>JAESUZ010003242.1:0-550378 GCA_017311185.1 Proteles cristata cristata
CCCGCGTCGGGCTCTGGGCTGACTGCCAGCTCAGAGCCTGGAGCCTGTTTCAGTCTGTGACTCCCTCTCTCTCTGACCCTCCCCTGCTCACGCTGTCTCTCTCTCTCTCTCCTAGAAATAAATAAAACATAAAAATAAAATAAAATAAAATAAGATAAAATAAAATAAAATAATAAAATAAAATATGAAATACTTATCAAGCTTATTGTTTTTAATACTCACATTTTTATATATTTATGGTTTTGTTCTGAGAGTCATCTATTTATGTATAAACCTCCAATCTAATTTAAGAATAAGATTTTTAATGTTTATTTTTGAGAGAGACAGAGCATGAGTTGGGGAGGGGCAGAGAGCCAGGGAGACACAGAATCTGAAGCAGGCTCCAGGCTCTGAGCTGTCAGCACAGATTGCAAGATCATGACCTGAGCTGAAGTCAGAGGCTTAACTGACTGAGCCATATAGGTGCCCCAAGAATAAAATTTGATTAATGGATATTTTTTCCTTCATAATATTATACACATTGAAAATATAATTAATAATGTGTCTTATGACAAAAGTATATGAATTATATATATTATACATTTTTGGTAATGTCCGCCTTTCATTAAGATAAGCTATTTTGGGGGCATCTGGATGGCTTAGTTGGTTAAGCCTCTGACTTCAGCTCAGGTCATGATCTCTCATGGTTCTTGAGTTCAAGCCCTGTGTGGGGCTCTCTGCTGATAGCTTTGAGCTTGAGCCTGCTTTGGATTCTGTGCCTCACTCTTTCTCTGCGCCTCCAGGCTCACACTCTGTCTCTGTCTCTCAAAAATAAATAAAAGATTTTTTTTCCTATTGATGGTTTTGCTTTGAATCCAACTTTCTTAGTATATGTGTGTTTCCCTTTATACTCAACCTTTTTAATACTCTAAATACTTAAATACAGTATCTCAGCAATTTTTATTTTCTTAAGTTTTATTTATTTATTTATTTTGAGAGAGAGAGAAAGACTGAGCAGGGGAGGGCCAAAAACAAGAGGAAGAGAGAATCCTAAGCATCCGCCATACCTGAAGCACAGAACCCGATGAGGGCTTGGTCTCAAGACCTGAGCCAAAATTAAGAGTCAGACACTTAACCAAGCAAGCCACCCAGGAACCTCTCGCAAATTTTAGAAATCTAATCACTGTTCTTTATTTCTTTTAATTCAACAAACATTAGTTCCCATTACATGTATGCAGATATATACACACATGAAATATTTGAAATACAGAGAACTTTATGCCTGAAAATGTTTATAACCTACTCTTAATTTTTTGCTGAGTATTAATCACATATGGCTTCACAAAAAGTTTATTTGATGACACTATTGCCAACAATTGTGGAATAATAATTTCTGTAAACATATCTCTTTTCAAAAATTTTGATGTTTATTTATTTTTGAGAGAGACAAAGACAGAGTGAGAGCAGGGGATGGGCAGAGAGAGAGGGAGACAGATAATTGGAAGCAGCCTCTAGGCTCTGAGCTGTCCACATACAGTCCTATGAGGGGCTCAAACTCACAAACCATGAGATTATGACCTGAGCGGTAGCTGGACACTGAACCAACTGAGCCACCCAGGCATCCCTGATTTAATAATTTTAAACTAGAATTTTGAGGAAGTATAAAAGGAAGAAGTATATTTTCAACATGTGACATTTCAACAATTTATTTCTCCTCATTCCTCGAGAAGCTCCTGGAACATCTGTTCCACCAAAACAGTAGATGAAGCCAAAATGGAGGAAGCCATAAATATGATGCAGGGAGAAAAATTTTATTTAAAAATATTATATGTCATTTAACTGGAAATTAACTACTCTCAATATTTTACGCATATTAAAGTACTTATATTTCATAACACCCCTAAGAAGTAGGATTTAAACCCAGTTAGAATTGACTTTAAAATCGGTGTTTGTAAACCCCATATGCAACCTCTCTGTATGTAGTAGTACTAGATGAAAATCCTCTTAAGTATGGTGATAGGATCTTGAGGCCACAGCTGTGCAAAAGATTTAGAAAGGTATATGCCTGTCTAGGTCTTTTGGGGGCTAGAGGAGAAACTGGTAGAATATATGGTGTTTGATCTCATGGATGATTGAATTCACCATTTTACTTCAATTAAAGAAAGATATAAAAAGAAGTAATTTAATTGAGGGACTATTACATGATGTTTGAAGGCAAATTATAAAGGACCAATGGAAACTAAAAACATGAAAAAGGTAGTAATTACAAACTCCATGAAAAACAAAGAGACTTTGTCTGAAAAGAAAAACAAAATGTAATTAGAATACACTGACTGGCTGAAGAATAATAATATTTAACTACTCATAATAATAACAGCAGCAAATGCTAACTTAACATTAATGTGTCATAATTGAGGTGGGATTATAGAATAAGTGAATATTCAGACTAAGTCCTTATTTACACTAGTGGGAAAACAACTGTCTATTCATTGATAAATTCAGAGTTGATAAAATTTGCATGTAATTTCAAAATACAGGATAAACAATTAAAAGAACTTCACATCCCTTAATTCAGAGGAGCAGAATTGGAAAGCAATGACCAGTTTTTCTAAAGCTGAGTAGCTTTTGGCTTCTTTCTCCTATACTTTGAATTTGAAAAACAAGAACACAAATCATCTGCTAAAAACAGTAACTTTTTTAAACATAAGAATAGAGGAGAAAGCATGAGAGAGACATTGACAGACATTGACATTTACAAACCAAAGTAGACAGAAAGGAAGAGAGAGAGTCAATTTTGAAGTGATTGGACAGATGTTATTGTTAATTTGGGCTTAGAATTTAAAACATTATTATATCTAATTATTTCATTTTAACTTGGTGCTTTGGTGTATTTAATCTATCTAGTTATGCCTTATCACCTTCTGTGCCAAATTTATTATTCTATGCTCCCACCTAAATTACGTCCATTGCTATCTTCCTCATGTGTCTCATGTCTCAGTTATGACAACCACAATCTAACCAAGTCATCTCAGCCGTAGCCTTGGAGTCTTCTTTGGCACTGCTATCCTTTTTTATCTCCACAGATCACAAACTCCTGTCGAGTCTATCTAATAATTTATTTGTTCTCTCCCTTCTTTCCCGTTCATTGATTGCTTTGTCTTTTGTCTGGCTTATTGCAAGCCTCTCTAAACTGCAAACTACAAAGTTATCTTTTATTAACACCCCTATTATGAATAGTTTCAAACATATATGAAAGCAGAACAAAAAGTATAAATCCCCACAGCACCTAATTTAAAATTATTTTTACTTTGTTAGTATCAGTAAGGGAAACTGAGTTTACTTACTTTGCATTTACTCTATTCCCTTACACCATTTATTGATAGTGGTATATTTTCCAAGTATATTGACATTATGTACTATAACTTCCTTATAACCATCACTAATTTTAGCTATAGTTTATACTTAGTATTTGCTACAAATTCTTATATGCAGGTTTAATCAGTCATTTTTCTTACCGGAAGCTTGCTGTCACGGATGGGTTCATTAAGATTAGTATTCCCTGTTCAGAACAGTTGGGAGCTTATTGATTTCAAAGTGAGTTTTGTTGTAAATAAAATCTTTAGCCCACATTTCTTTCCTTGAGATTCATAAATATATTATTTTATTTTCTGGCATGTTAAAGTTGAAAAATCTGATTTTTCTTTCCTATTAAGTCTCTTGGTATTTTTGCCTATAAGAAAAAAAGTGCCTGTTTTTGAGGTCTCCTGGCTGCACTATTGTATGTCTTGTTTTGATTCTTCTGAGTCAATTTCCCCAGTTACTCAGTCTGCCATTTTAATACATTGTTTCAAGTCTCCTTTTATTTCAGAAAAAATGTTTCTTAAAACATAGTTCTTGATGTTTGTTACATGCCACTGGTTTGATTTTATTTGCCTCTGCCTCTTAATCTTTTAAGTACTCTGTATCTATTCATTCTCTTCTTTTTGATTGAAACAATTTCCTCCTTTTCTTAAGAGGAGGTATAAAACTTCTAATTTAGTTTCTATTTCTTTAAATGGTTTCTTGTTTTTCTTCTAATTATTTCTTAACTTATATAAGATCCTTTGCAATTTTGTTTTCTCTAATCACATCATAAGAGTTTTCTTTAATTCCAAAGTTTGTTTTCTATCATTTTATTAAGTTTCTATATTTTGTTTTGAAATACCAAGTTTTTTTTAAGTTTTAGACATGCCTTATCTGCTGTAGGTAAGTTACTCTTCTTTTATTTATATTTCATTTATAATATATTTGCATGGGCTTTACTACGGTCCCTTTCTTTTTTTCTCTGTACGAATGAAATTAGTTTTTTCTTCCTGTGCTCTTTAGAAAAGGTACATCAAGATAACATTCCTTACTTTATGGTTCTGGAACTTCTGTTACTTTTATATATGTTAGAAAAATATAACCATGCATATTTGAAATCTGTTGGCTCTTTTTCTTTCCCAAGTCTATCTGATTCTTCTCCATTTAGATTCTATATCCTGTCATTTCTCTGAATGTAGGATCATTCTGGAAAGGACATCTGGTTAATAGGTTTCAAGGGTCCATAAGGCCCAGCCTCTTCCACCACAGGCTTTAGACAGTATTCTTCCATATGCTTTTAAATTGGAATATGCACAGCACTTATCCAGTTTTGGCTACTGTGTGCTGATTAGTTGCACAAGTTCTTCAGGAGTATCATCAATTTGTAGGTGATGTAAAGACTCTCAAGCTCTCAGATCTATCTGTATTCACTTTGCTATCCCTCTGCTTCCATTCTCATGGTATCTCATAGTTGCTGATACCATGTAGCTTTTGTTTTGTGTATGTATGTGTGTGTGTATGTATGTATTAATGTATGTTTGGTTTTGTGTTGTGTATGTTTTATAACAGCTTTATTGAGATACAGTCCATTTATAATAAAATTCAGATTTTAAAATGTATGATTCTGTAGCTTTTAATGAATTCATAGAGTTGTGCATCCACAATTATCTTGTATTAAATTCTTTTCATCACCTCAGAAAGAAACTCATTAGTAGTTACTTCCCATTACCTCTTATTGCCAGGCCTTGACAACTACTAATGTATCTGATCCTTAGATTTGTGTGTTCTGTATATTTCATAAGAAATGGAATCATGAAATGTGGGGTGTGTGTGTGTGTGTGTGTGTGTGTGTGTGTGTGTGTGTGTATTTATATCTGGCTTGTTTCACTTAGCATGATGTTTCCAAGGCTCATCTGTATTGCATCATTTTTATATTGCTGACTAATATTCCATCATGTGAATATACCACATTTTTTATCCATTCATCAGACAATGAACATTTAGGTTGTTTTATCCAGGTTATATTTTTAGAGATTTATTACTTCTATATATTTATAAAATTTTCACTGTAGCGAATTCTTAATTACCCTATGAAGTTTTATCTTACGGAAAGGAAGGATATTTTAAATCTACAATTTAAATACACAAACTCAGAGAAAAAATATAAGTATAAATTGAAGTAAAAATGAAAAAATAAAGTTTAGATATATTTCAAAATGTTGTAATTTAGAAACTATAGATGCTTATAAGACTCTACTTTGAAAGTGCTATATTATGGGGCGCCTGGGTGGCTTAGTCGGTTAAGCGTCCGACTTTCGCTTAGGTCATGATCTCGCGGTTCGTGGGTTCGAGCCCCGCGTCGGGCTCTGTGCTGACTGCCAGCTCAGAGCCTGGAGCCTGTTTCAGTCCGTGACTCCCTCTCTCTCTGACCCTCCCTTGCTCGCGCTGTCTCTCTCTCTTCTAGAAATAAATAAAATATTAAAAAAAAAAAAGAAAGTGCTATATTGTGAAGTTGTGAGTATTCCTTTAATAGAAATCTTCAAGCAGTTATTGAATGACAATCTAACAGAAATATAGAGAGGTTTCCTCCATTATTCTGGAAGTTAGACAAAATGATCCTCAAGATCACATCCAGGTGTCTGCTTCTGTGACATTATGTATACCAGAAATTATGAAAAAGTTTTAAATAGTCAATAACATTTTAAGCTTTCAGTTTTTATGTGGAATTAAATTTTTCATTGGGGCTATACTTAGCACATAAAATACGGGCATTTCTGTTGTCTCACAGAGTAGTCATTCTTAAACAAAATTGAGAGCTTTTGCAAAAATGACATGATTTTGGGGGTGCCTGAGTGGCTCGGTCAGTTAAGTGTCTGAATTTGGATCAGGTGATGATCTCATGGCTCATGAGTTCGAGCCCTGTATTGGGGTCTGTACTGACAGCTCAGAACCTGGAACCTGCTTTAGATTCTGTGTCTGCATCACTCTCTGCCCCTCCCCCCGACTCAAAATAAACATTAAAAACTTTTTCAAAAATGACATGACTTTGTAGTAAAATTAAGGACAGGCAAGGCCACTCAAAATTTGAACTTGAAAGCAAATAATGACATTCCTTATAAATGTACTGCTGCAGTAAAAAGATATGTGAAATTTCTAATAAGTATGAATATTGCAATACTTTATTGGACTTTATTTACAAAAACAAAGTTAAAGGTTAACTCTGAAAGGAAGAATAAGGAAAGTTTGTTAGGTTTCTCTGTTATAAAAATTAAAAGATGCATTTGTTTCCTGGGGATGCCTTAACAGAGTAGCACAAACTAGGTGACTTAAAACAACATACATTATTCTCTCACAATTCTGGAGGCCATAAGTCTAAATCAGGATGTCAGCAGGGTGACTCCCCCACCCCCCCAAGAAAGCTCTAGAAATTCTGTTCCTTGCCTCTTTCAGCTTGGGGTTGTCTTATTCCAGTCTCTGCCTTTATTTTGACATGACCTTGTCCTCTGCAGTCTTCTGTCGCCAATCTCACTGTGCTTTCCTCTTAGAAGGACATTTGTCATTGGATTTATGGCCCATCTAGGATGATAATCTTTATCTCAAAATTCTTAGTTACATCTGCAAAGACTCTTTTCCCAATAAGGCAATATTCACAGGTTTTAAGAAGTGGTATATGGGCATATATTTTTGGTGCTACCATTTCAGCCAGTACACAGTATGACAGCGCACTATGTAATAATTGTCTGTCAAGTCAGAAAAGTTTTCCAACATGATCCAGGAGGTTGATTGTGGGATCAATGAGCAACATATTAAATTACATATTCTTTCATGGCTCACCGCATTCAGCAGTTACTTGGCACAAAGCACTAAAGTGCTAGGGAATGTCATGTATGAATCAATTCAGTTTCCACATTATACTGACATTATTTCCCAGTTTAGCAATTGAATATGGCTAATCCACTTGACAGAAAATATACATCGTAGCAGAAAGACTCTTTCAGAATAAGCCATAACTCAGATATGAATTAGCTGAAGACACTGATCTGGTTCTAAAACTGTAAGTTCCTATCAGTTTTAGAACTTTTAGAAAAGCAAAACCATGTTTTTGTTCTTGAGAAAAACTGACAAAATGGCATTTTTCAAATCATTTACCTGGAATTTAAAGTGAGTGTATACAGCAGGGGAAAATGTTATTTTATCATATACACTAAAAATTATGAGTATAAAATAAAACCTCATTACTAAAGAAAAATTTTTGAACCATTTGAGTAAGGATACAAAAACAAATATGTTGAGAATGGTTTATTATATATGTTATATAAATATATATTATATAAATATATATATAAATAATATATACAAACATAATGGCTCTTTAATTTTCAAGATGCACAATGAGGTATTAAAATTTAAACAATTCTAGCTTTTTTTCAGTTATTTTTTTTTTATCCTTAGGCGATTTTTGTCAACTTTAGAACACGCTGAGTTGTAGTATTTCCATTAATACTTTTGTTGACTCAGCCTGAAACAGAATCAGATCTACTGTATGTCTTTGGGGACTAAGAAGGAAATCCTTTCATATTTTATTTCTGTCAGGTATTATTTTAAAGAGAATATAAAATACCTTACAGGTTACAAATTATATTTAGAAGAGTCTCTGAAGGATTTGATTACCTTATTGAAACCCTGCGCTGGTTTCAGTGAAATCATCTTGAAATACACAAATACTTTTCAGAGTGTTTCTTATATTGGAGTAAAACTAAAGATATTTGGAGATATGACCATAGTAACATGACATTGCCTGATGTTTGCTCCAACAAACTGACAGTAAAAAATACTTTTTTTCTTAACCAATAGCATTTAGCATACATAATTTCTCTTAGCTAAATAATGCTCCATGATTATGAAAATGAAGACATTTTTAGCACAATGGGGCACCTGCCTGGCTCCATTGGTAGAGCATGCATTTCTTGATTTTGGGGTCATGGATTCAAGCCCCACATTGGGGGTAGGGTTTACTTTTTAAAAAAGACATTTCTAACACAAGAAAAAATATAAGCTTTGGATTCATAAAAGGATGTATGCTTTGCACATGTAGTGTAAATGTTCCCTTTCAGAAATGAAGTTGTATTTGCTTTTGAAGAAAACTATCTACATTTATTTTATTATTTGTTTATTTATTATTTATTGTTTATTATATCATTTTTAGTGATTTATTTTATTTTATAAAGTTTTGCTTATTTTGAAGGGAGGAGGAGAGGCATAGGGAGAAGGAAAGAGAGAATCCCAAGCAAGCTCTATGCTGTCAGAGAAGAGCCCAATGTGGGGCTTGATTCCACAAACCATGAGATTGTGACCTGAGGTGAAACCAAACGTCAGATACTTAACTAACTGAGCCACCCATGCACCCCAGTGACTTATTATTATTAAGACTAGGAACTTTCAGATGCATACGCATATGCTAAAGAAGGGAGGAAATATTGTAGGTAAGCCCTTGTGTATCTAATTTTGTTTTGGTCCTTTACTCAGTCCTTAAGTTACATTCTTTATGTCAACGTACTCATTCATTTGGTGGATTGTAAAGAGTATCAGAATACCTGTTTAAGACCCTCTCTAATGTATGTCTTTAGCAGTTTATTATTATATTTCAAGTTAATTCAATAAATCTTACAGTTATTGAACACTTAGTGTTCTATTCCAGCACTGTTCATAACTGTGTTGGCAGGGTGGATAGGACATGGTTCTCACTGATAAGGCCTTTATATCTGTGCTTCCAGAGACCTTGAATACAAGTAATTAAATTTATTAAGGAACACATAGTCACTTCTGCTAAGCACAACCCATAATCTTCAGCATTTGCTCTCATGATTAACACCATTCTGATTCCAGAAAAAGCTTCAGTTCATATCTTAGCATTTATTCTTGAAGCAAAAGGTGACTGTTTCCAAAGGTTTTCAAGACATGGGGGCTCCACTATTTCCAATGTTAAAGACTAACATACCCCTTCAGAGTATAGAGGAAATGTGGGAGACAAAAGCACTTAAAAACAATAATTTTTAAAATTAATTTTTTGGCTAACATGCGTTAGATTCTTACATAATGAAGTACTATATCCCCGGGATGTTGATTGTCCATTTTCTTGCATCTTTATGTTCTCCGATTTGTAATCATTAAGGTGCTCATAACTAAGCAGGTTTTTTACAAGTGTTGCACCTTCTGAGAAAATTTTCTGTTTTTAACGATTCTTATCACTCTTAATTTGAATAAATGTAGCTCGAGCTATAATATGCATAAAACATATTCAACTCTTCACATGGATAAGTAGATGGATACTGAATGATAGACTTGTGAATAATTCTACTTGTATGAAAATGAGTACTTTAAAACTTTCCTAAAATTAAATTCTCTATAACATTTAAAATTTTTTATATTTGTTAATAATTTATATATTTATTTTATTTTATTAGTGTTTTGCATACTTTTGAATAACATAGGAACATATATTTTATTTTTAAAATATTTGCATTTAATTTGAATTACGTATTTCATTATGTATTGAATTTTCATTTATTTTAGAACAATGACATTTTATTTGTTTCTTTAGATCATTTGTTATAATCTTTATTACTGTCACTAATGCATGATTTTGCTGAAAATGAAGTCAAGAAAAATATGTTTTATGAAATAGATATGTAATCACTTATGAAATAATAAACACCACACACTATATATGCATATATACATATATATTAAAGACATTATGTGTGTGTGCATGTGTACTTATGTATCCTGACATTATCAGCTTAGTAGTGTGTCCACATAGCATCATGATATGGGTAGTGATAGCTACAGTTATTTTTTTTTTATATGATACTAACTTAATCTTCTGAAAATGATTATTTAATACATATTTTTTGGATGTTGTCATTAGAAAAATACATCTGCTAAGGTAAGAGGATAGAATATATATATTTTTTGCAGTTTGTTAGTTTATAGTTTTAAATAATTTTTACTCATGTATTAGGCCCTGTTGATGTCAGGGCAGACCAGATTCACTTTTTTAGGAGATCACAGTTTAGTTGAGGAGAAAGATATACAAAATTGACCCAAGTAAGCATCCATGAAGGGCTCTACTGGTACATTCCAAAATGCCAGTTATGCCCAGTCATGATAAAAAAAATAGATTAAAATGACAATATATACTTATTCATTAGCACATTTTTGTTATTATAAAAATGAATATTCATTGTGGAAAATTTGACAAATATGGGAAGATGTAAAATTTTACAAATAAAAATATTCATAATGCCAACATCTGGACAAAACTATTGTTAATATTTTATCTACAGTTTTTCTGTCGTATTTAGCTGTGATTATTTTCTGTACAAAATAGCTTTTTGCATGTACAAAAACAAAACTTTCACGTCAAAAAATGTGTTCATTAAAAATATTAAAAATTGCCTTGTAAATTAGAATTTTACAAGTCATAAATACCAATATATTTGGCATACTTCTTTTATACTATTCTTATATATACATACATATTTACATACTAAATAATACATAGCTATTGAAGGAATGTACTGTCTGAGATTGAAGAGTACATGAAAAGGGTGCAAATGACAGATAATATCACATTTTAAGTGATTTATTTTCATTTTTCATAAAATCAAAGCAACATAATGGATAAGATAATTCATACGGTTTTTAGTTATCAAGAAAAATCATTAAAGGTGTTAGCTATTACAATGGCTTTTATTTGCTTTAAGCAAACTAATAATTTGAGTGAAGCAAACAAAACAAAGCAAAGCAAAACTTTGATTTAACAGTGAGTTCACTGAGTCTAGTAGCCCAGCTGTATAGTTTAGATATTATTAGAAGCGCCTGACGGAAAAAAAAGCGCACTACTTCATGTCTTAAGCTTCCTATCAGGAGAAAGATTGCATCTGTACTCTTGATGAAGAATGTGTGCTCAAGAGGTATTTCCCTGTACAAGGAAAGAAGCAGAAAAGAAGAAACTTAAAGTAATAATACAGGATTAAACTTTACACTTTAGCCTGCAGAATTGATTTTTGACTCAACCATCCAAATAGAATAAAAAGTTCACTTAATCTATTAATATCACAGTTCTGTTTTATTTTTAAATTGTGAATTATTATCTACCTCCTGATTTTTTTGGAGTTAGATTCAATACACTTTTATTTTTCATTTAAGAAGACCTATTAGGGCCAATATTTCTGAGCCTATACATATCTGAGAATGTCTTTTAGTTTTCTATGTGACTGTGAAAAAATCTGGAGGCCCCTGGGTGGCTCAGTTGGTTGAACATCTGACTTGGGCTCAGATCACAATCTTATGGTTTATAAGTTCAAACCCTACATCAGGCTCAATGCTGTCTGTGTGGAGTCTGCTTCAGATTCTCTGTCCCCCTATTTCTCTGTCCCTCCCTCTCTCCTCTGTCTCTCTCAAAAATAAATAAACCAAAAAAAAAAAAAAATCCCATAATATTACTGTTTGCTACAAAGGAGAGACCTGAAACTAATTTGTTATTTATTTGTTTTTCTATATGGATGGCTCTCAAATTTATATATCTTAATAAATCAAAAATTTTACTGGCTTATGTATGGTGTAAGTCTCTTTTCTAACTGATTTTTTTCCTTAGAATATAGTAATAGTTTGGATCTGCCTTCTCAGTTCTTTTTAATCTAATGAATTTCTTGATTAACTTAAATAATACAGATTATTGCTTCTGCTTCAGTTCATTTCATTTCCTTCTTGCAAACATCTTCCATGTTCCCTATCCCTTTTCCTTGCTCTAGGCCACAGGAGATGGAGATGCAAATTCTAGTGTGATTTTCTCTCTATTCTTTCAATCTCTCATAAGATCTACATTCTCTTTCTTTGGCTGTGTGTGCTTGCTATCTCACTACAGGGATTGATTTTGACTCCTTGAGACATTTTTACATTTCTTCCCCTGACCCAGGACATATGTCCCACTTTATACTCCCCTAATTCCCACTCATATGCACTTCTCCCCTTATCTGTGGTTTCACTTTCCAGGGTTTCAGTTACCTGAGGTCAACCTTGGTCCAAAGGCAGATGACCCTCCTTATGATGTATCACCAGAAGGTCCATAGTAACATAATGCCATGTCATTCACCTCATTTCATCTCATCATGTAAACATTTTATCATGTCACATCATCACAAGAAGGATAAGTACAGCACAATAAGATATTAAGGAAGAGTGACCACATTCACAAAACGTTTATCACTGTACCTTGTTAAAATTGTTATTTTTTATTAGTAGTTATTGTTAATCTCTTACTATGCCTTGTTTATAAGTTAAACTTGTCATAGATATGTATATAAAGGAAAAACATAGTATATATTGGGTTCAGTACTATAGGGGTTTCAGGCATCCACTGGGCATCTTATAACATATCCCTCATGGATGAGGAGGGACTACTGTGCTTTTATTTATTTTATTTTAAAATTTTTTAATGTCTATTTTTTTAGAGAGGGAGAGAGAGAGAGAGACAGCATGAATGGGGGAGAACAAAAAGAGAGAGGGAGACGCAGAATCCAACACAAGCTCCAGGCTTTTCAGCACAGAGCCTGACATGGGGCTTGAACGCACAGACCACAGGATCATGACCTGAGCAGAAGTCAGATGTTCAACCTACTGAGACACCCAGGTGCCCCTGGACTATTCTATTTTTGAACTGAACCCTTCCTTCTCACAGTTCCCAAAAGGAAGTTGAACTGTTTTTACAGTTTAAACATGCTTCAATATACATTTTGAAAAAAGCTTAAAGCTTTAGCATGAATAATGATAAAATAATAAGAGTGTCTTCCAATAAAATGAGGGTCTCAAATATATCTTATGATTTAAATATAGTAACACTAATCAGATGTGTCTTAATGTCTTCTGGTCTCTTTACTATTTGTTACAGTCTGAATTGGACTTTAAAAATGTTAAGTATCATTCTATTTGTTCCCTCATTTAGAATTATTGAAGCTGGAGAGATTATTTACCTCTTTCTCACAGGTAGTTAGTTAGTAGAGGATATGGACCTTCTGTCCTCTGCTCAAGGACTTCGGTACTAAAACATATTATCTCATCCCGGGTGAAGAATGTTTGGCAGGTATATCATTTTTAAAGTCATTGCTTTCCCTTGGTTTCCAATTATAATTTTAGCATATCTTCTAGGAAAACTGGGTAGAGTGTTCCAACAGCAAGCAAATATCTGTGGTCCTCATTTAGCTGGATGTCATAGGACTGGACTTACATTGGCAAATATTTAATCGTCTGTTGGCCTCTTGTTGGTGACTTTGAGCTAATCAATATCCAATCATGCATTTATGCCATCAGTATTCAGTTCAGCTTCGACCATGGTCCTGATTCTATTTAGATTGGCTTCAAATCTATTCTACTCTGCACTCCTGTTATCACTAGTATATATTTCTTATTACTGTAGTTTTTTTTCTTGAAATCTCCTTGTGTTCCTTTCAGGCTCTCTTCTTCAAATCTGATTCAAGATACCTTCAAAAATAATAGTAATGATTGATCATACCCCAGAGCAAAATCTTAGTTTCAGAGATGTAAATTACCAATTAAGATTTGGGATTACAGAATTGAAAAGACCTGTAGAGATCTTCGAATCCACGTCTGTAGAGATATAATCAAACTCTGGGTATCCCTGAGACCTTTTCAGAGATACTGAGAGGACAAAACAAATTTCTTAATAATTTTGAGGCATTATTTCCTTTTTACTTTCACTGTCACGTGAGTATTCATTCAGTTAGATCTTTTCAGGGGCTTACTGACTGAATCCCAAAGATATGTTCAGCTGCCTTCTAGGATGCTAATAAAGAGATTTGCAAAAATGTGTAACAATGTTAGGTTTCTCAGTATTTCTTGTTAGAGAAAGCACAATTTCGGTTTTGTTCTTATAAATGTATTTATATTAACATATAATGAGTTTATTTTTGTTATATTAAAATGAATTAATAAATGCATTTAAACAACTTTTGCTTGGCTTTAATTTCTAATACAGTAGAAGTTTTCAACCACTTTAAGCCCCAAGTTTGATTTCTGATTTTAACATTTACAAGTTTTACAACTTACAGCAAGATAATTAACCATGCTGAGCTTTCTGTTTTTAAATAGAGGACTAAAATAGGATCAACTGAACATGAAATAAATGTTATTTACTATTAGTAAGTTAGATTCAGGCTATTTATGTGACTTCTTCTTTAGAAATTGTGGAAATATTTTGTAAATGATAGTTTTAAAAGAATAATTTAGCTGATTGTCATTAGCATTCAAATCTTTAAATGCCCCAAACTCAGTCCAGTGTCATAATTCCTGGAATCAGAATTGTATGTGCCATGTTAAATTGCCTGCTCTTCAAGTTCCTAGAAATAACATTGCTTTATCTCATGGCTCTTCATTTTCTACATTTGGATCTAGAGTTATGAAAAACTATATGTCTATTAGCATTCTGAAAATAATATTTTAAATATAGAAGATCTGTTCAAAAAAAAGCTTCAAATAAGCAAAATAATGAAATATTGGTTCTTTGCATGAAATATTTAAGACAATTCTCTATGCTTTCTGTAAAGATTTTCCTTTTTAATGTTCTTCCAAAACTTTAGATCATAAAGTCTCAATTAGGTGTGATTTTCTTTAATGACTGTAACTTCTTGGCATCTCTCTTTAAAGAGAGGGGTGTATCTTGGGGTATCAACCTGTAGCAACTAATTGCAGTTAACAAATTATTAGAATATGTGCTCTATTTAAAATCAAGAATCCTTGAATACATAAATGAAGAAAATTTCTCTTAATAAAGATAAGATAGAACGTAGAAAAATATATTATACTTTTAGTGGTGGAGGTGTTTTTCTTGGGGATATCTTCTGTTAACATAGGTATTTCATACATATGGCAAAATGATTTAGGTTTTAACTAAAAAATAAATAAATGAAATTTAAGAATGACTAACAATTTTGTGGTTTCAGAAACCTTGAATAAAAGGTTCATATAAAGACACTATTTGCTTTAAATTTCTCACCAAAGAAAAACTGTGTCCTTCCTGGTATTGCTCATGCTGGTAAAGAGGAGAGGTGATCTGTGCTCACACTGCTGTTCTATTAGGTTTCATACAGAAGTATGCTTTTACCTCATGGCTGTTAGAAACAGTTCAGATCTAGATGGACAAATAGCAAATCGGGTGACATTGGATTAAAATCCCTACTCCTATGACTAATTATGCAATGCTCTAATAAATTTAAGCTGCGGCAGGCTGAAGCACACATTATCCACAGAAATTTGAGGAAAGCAAATGCATATAAAGCAAATCTGTGAATTTTAACTGCTTTATTTTTACTATATCTAATCTGTGAATATTTCTCTTGAATCCGAACATTTGAACAGTTTGTATGTGTGGTAGAGGGGAAAGGGAGTGACTACCCAAATTATTCTTTCAAGAACAACCCATTTATTTAAAGTATTGTTTAATGTTTGTTTATTTTATGAGAAGATTTTTCAATTTTTCAGATCAGTTCCTTAACCCTTAAGCCACCATCATCCTGTGTGAACATGAGTGGGGTTGTGTCTTTGTAAATTTGAGGACATAGGGACTTTGTGTTGGTCTTTGGGTGTGTAAAGGGACTTACTGGTATCCAGGGCAGTGACTCTTTTCTACTTGCTCAAGACATATCCTGGAGGTGAATTTGTATTCTATTCTTTTGGTCTGGGCACTGGAGACCTCTCAGCGACCTCCCACTGATGACTCACCTTCTCCTCAGCAGTAATGACTCCAACCACTCCTACAGCTCATAGTTTGACAGATGCCATCTCACCACATGACGACAGATGCCATAGTGGGTTCTCTGTCTCTCGGTTTACCTCCAATCCATACAAGACGTAAAATCAGCCCATCGGTGCCTGAGTGGCTCATTTGGTTAAGCATCTGACTTTGGCTTAGGTCATGATATTGCAGTTTGTGAGTTTGAGCCCCATGTCAGTCCCATGTGCTGACAGCTTAGAGCCTGGAGCCTGCTTCAGATTCTTTGTCTCCCTCTCTGGTCCTCTCACATCCCCTGTCTTTCTGTCTGTCTCAAAAATAAATAAATATTAAAAATTTTAAAAAAGAAGTAAAACCAGCCCAATAAAGCTAAAATTCAAAGCTTTTCTCTCCTTGATAATACTTTGACCTAGATAATTTATGAAATTTCCTGAAAAGTCACCTACTGTCATTGGCTGAAATAGGTAGTTCGGAGAGACATTCCTGTTATTGATGCTCTTTTCAGCCAAGCATTTCTTTTTCTTTATATGATTTTTTCCAGGATTAAAATGGAGTGACCTTTACTTCTACTTTTTCTAATTCATGGTCTCCTTTCTGAGTTGAGCTAGGACTTAAAGGTGGACATAGGAGGAGAAATCTTTAAGAATCACTTTTCAGGCCTATTCTTGTATTACATCAAAACTAAAAAAAAAATCTGGTAAATTATCTTTTAAGACAGTATCCAGGCTTGCAAATAAAATGTTTATATACATATAAACATTTATATATACATTTATATAAACGTTTATATATATATACATGTTAAAACACAAAACACAGCAGGAAGACAAAACAGAAATGTCTGGAGATAATTCAACCTCTGGATGGTGACATAATGAGTTACTGTTATTTATGCTATATATTTATTTATTTACCATATTTTGCATTACTTTTTGGATCAGAAAAAAAGTACTAAATATCCCTTAAATCTTAGAAATGCCCCTAAAATGACTTTTCCTGGATATCATTCCCCCTACTCTGCCAAAGACCTTTTAGAATAGAAAATGGAATAAAGGATAGATAAGATGTGATAGGATTATTTGGTCATAGCTGAGAACTTCTTCTTTAGGATAAAACAGTAACTTGTAGATATAATTTATGACCAGTGCTATGAATGAAATTTTAAATGAAAAACACGTTACTTTCTTTCTTTCCCCAACTTGATAATGTCTGGTTGAAGTACACCACCAGTTAGCTTGCCTTATATAACAGTGAGATTGCTTATGTAAAGAAGACATAAGAAACTTATTTAAGTGTACCAAAAAAGGATAAACTTTAATCAGAACAAAAGAGATTTTTCAAAAGGCAGCATCTTTCTAAAATCCCTTTTTAATCTCTAAAATAAAAGGGATGGGCAAATGATCTCTGAGGTCCCTTAGTACCATAGTGTTCTCTGATAGCATGAAATCCGACTCCCTAATGAAGGATAATGCTGCATTGAATCAGGCCAAAGCGATTTACTGATAGGAAATATGAGAAAACCCTATTAATCAGCAGAGCAAAGGAACCCAGAACTGGCTTATGACTTTTTTTTTTTCCAGAATCACAAAAAACAAAGTAGACTGCCTTGAGTTTAAATAGTGATGCTAAAATAAGGTCAACATGTGAAACCAAAAGTTTCAGTATTTCAATTTTAACATTAAATTGCACATTTTGATAATATGTAATTGTGATTATATTTATGGAATTACTTTTTTAATATAATTAGTGCAATAAGCAAGATATTTTATTATTCTATTTTTTTGTATCTCTTATAGCATTCATTAGGGTCAACCAGATGGAGCTTGATAATATTAATTAATTGCAGTGACACTTCATTTGTCAAGAAGCTCCTTTTCTGGCTGAGTCACCTGTCTAAAGCCCGAGAAAAATGTGGAAGACTTTCCTAAAGCCACTTAAAATCTATGTAACACTAAAATAAAAACTTAAAATCAAAGTGAAATGATAGGTACATGAAAAGAGATGGCAGGTAGATAGGGAGTGAGAGAAAACTATGAAAAACACAAGAGCAAAAAAGCTTAGTGATTTAAAGCCATTTAATCCAAGAAATTCATTCTTATATACCTGCCTTAATGCTAAATGAGGCATGTTCATATTAACTCTCAGTATAATACTTGAGGCTCATAATGATGGCAATTATTTTTAAAAAACAGTGCAGATTATAATATTTATATAAAGATTTCATCAAGGATTATTAAAGAAATAAAGCTTTGGCTCTTAGTTGGCTATATTTCAATTGTCTGAAAAATACATGTTTTAAAAATGAGTGTATTTAATTGAAAAAAAATGATAAATCTAATACTTTTTAAAAGTATCTCCCTTATATTCTTTTTTTAGTGGAACCATCTGTTATTTTTCACAGTGTCAGCTAGTGTTGATTTGAAGTCTTTCATTTATATTTTAAATTATTTATTTTATTTTATTAATTGGTTAATTTTTTAGTTAGAGAGAAGATGTTAAGATTCTAAGACTATCTTTTTGGATGGTGTTCGCATTGTAATCTACAAGATCATTTTTAAAACATTATTTATGACCCTTTCCTAGATCATAGCTACTAGGTGTGTGTAATCCAAAAGTTATAGATGTAGGACAGGTAGTGGCTATAATTTACTGTAATTATTGTATCTTTTGTGTATATTTTAATCTTTTGTATATGTTTTAAGTTAGAAAACATTATAATATTTAAGCAGTAATGGGTTCTGAGTTTAATACTCTTACCCTGGTATGTGGAGACCCATTAGGAACAGCTCTGGGTGCTGAGAAGGGGCAGGAACACTTTTATAGGAAGTTGCATTGAGTCATAAATGGTAGATCCAGAGGTCTTTTCCTTTAAGTCTTGCAGACATTTAAAGCATGTACAGACAACAGTAAGTAGTAGCTAGATAAAGTCTAGGAGCCAAGGAATGGAGCTAAACATGAACAGTGGAACCAACAGAACTGAGTAATGATTAGTGACAGAGAAAGCATAGGGGAAAAATGTCTGAGAAATGTCCAAGATAGGATGTAGACACAGAAAAATGTTTGAGGGGCATTCATGACATAGCTGTGCTAAATACGGGTAAAGGGGTGGGATGGGATGAAAAGTTTCTTCTGAGACCTGTACTTCTGTATACAAGATATATTTGAATAAAACACTGTGCAATTTAAGTTTTAAAACATATACTTTGTGCACAAACACTTTTGTAATACCTGTTAAAAATGATTCTAATATGTAATATAGCTATATAATGTAATATTCCCTGCTATTATTAATAAAAATATCTATGAATAATGATTTCAAATAACTGTTTCCTGGGTATTGTTACTGTAAGGTAGTTTGTCACATCAAAATTAAAAAGACAGATCCTAATTGTTGCAACAAGGATCTAATGTTGGTTGCATTAATTACAAGCCCTATTTCTTTATAATCCGGCAAATTCTGTAATACATTTGAAAGAAGAGCATTTTAATTTAATTATACAAATTACTTTTAGCCAAAGAATAACATTTCTTTGTCTAGAATAATGATTTTCTTCATTTTTAAGAACATATATAAGTTTCTATCAATATTTCAACTTAAACTCCCAAATCTAAATTTCATACAGACTGTAGTACAGTCACAATAGTAATAAATTACCAATTGCTGAGGCCAGTTCAAAGTTTTCTTCTAATCTTACCATTATCTGGGAATTATGCCACTGTATAGTTGTTTTGATTAATCTATTTTTTTTTTAATTTTCTGAATAACTAGACTGTAAAGTCTGTGAAGGCAAAGATCATGTTTGAAAATTTACCACATAGCACAGTGTTTGGTATATAATAGATCCTCATTAAATGTCAATCCAGTGACTAAGAGAATAAATTAAAATAAAAATTTAGTGGATTTTTCCTTCCTTTTTCAATTCATTTGGCTGAACCTTGAATAATCTTCCTAATTCTCCTCATTGCCAGTTCTACTCCTGACTGGTTCTTAAAAGCTAATGTAAATTCAAATATAATTTCTAGAAGCACCTAAGGGGCTCAGCCAGTTGAAGGTCCAACTCTTCAGCTCAGGTCATGATCCCAGGGTCATGGGATGGAGCCCTGCATCAAGCTTCATGCTTGAGTGACAACTTATATTGTGGCTTAGACATCTCCCTTAGTTGTTCAAAGAATATTTCTCTGGTGGACCTGGGTACTCCACAGCAGAATCTGAAACACAACCTCATTTTACCTAAGCCCAGATATGTAACTTACCCAAAAACTTCTTAAAGAAATTGCACCAAGGGGCAGAGTTACTTTTCAGAAAGCATTCTAGATTCTGTCAAGGGAGTATTTGACATTCATCTGACAGTTGCTGAGGCTGCTTTTGGGGGAACTGGAGACTCCAATACAGATTGATGCTAATATGTGAATTTTGGTAACCTTTCTCGAGGTAGCAATATCCTTATGGTTATCCTAAAAATTGAATTGTCCAGAGATTGAAGCATTTTTAAAGGAATAGCAGGTTCGCTTTTTACTTTCTTACTTTTGTTTACTTTAAGAGCATAACCAGAATGCTCTAAATACATGAGAAAAGCTACACAAGTTTTTGAGATCATATATTTATGTACATTAGTGTACTCTTTGTGTCTGTGTTGTGCCTTAACTCTACCTTTTAAACTCTAGAATCAACTAAACTAAATTCTGGGATATATTCCTATAAAGCATGTGCCTACCACACACACTCAACTATTCCATAATTGCCTAAAGAGTAGAGGATTGCTTAAAGAGTAGGACTACGGGCATTTGTTGCTGATGCTGCTGACAGGACACTCATTTGTTATCCTTTGACAAGACCCCAGCCCAATTTGAAGCCTATGGTTAATATATGGACAATTTCTGTTCCTGTTGTCACTGGCTTCTCTCTTGGCCTTATCTAGCCTTTTGCTTTAAAGCGATACATTCTTATCACAACATGTAATCCCTTTCTTTTTCTTAGTATAGATTATTAAACTACTGTTTTTGAATATTTACTATTGGGGCTGACACCGTACTGAGAACTTCAAAAGAATATTAGTTAATATATATTTAATGTTAACTAATTTCTTATGTTGTACTAAGGCCTTTCTTTATTTAACTACATTATGATATTTAATCTTTATAAAATCCTGTAAAGCATATATTTTTAGTCCTGTTTACATATTATCAATGACCAGAGTTTAAATAACTTGGCAAAAGTCACAAAGCTTTTAAATACTAGAGTTTGGTATTTATACCTAGGCTTCTCTGATAACAAGAACCAGAACTCCATCTTTCGAAACTGACTATTAGTGCTACCTTCTGTATAGCATATCAGTTAAGATCAGAAGCCATCCTAAGAGGCATTTTCTGATACATAAAAAGATATTGGCTTGGGGCCATCTGAGCACAACTTCTCTTTCTCTCAGTGAATTTCAGGTAGCCACACTATTTTCTGTTCACTCTTCTGTTTTCCCTAGTTCCTAATTTTTTATGCTTAGGGATTTTCTACTCCAGGATCATCATAAAATAATTACTCATCTCAAAATTACTTGTAATCTCTTTCCTTGTAACTAGAGTTACTTTACAATCTCCTTGATTCTTGGTTGCAATATACAACATCTTTCATATGTCAAAAATATTATAGTTCTTGACTGAATAATTGTTATAATCCTCATTGTCTTGACAATGAGATCTTTGCTGACCAAAATGTAGTGAGACTCCTTTGTGAACCTTCTCCTAAGCCCATCTGTGCAACTTTTTGTAAAATCTAGTTTTTGCAAGAACCATGCATGCAAAGTCTGTGTAATCAGAACTTCCCCCCACCTCTCCCTCAATATCTGATCATCCTGAATATCTGATCAGGTTCCTCATTCTTCACCAACTCCTAGGTGTTGTCTGATTACCCTGGCCTGTCTTCAGCAAGAATCCTGTTAGGTCAGTTTAGCCAAAATCCCCTTATCCTTGATGTTTCTTTTTAGTAATTTTCCATGCATTCACATCCACCCTGTTCCATATTTATAAATTCTCACTTGTCTGTGTTGTGTGCAGAACTGAGCCAAATCTCTCTCCGTAAAATCCCATTTCAGTGGTGATCCCTATAGCCTATTGCAATGATCTTGAATAAAGTATGCTTTACTTACCATCTTTAGTATTGATTTTTATTTTCCTTAGCAGTTTAATTAAATCCAGGTATAGAGTACTGATGATCATTTTGATACTTTGATGTTTTCTCTTCCTCCTCATTCTTCTTCTCCTCCCTCTTTATTGCATTGAATCCATTAAGGATACTGTCTTAATTTGAACACTTCCCCCCTCCCCAATTTCTTATCTAAGTAGGCTTAGGAATCTCTTAGCTCAACTCTTTTTTCTCTCTGCTTTTGAGTATATGCTAAGAATATATGTTCTATATGTTTCCTAGAATTACTTATTGCTTTATTTTTTACGAATTTTCCTTTTGAAATATTTATGAAGCACTTATGTCTTGTTACATTCAATTAAAGTACTGGTTTTCTAATTTTCACCTTGGTAGTAGTTTGTATAGAGTCATTCACTTACACTTTGAAGGACTTCAGAGTAGATGGGAAATTATGTAAACTGGAAACTGAAGTGTTTAACCAAAATTTTCACACTTCATTGCTCTTAATCTAGTGGGAGAAAATAGAACATTGATTTATTTTGGGAAAACATATACTAGTTAAGAAAGATAATAGGATAAATTTGAATAAATAATGCATACAGAAAGAGGATGTTGACTCTCTACTGTTTCAGTAGATTAACAAATTTCTATATTTCAATAGATAGTAGTATAAATCAATGTCTCTGTAGCCTTTTTTCTCCTTTATTCCTGTAGATTATTCTTTTTCTTTGATTCTTGACATTAATCTTGAAAGGGAACAAAATATGCCACCTTAAAATATGTCCTCTTGCCATATGGATTGTTTAGAATTAAAGATACTTCTAAAGAAACAGCCAGTGCAAGAAAAGCACTCAGACCCTCCTTTGTCCCCCAGGAAGCAGGAAATAAATCTTCCATGTAAAAGCATCCTCTCTATACCAGGAGAGTGAACAGCCTTATCACCAAACATAGGAAATTCAGAGCCAAGAAGGCTGTATAAACAAACTTCCTTACTTCTTCACTAATTTGCTATCCCAGAGCAAACCCTTTTGTTTGTCAGATCTTCACAAAGAATTGTTTATTTGCCTGAAAGACATAAAAGCTGCCTGTTTGGGGCAGTTTTTTGAGTTCCATATTTGGGACTACAGTGCACATGAAATTAAGCTTGTTTTTCTCCTGTTAATTTGTCTGATGTCAATTTATATATTAGTCTAGTCAAAGAACCTAGAGAGAAGAAGAGAACAATTTCTCCCCTATAATTCTATGAATCTACCATACATTATATTACAAAAGGTTATTCTTATAAGGACACCTTAAAATCATTTTAGTACATAGGAAGAGCATTCTTATTTTCCTTAGTTATTATTTTGAAATTTGGCTTTGTTTTTAATGTAGATAAAATTGCAGTATATTTAAATAAGATGTTTCTAGATACATTAAACTATGGCCACTTAACTGTCCTCTGGTAAAAGTGAATCTTTTACTCCTTTTAAGTAAGATGTAAACAATGTGTTATTTTGGATCTTATGTTGTTCAGTCTACTCTCAAATCATACTTTTATCAGTGACTATGCACTTAAGTGAGTTTTTCCTTTTTATTTTTAACTGTCACAAATCCCTGTTTTTGTTGTTGTTGTTTTTAATGTGTAACGGTGTTTTTAGTAAGGACTGTGTCAAAGAGGAAGAAATAGCCCCAAGTAGGAAGGAGAACCTACTATGTGACAGTGATTGGTGTCAGCTTTCTCAATTTTCAGAACTTAGTGATTAATAAGCATTTAATAAACTATTTGTAGAGTGAATAAAGAAGACTAGCTTTCCCCTGAATGAGCTCCATGTCACGGGGGAGATGAATTGCAAGACAAGCAGAGAGCAGAGAACCACAGGAGCCTTTGTTAGTTGCCTCCTCCACCCTGTACCTTTTCTCTGTGCTGGAATTTGACCATTCTTATGGATCCTTCTCAACGTTTTTCACAAGTTGAAATAGTTTTATTTGTTGCTTTGCTTATTTTACATTGCCATCCCTCCTAAGGTGTATCCCTTGGTGGGCCAAGAGCCAAGATTTCAACAAATCTACCTTGTTCAAATTTTCAGCCTATTGAATGCGAAGAGGAACCACTTAGTTAAAATATGTTGATCAGTGGCTTAGCTCCTGCATAGGTCCCATTTTAATTCTACAAGAAAAAGGCAAGGGCAAGTGGACCATTAAAATATATATATATATATATATTTATCTGTTGCATCTGTCTGCTCTGCCCACCATCTTGTCTGGAAAGTCTGATTGGTCATCAGCTTTGCAGTGTGTTTTCAATGACAGTTGCTATCAGTGAAATCAGAATATTTGTTTATCAAGATAATATTTAACAAAATATGTTGTTCTACTATCATTTGTAACTGCCACTCTGGTGCTGCTGAAAATGAGTTACCTAAAAACCATTTGGACCTCAGAAATTTGGTTTGGGAAATTTTGCACACAAGTCTGGATTCCTGTTATGCTTCTCAGCAATTTAAGAATTCTTAAACTGAGGAACCCTAACTTTTTCATCTTCATTGAAATTTTGGTAGGAGACAATATGATAAAGGGACTCAGTCTAATTCTCTCATTGGAGGAAAAAAAATGAGTATCATAGTTGAGAGAAATGATTAACTGGGGTTAATAACTAACTAGGGTTTTTCCAGAGATTAGACATTGTCTCTGTTAGTTGCAACAGCTACTAATTGTATAGGGTGCCCAGCAGAAACACAAAATTGAGAATAGTGAGTGAAGAAAAGCAAAAACAAATGGAAATCTCATATTGTCTAAATGGCAGTGCTTTATAAGCTTATACAGGACACATCAGGTGGTTCTTGAAAGATTTCAACCATAGCAACACACAAAAAAGCTGGCACTTGTGTTCACTGCATCCTTGACTGGGCTGTAACTCAGAAGAGTCCATCTGGCCTAGTTTCTTCCCACTCTCAGAATTACTGGCAGAGTTAAATTCTCACCATCCCCTTCAGAGACTTTTGTAACTGCTTACCCTTTGGTCTACATAGCAAGTGCTGCCCTTTGGGTCTTCTTTTGTTAATCTTCTTCAGGCTTTCTTTCTTTCCTTATTTTTTTTTTTAAGACACTGTACACTCCCTATTAACTAACAAAGAAAAATAAGAATTCCTTACACTGGTAAAATGCCTCTTCCCAGCCTGATGATCTTTACCTTTTTTAGTTATTTTGTCTTATCCTTTGTCTTCTCCCCTGCAAACATTATGATCTTTACATACTTTTCACTGATTTACAAACCCAGTAAATCTTTCTTCTTAGACTATGACTTTTGCCATGCTATTTTTCTTTTCGGAGTCACTTCCTCTCTCTTCACTTGGCAAACTGTGCTTTTGAGTGTCATCTTAAATGTCGGAGCTACTGTAAGACTGCATCTGACTTGTACAGAGGTAGACACTCTGAAGCATTAAATTTGTACCTCTGTCACAGTAAACATCACTTATATTGCAACTCATCTGTTTATATGCCAGTCTTCACCACTAGTCTGAGAACTCTAAAATTTTCACTGGCAACTACTCTATCTTTATAAACCTGGCTTACTTGGTGATCCTCATCAAACTTTTGTTGAATGAACAAATTATCCTGAGAGGCCAGCCGTTCTTAAAATAAAGAGCCCAGCCTTGCTAGAAGACTTCTTTTGGAAACGATGGTCTACAGTAT
This sequence comes from Proteles cristata cristata, assembly GCA_017311185.1. Taxonomy (NCBI): domain Eukaryota; kingdom Metazoa; phylum Chordata; class Mammalia; order Carnivora; family Hyaenidae; genus Proteles; species Proteles cristata. The sequence goes on from JAESUZ010003242.1 coordinate 25,941, forward strand.
TCAAATCAAATTAAATACCAAATTGTCACAATTAAAAAAAATTCTTACTGGAATTTTTTGCAGTCACAGGAAGAACACAATCCTAGAAATAGGAGTACAGAACAGATTTGATACAATTACCCACTGATTTTGTACTTTTATGCCATTTTAGTTAGAAACACTAAATGACACTTTTAAGAGTGTGCTGAGTATCCTAGTAAAGAAATATTAACTCACCCAGACTTCAGTTTCCACAGAAGTAACTGCTACTGATTGATTTTCCAGAATTGACATCTAGAATTCCCAGAATTCACAGGATGCAGAGTGAATGTGGATTAATTGGTTACCTAGGGAGATTATATAGATCACTAAATGCAGAGGGTTGAAATCAGAAATCTGAGTACCAGTAATATTTTTTGGAATAGCCAAAAGAAAGTGATTTTCTGCACAACCTTATATCTGTATAATGGATTGATGGACTATTTATTTATTAGCATTTATTTCCTACTATTTACTTGGCTATGCTTGAGATGGTGTTATAGAAGCATACTTGTGTATGGCACTCTAACATCATATTTAATTTTTTTAATGTTTATTTATTTTGAGAGAGACAGAGCTCGAGTGGGGGAGGGTCAGAGAGAGAGAAGGAGACACAATCTGAAGCAGGCTTCAGGCTCCATGCTATCAGCACAGAATCTATCTCAGGGCTCAGCTCAGGGCTACTACTTGACCTGAGCTAAAGTCCAAATTTTAATCGACTGAGCCACCCAGGGACCCCTCTAGCATCATATTTAAATTAAGGCATTATCAACATTATCATTTAACATTGTCTTTTTCGACCCAGATATGATGTATGCTATGTTTTCCCACTTGAATTATACTGATAGTTTAAGCCATTTCCTAGCTTAGTATAAAGCAAAACAACTAAGAGAATTGAAAAATTCCCAGGTTCTAATTCACATATCCATAACTATTGGCAGGTTGTGCCCTGGAATGATTTTGAAAAGCCCATAGTTCCCAAATTTGAATTCTATAATACTAAACATTTAATACTTCAGGGCATTGATTAAATTGTGCTTCACACAAGTATTTCCTAGGATGCATGTATATATTTAAACATGATTTGTTATTCTAGAGCATTGTGATTTTGTTTAGCAAGTATAATAACGTATCATTAATTCACTTCTTAACTGAGGACTAGGAAAATCTTAAAATAAATTTCTCTGTTTGTGGTGATTCTATTCTATTAATGAAACTCTAGAATATGAACTTTGAGAAGTTATTGATTAAGTTGTCCATATATTCATTTGGATATGTCAGAATCCACAATTCAAATTAACAATATTATAATAATTGTTAATAGGACATATTCTCACAGTTGGATTTTTTTAGAGTCCCAGAAGTTTTAAAATAATCAAAATTAGTTATAGGTTTGGATTTTATTAGACATAGTCTCCATAGAGGAAACTAAATCTATAATGAAGACTTTGATGAAGAGCTATATCAAATCTAAATATTATTTTTTGTATGTCATATAACATGAAGGGAAACAATGCAACATGCGTTATTACAGTGCTACAGAGAGAAAACAAAAAAGTTATGATAAGAGCCAATATATTTTTATTATGAAAACAGAAAATGCAACCTTGTAACTGTGTTAAAAGCAAAGTTTCCATGTGTATGCAATGATTGTGCTTAGTTCTATTGCAGTTACTTATTAAGTAAGTTGTTCTTCTACATACTCCCTGGTATAATCTGTATAGCAGCCAAAGCACCATAATATGATGTGACAGAAAATACGTAGAAAAATCTATTCACTTATGTGTCTCTGATGCTTGTTTTCAGTTGAAATCAGAACTCTGAGTCAGTAATAGAATTGACAGTTGGAGGCAAGCATGAAGCTGCTGACTTACAGGCTTCTCTGTACCTTGGGAACATTTTTTTTTTCCTTTTTAAATAAACTATTTCTTAAAATTTTTTCTCTCTTTAATATTAATGAAATTTGAGGAACTTACTTTCATGTATGTATTTCCCAGTAAATCCCATTACCTTTTATACAAGATGCAATTTTGGACATAGTTGGAACGTTATGGTGTTGACTCATGGAAGTTCACTTCACCAGCTTTGTATTTCTGTAGTGTAAAATGTGTAACTGATTAACTCACAGAATCTGACACTGCGGCTCATAGGAGAATCTGTGGTGCTGGCTCTTTCAAGAATGTCTAGATGTAGTTTTGAAGAAGTGTGCTTTATTTCAATGAACTTAATCTAAGTGCTTTTTTTCTGAAAGATGTTTTAAGGGGATTCAAACAAATATTTTGTATTTTTTGTACAAAGAATTATGTTTTGTGAAAGAGAAAGAATTAGTCTGCTGTATCTTTAAAATAGTAAGTTTGAACTGAAATGGTTAAGATAAATTGTTCCATTGCCATTAACACCTGGGGCACTTTCTTACTCAGAGGTATCAATAAAACAGCAAGTAAATCCAGTGCTAATGAAATGGAAGTGATGATAATCCTGTCCTAAAATAGGAACAATGTAGTAATATAGGGAGAAGCGGCTGTTCCTATACCATATCCCCTAGGGACACAATTCTGCTATATCATATCCCTGCTATTCGTAGACTTGGGTCTGATGGGAGCCAGAGATGAATGGTAAGAAAATCTTTGTTCAATTAATTCAAGTAAAGGAAGGCTCACTACTTCATGAGTTCTCAGTTCTCTTGAGACGTTGACAGCTCCATTAGCAGAATACAGTACTGAAATGTGTCAGATGTACCTGAGTCAGAGATCTATAAAATTAATTTTGAACACCAGCAAAATAATAACAATAATAATAGTATAGCAATAAATTGAATTCAAATCTTTGAATGTCATCATGTCTACTTCCACCGTGCTGTCTTAATAAAAGTTACCATTACACGATTTTAGTGGCAGTAAAGGATCTAACAATATAAATAAGAGACGATACCCTTCATTTTGAGAGAAGTAATGAATAACACTTCTCACTCCACTACTCTGCCCCAACTTATAGCTGTTAAAATGTATTGATTAACATCAGTACTTAGGTTCCATCTATTTTGAGACAGACATGCTTTGAGGTCCTTAAGTTCTGCGTCAACTAAGCTCTCATGTCTGTACCCTCGTAAAACCAGATGGAGAATATTATTTGCTAATTTATCATTTCAAAGAAAGTTTTAAAAGTTGTCTCTTCTAGGTATAATGACTGATTATCAGTTTATTTCTGTAGATAAGTAGGCCAAGTTTATGACAGACTATGGAACTGTAAAATAAATGAGATACAATATTTTGTTGAAAATATTTACTCATAATTTCATTAATTTTATGTGTCATGCTCTGCTTTAGTCATTGGACTCTGAGGTAGTTAGATGTCTGACATATTTTTTGATAAAAGCTAATTAGGTTGACCTCAATTTGCTAGTGAGCTAAAACACTAGTAGTAAGAAAAACACAACATTATTAAAATATAAATCATATTTTGGGGGAATGGGAAAATCTGTAAATTAATATTTTAAGCCCACTGTAGGTGAATTGCTAGTAAACAGGAAAATTATTTGATGTTGGGGGTGGGGGCTGAAAGTTCTTTGGTAGACCAATAGTTGTATAAGGAAAAAAAACTTAATCAGCTATTTCAACACTGTTTTCTACTTACCATTTACCCAATTACAAAAAACATGGGCTATGTAATGCATTTATTTATTCACTATTTTAGTATTTATTGCAGGCTAATCATGTGGCTGGCTCTTACTTAAGTACCTTCTGAGGTATCCATTTCTTTCCCTTAAGAATCTTAAAATGTAGAGGGGAAGAAAGGAATACAAGAACACAAAGAGTTATAGTAATAGCAATATGTGATAATTGCCAATTGCCATATTTATACTATACATGTGTTATGAATTTTATATTTTTAAACATGTAAATGTATTGTAATAATAGTTTAATATTCATAATATTAAAATACCATATGCATTTTAATTTTGAAGTCATGTAGCAATTCATTTTCCTCTTCTGCAAAAAGGAAAAAAAAGACCTAACTCACAGAATTTTGAGATTAAATGAGGTAATAAAAGTTCCTAATACAGAATCTGTTCAATAGACATCAATTATTATTGAAGATTTCTAATCAGTTACTAATCAGTATTTTTAAAATGTAGTTCTTATTCCTATATCTTTTACAAATTTTAGTTAAAAATATATGTAAAATTTTTGTCCATAAATCACACATTTTCAATTTTCTTCCACCATCCTTTAAGCTGTATTTCACATATATACACCAAAAATATCATTATGTTCTTTAGTGGCATAATAGGCAATGAAGAGTATAAGAGAAAGAGGAAGTAATATTGGAAATACTGAAAAACAGTCCCTGTCCTCAGGAAGACAAGATTTTGCAGTAAAAACAATATTCCCTAGAGATTAGAAAACAGGTTTCTACTAACTAGGAGAGTAGTCTTGGGTAAGTCACATCATTATAAACCTTACTTTCTTCTTCTGTAAAAATAAGAGGCAATAGACTAGATGGTCATTAAGTGTCACGATTCTAAGAATCCTACAATGTGTACACGGCATGGACAAATATATTACAAAGATTTAAAGAAAATTTGCCACACAACCAAAAGGAAGCATATTTAACTTACGGAAGCAAATGAGTTTATTCTTAATCTTTCATAAAATTTCACATTTTAAAAGAAAAATGTACAAGAGACTAAAATGGTCTTCTGCAAGCTGCAGATGAATTATAATTTTGTAACAGCTCTGCTATCTCATCTACTCTGGGTTCAAAGCCATGTTCTGGTTCTCTTTAGAGAACATGCTATTTTGGGATTTATCCCAGCTAATAATCAATGCAGGGCCCTGTGGCAAAAACTCAACACAGATGCTTAGATAGATGCTGATCTCATGATATCTGCAGAATCACTACCTCTGGTTTAGCTACTGATAAATGAATGTTTGAGTAGTTTAATACATAGGGGCTGAGAGCAAGTAGAGGCAGCGGCCCCAAGAGATGTCAGGAACGATAAATGCTAAAGACCTAGAAATGTGGTTGTTGATGGTCTGTGATAGTGTTCCAGCACAGTCTGTCCCAGAAACTGACAGCTGGATATCAAAGTGAGAAAGATCACTTCTAGATTTCTATGTAACTGGCAGGAAAAAAGCCTTTGTACAGGAACTGTAGATAGATATAAGCAGGATGTTATGTGAAAGTCATTTGCAAAGGCTGTAGGGATTTGTGATTTTGTGAGAACTGTGAATGTACTTGCATGGTAGATTTTATATACCAAAGAAGATGATCCTAGCTGGACATTGTTCTGAGATCAAGAATTTATCAATTTGTTAATTTCTCAGCTTAACCTCATTGTATTACCTAATTTTTCTCACTAGATAAATCTTGCTATTGGATGTTTGCTTGTGAGAGCCTGGATGACAGAGACCAGTGCTCTATTCTTTCTATCTTTTTGCAGTCCAGGAAATGCCCAGCAGAGTCATTAGTACATGATAGGACCACAATAAAAAAAGCTTTATATTTAAAAATGCTTTCAAATAATTTATATACCATTTTTCTTATGACAGTCTCATAATCAAATCAAACCCAGTATTACCCATGTTTTACATAAGAAAAAAAAAACAATAAGTTCCACAGATTTTTAAATTACTCATTCCTCCTACATGATAGTACTTAAATTCTGTTCTCCTCTTCCTACACCTTAATCTTTGGCCATCATTCACCCTGATTTTTCCCCATTTCAGCATGTATGCCCTCTTATATTCAAAATCCCCAAATAGTTTATTTTGTGTGACATCACTAACAAGAAGGTGAGCCAGCATGCAAGCCTGCAGCTAAATAAAAATTATTGTATTATTATGAGGTTGGGAGTAAGACTATACAGAATATGAAAGTATATTCTCTTGAATGCATTAAATGGGACTATAGTTCATCTCTGGAGATCCTGCCCAGAGAGATTCCTGGCTTAATTTACACCAGTTGCTTTAGGCATTAAAAAAGGTAATCATAGAAAGAGCTGGTTAGAGAGTTGAGGGGAATTAAGTGTGTGGAAGACCTGACAGCATGAGAAGAAGCTCTTTTTCAGTAACAATAGCAAAGACATATTTAAAAATCAAATTCTATTTAGTAGACTGAGAAGTAAACTAGCCTCTGACAGACAGGAGACAAGTTACTGTTTTCTCCTAGATAGATATCCTGTCGTTTTGGTAAAATGTATACAGCAATGTGAAATTTCTTCTTGTACTAAGCGGAAAGGTCAGCACGGTTTTAGACATATTTAACCTTTCACGTATTGACATCATATAGTTTAAACAAACCATTTGGGTATCTTTTTCGTAGCATCTAAAATAATCTTTTAAGAGCTGGGATAACATTAATGACAGCGGACTTGGTTTCTATAGCCACCCCTTCCTGGATAGCGGCTACTGCAGGCTATGTGTCACTGTTTTGGCAAAGCTTCAAAATGCATGCACATTGCTTTGGGTAAGCCAAAATTTCCTGGACATCCTTGAATTTAGGTACATATTTGTTTCTCTCATCAGACAGCAAAGCTCTGTGATAACTTTAAGTTCAGGACCAAAACATAAAGTCAGATTAAATAAATAAATAAATAAATAAAATCTACAAAACTGGGTATTATGGGATTTCATTTCTAGCTCTAATGATATGCAATATTCTCAAAGATATCACAGTTTGTCTAAAACTTTACTTGTGATAAATCCTCTCTTTACTTACTATACTTCCACCTAGGCTTTCTTGCCATGTCTCTACAATTCTGAAGCCTTATCGCTGCTCGAATGTCCTTGATTCCCTTTGTCCTTTCTTTATCAGCCCTATTATAATGTTAGGACTATAAGTGACAGCTTCATTATGAAATGCTTATGAAAATATTAAATCTATCTTTCCTTTCCAAACCTAATTTATGTTTCTCTTCCATTGAGAATGAGCAATTAATAAAAGTCTTGGTGGAATAATTCATACTAAGATCTTTATAGTTTTTCTTAAGTGAAAATGGAATGTGTAGGTCAGTACTTGCACTTAAGCATGGTATCATTGCCTAAACCCCCAACTAATAGTAAGGTTCATATATTAGCACACAGTGTTCTTTAGTAGGGTGAGCGTTCAGATATTAGCATGCATTCGAAGCATTTTTCAAGCACCGTGTCTTAGGTAATCACCTACTCTACTCTCCCTATAAAGCCAACACTTCCTCTAGCTCCAAGCTGTCCATTAGAGAGCCCAGCTGCTGTCAGCCTACCAGGCATGCAGCCAAGTGGCTATAAGCCTGAATGTTTCAGTGCCAGAATGTCACAGGATCTTCTCAAAGTTGTTTGGTAAAGTGTAGATTAAGATTACTTACAATATCTGCTTTCTTCTACCTATGGAAATATGTCATAAGAATAAATGAGATAATTTAAGAAAGGCACTTTGAGATCCCGGGAAGAAAATGCATTCTATTTATTGTTGTTTTTAGTATTATTAATAAATGCTACATTAAATTTGACCTGAAGGTAAGATGTGACACATTACTATTATTGTATTTGAATAAAAAGCTTTTGTAAAATTGGCTGCAGTTTGCTTCCAGGCTACCAAGATATGGTGGGATCTCTCTTTTCGTTGCATTTCAAGTTATGGAATATTTTCCCTTTCTAAGTCTGTTTGCAAAACAATTTGCTTTGTAAATAAACAGCATTTTTCATAGCTGATATATTGTAATTTCCAATAGAAATGTAAGCTAAGTTGATAAATTCAATAGAAAGCATATAATAAGGTGATACTCATTTATTTTCAAGGGATGAATACTACATAAATGCCTAGTTTGTTTCTCTCTTTATTGTTTTCATACTGTCCAAACAATGAAGAAACCCCACATAACCAAAGGAGGGGGGGAGGCAAATGGGAGCTTGTAAAGTGGAAGGAAAAAAAGAAAAATTTGCTACAGAAAAGACTATTAATTTAAATTCAGTGTTCTCTTTTCTGTGCATGAACAGAGGGCGAATTCTTTTCTGCTCTGAGGCATTCCTGTATTCCTGTTTTCTCAGATTAACTCTCTTACTTCCCCAATTGCCTAAATCCTACAGAGAGCCACTAGTCAAGGCTGCTCAACTTCAGAGCATAAATGCAGGCTCTAAACAGCAGGAGGTCTGAGACATTACTTTAGCCACATGACAGGCCAACATTTTTTCCCTTTAATCATCTCCCTCTTCATTCTCATTGGATCATTTGTATCTTACAGGGAACAGCCTGCCTCCTAGAACAGGAGTGTCCTTATTTATCTTTGAACCAGACCCTTCAGAAGCACAACTTCCTCTTCAAGGACAAGTTAGGGATCCTGTTTCATAATAGACATTTCTGGACTGAGAAAAGATAAAAAGTTTTTCCTCCATTCCTAATTTTTTTCCCTGTAAAGAAATAGGCTGAGTTCCTTATTTGAAATGTTAACATTGTTATGAAAGTAATATAATCCACCAAAATAATGTTTTAGACAAAATTCCTATAATAGGACAGAAAAATAATAAACGTCTTGATATAATCCTTACACAGGTGTGAATCTTTTTTAATTTAAATGTATATACCTAATTGATACTCCCTTAAATATTAGAAGCGTGTATTATTGCCGGGAGCCGCACCGGCCTCTCTGGATGGCAATCACGGCAAGGAAGTGACAATGTTTGCAGCTTCTGCCATGAGAAATGAAGACTAGTATCTCCTTCTGCTACTACTGGCTCATGATGGAAATGAGCCTGCTGGTATTGACCAGGCCTCACAATATTCCATATCAGACCCATATTCTGAATACAGATACCTCATAAGGAAAAGCATATTCCTGCCTTTACAAAAGAGACTTTAGATGAAAGCTCTATAGGCAATTGTCAAAAGGCTCTTCCTATGGGCCTTGCAGATCCAAGACTTAAGGGGTTAAGAACACAAGAGTTACAACTGAGCCTGGCCCTGAGACAAACAGCCTATTTCAGGGCAGAACATAAGTTACTACATTTATCTTTGCTAACTGGTGAAGCATAGCAGTTCCTTCCTCAAGGCCTACATTCCACAAACACCCTCCCTTACACTGGCAACTGGGATGAGGATAGATAAGAGTAGCTAAAACATAAACCCAGGTGCAAAGATGGACACATTTAGGGCCCCCATGTTAGTTTCCACAAATAAACCAATTCAGAAACATTTATCTTCTTGAGGGCCAGACAGAATGACTCCTAGCTTATCTATATACAATTTAACTTGTATGTTATGCTGTTTTTCTCTATGAACATTCTGTTAATTGATATCACAAAAGGCCTCCCATTGTAAGAAATTCCTTTCTATGACTTCATCTTGTTGCTGAACCTTAAAATAAAGACACCAAAACCGACAGGACAGAGATGCCTGCCTTGTGATCAGAAAGAATCTTGGGGCTCTCTCATTCTCTTTCGCCGACACCGTCCATCCTTCAGGGACCCCTGGACCTGTCAGAGCCGGCGCGGCCTCCGGCATATTATCTTTATGAATGCTTATAGTAAGAATACCATTTTCATATCTGTATTTTATTTTATTAGCACTGTCAATATAATGTATTCATATTATTACAGTAGGAAATATTAATTCAAATCTATATTATTTTACCAGGATATGTAAATGGATGCCAAAATATGTTTTAAGATGGTGAACCCCTAAGACCTGAGATTTGTATTTATATTTCTAAATAGTTTGGCAAAAACAAATGGATAAAGAATATATATATTTTGTTAAAGAGATGAATACTTTAAAATTGTGCAATTAATTTATTATAAGAAATGGAATTTATTTCCCTCTATGCTTGAGAGACTTTTTGGCAGGAAATTATTCACCTAGGAAACCATCAGCTCTCTTAGACCACTATACTCTCTTGTAGTGCAAGCATCTCCAAAATTTAGGATATATTTTTTTTCTCATAAATCACTGCTTGTGGATAGGTGCTCATAGTAATATTTCTGAACTTGAGATGGGGTGGTGAGGGAAGGGTAAATAAGGATCTCCTGTATGCTCTTTTCTATTAGAATGGCAGCAATCTGCAGAGAAGGAATTTGAGGGTGATCTTTCTCCAAAGCTTCTTTACAGTATCAGGTGTTCTATGTTGCGGACAGAGGGTTGCAGGAGTTGCTGAGCTGTGTTCAAAAATTTTAAATTTTTAAGGCTTATTGTCAAAAGATCTTTAATGTAGTAAGTTGTTTTTGTTTTTAAATAGTGGATCCTTGAATACTAGAACGTAAACACGCACATAAATCCCTTTACATTTGAATATTTTTAATTATAGAACAATATTTCATTTGTAATTGGATTTTGACCCAGATAGAGTAAAATATGTTTTGTTTTTTTTTTGTTGTTTTTTTTTTTTTAAGTAAGATGATGTATTTAAAGAAATCTTGTACAGTTATCGGGCCACTTCTGTGAGGCTTTCCTCCTCAAAAATCTAGGGACTGACTTTCCCATCTTTGTATGATTGATGTCATTATTGTAATCAGTGGAACTAAACAAAATTGTCTCTCCCACCTCATGGAACCCAGGGTTCTTGTAGACAAAAGAAAGAATGAAAGTAAGGGTAAAAAACATGATTTCCACCATTGAGTAAAAAAAATATATGTATATATATTTAGTTAAGAATTCACTGCTATAAACTGAAACAAGTAGAAAACAGCTAAATGTTGAATAAATTCAACAGAATAAAATGTGAGGACCTGAGTAAGTGATGGTGTGCTTGAAAGAGGTGATGCATAGTCTGGCCAAGAAGGATATCTAGGTATGAACTGATGAGGTACATTCCAGAAGGAAAGAACATTAAGAAGGGGGCAATGTAAGAGAGAAACATTATGTGCAGAGGGGATGATGAAAACATTGACTTCTTGTAGCTTTGTGTGTGTATATTAGAGAATAACTGCTTTTCCAACCTTTGATTTGATAGGTTAAGTTAGCTTATGGCAAGTCTTGAAAGCTGGACAGAAAATTTTGCACTTGATGTAGTAGGCAATAGGATGCTCTTGCAGACTATTGAACTGAAAATGATAGTAGTACTTTTGGAAAAGTATTAAACCAGTGATAAGAATAAAAACTTTTGAGGAAAAAGATTCTAGAAGGGCAACCAGATTTCATGCATTGAAAAGATGATGATGGATGGATAGCATGAGAAAATAAGGTGCATACATCATGACTTGAAGGGTTTTGTCACTGCTAGAAAACCAAAGAACATTGGAAGAGAAAGAAAATTAAAAGTTTTTTTGCCTCCCTCTTCTCTTTGATTTGTTTAAAATTGAAGGAGTCCTTGGGGAGCCTTGGGTGACTCAGTCAGTTAAGCATCCAACTCTTGATTTCAGCTCAGGTCATGATCTTACAGTTTGTGAGGTTGAATCCCATGTCAATCTCATGATCAAGATTCTCTCTCTCTCTCCCTCTCTCTCTCTCTGCCACTCCTTGCTCACACATGCTCTATCTCTCTCTATCTCAAAATAAATAATAAACATTTTAAAATTGAAGGACTCCTTAATGTGCCTATAGTAGGAATGAAAGGAGTTGTTGAAGAAAGCCTAATGCAAATGTTAAAGAAGGAAGGGGAAGAATTGGAAGCTTGGTTTCCAGAGATGGTAGAAACTGATGAGCTTATAATATTGATGGGAAGAAACTGAGTCAAAATGAGAAAATAGGAACAGTGCTCTCTAGGAGTCTGTGAAACAAAAATTTATAGTTATAATGAAGACTTATTTTTAAATGATAACCCAGAGCACTAGAGTGCTTTCTAAATCTTGGTGATTAAGTTATTCTCAATTAACTTTTCTTGGATATAAATGTATGTAAATTCTATGAAAACAGGTAAGCCATATACACATATATAAAAACTGTATAACAACCAGAATATATGAAAGCTGAAAACCCCTTTTTCTAATGTAATGGTTAATAGAGTATATTATTGCTCATGCCAAACAAGCCTTATAAATTATATAATTTATTCAATATAATTCTGAAGTTTTTTTTTTTAATTCATTTTTTTTTAAATTTTTATTTATTTCTAGGAGAGAGAGAGAGACAGCGTGAGCAGGGGAGGGTCAGAGAGAGAGGGATTCACAGACTGAAACAGGCTCCAGGCTCTGAGCTGGCAGTCAGCACAGAGCCCGACGCGGGGCTCGAACCCACGAACCGCGAGATCATGACCCAAGCGAAAGTCGGACGCTTAACCGACTAAGCCACCCAGGTGCCCCTTTTTTTAATTCATTTTTAAATGGATTTTAAATTTTAAAATTTTTGGTGTGAAAACAATCTTTTAAATTTAAACTAACTTTTAAAAAGATTTTGTCCAACACACTTGCAGGGGCATCATGTTCTTTTATAATAAACTTTGAGGGGCGCCTGGGCTCAGTCGGTTAAGCGTCTGACTTCGGCTTAGGTCATGAGCTCACAGTTCGTGGGTTCAAGCCTTGCGTCGGGCTCTGTGCTGACAGCTAGCTCAGAGCCTGGCGCCTGTTTCGAATTCTGTATCTTCCTCTCTCTCTGACCCTCCCCTGCTCATGCAGTCTCTCTCTCTTTTAGAAATAAATAAAACATTTAAAAAATTAAAAAAAAAAAAACTTTGAAATGAAAAAAGAAATCAATAGTTGATGGACTTGGAAAAAAATTCAAATATTGTTTCTGTTTGAATTCTATCATTTATGCCACTAGGGCTCTGCTGTTCTTGATGTAAATAACTAAATCTAATTTTTTATATACAAGGCTAATATAAGGCAGCGTTAGGCTATTATAATATTTACTTCTTAAGTGAAGTTACTGTTAGAGATGATCACTTATTAACAGAAGGTAAATGCTTCTTTAAAATTTGATTTCTTCAGGAAAAACATGATGCAATCAAATATATGTAATATACAAGCATAATTTATCTTAATAATTGAGCGGCCTTTGTTTAATTAGATGAGCTTTGTTGTTAACCAATATAAACAGGATCCTAATTAATTAATTGTTGACATTCCAATTTTGTAGTTATTTTTCAAGGTTTTCCATGGTATATTTTTGATTCTTACATAAACAAAAATTAGAAAGAAAGCAAGTTCAGGAGCAGTGATAATGACTCTTTCAGAAGTAGGACTAAACTAATATCTATCATTTAGTGAGTGCTTATTTTATGCCAAGGTATCATGGTAAGTTCTTTACATGTGATTTGATTTTTTTCAACACCTATGAGGTATATGTAATATTTTACCCATTTAAATTGAAAAAATGACTTAAGGAAAGCCCAATAAATGCCCCTTGGTCACACAGTTACTAAATGTCAAAACTAGTTTCAAATCCAGGTATGAGTGATTTTCATAATCATGACCTTAACCACTTTTCTATGTTGCTTTTAAAAAATTTTTATTTATTTATTTTGAGAGATAGAGAGAGCAGAGGAGGGTCAGAGGGAGATGGAGTTAGAAAATCCCAAGCAGGCTCACATCAACACAGAGCCTGATGTGGGACTCAATCTCACAAATCATGAGATTATGACTTGAGGTGAAACCAAGAGTTGGATACTTTAACCAACTGAGCCACCCAGGTGCCCCTGTATTACTTTTTGATGTCTGGCTCAAAATGAAAAAATTAATTGCCTAAGAGTGTACTATATAAGTAATCACCTGGTATTTGTGACCAGGGAAACAACAAAACAAATGAGAATATAAAAAGTGTACAGAAGTTTACAAATTTAAACCGGGAACAAAATTTTGAAATCATTTAATCCAGACCCTCTAACTGAGAAAACTCAGACTCAGAATTACCAATTGGAATTACAGACAAGTCACATCAAACATTTAATTTATTAGCTCTGTGGCTAAATCTTAAAATGTCATGGACCAGTCCCCTACTGGATTAAAAAGAGAATGGAAAAAGAGAGACTATGTTAGAGACACACAGTTAGAGAATTAAGAATCTAGTCACCAAGGTCTTCTCCACAGCTTTTCAAAGGAAGAAAAAAAACTGTAATTAGGCAAAATTTAATTTTAAATTTAGAAAAAAAATATTGAACATCTTCAGTGCACCAGAACTATTAGATACTTCCACATTTATTATCTCATTTAATCCTCATCATCACATTTGGAGCTAATAACACATACAGTTACATAAGATTGATATTAAATCCTGTTGACAAGCACATTCATTTTAGACTTAGTCACCAATTCCACATTCACAGATGGAAATTATTAAATCATTTTTTTTTAATGTTTTATTTATTTCTAGGAGAGAGAGAGAGAGAGAGCGTGAGCAGGGGAGGGTCAGAGAGGGAGTCACAGACTGAAACAGGCTCCAGGCTCTGAGCTGGCAGTCAGCACAGAGCCCGACGCGGGGCTCGAACCCACAAACCGCCAGATCATGACCTAAGCGAAAGTCGAACGCTTAGCCGACTAAGCCACCCAGGCACCCCTATTAAATCTTTTTTTTAAAAAAAATTTTAATGTTTATTTATTTTTGAAATAGAGACAGAGACATGAGTAGAGGGGGGGCAGAGAGAGGGAGACACAAAAATTCGAAGCAGGTTCCAGGCTCCTAGCTGTTATCGTAGAACCCTACACAGGGCTCCAACTCACAGACTGTGAGATCATGACTTGAACTGAAGTCGGATGCTTAACCAACTGAGCCACCCAGGCACCCCAATTATTAAATCTTGATAATGATCTCTTGTGAATAGTAATGCTTTGCCAAATAGAATTGCCTTTAGTTGAACATGCCTTAGGGATGTCTAAGTACTTCTTAAGACATAAGTTTGTTTATATTACTGTACCAGTTTTTATATCCCACAATATCATGCTATAACTTCTGAGTGATTTATGGAAACTTCAAGAATGATTTTGATTACACATGACTTTTTTGTGGTGACTTTATAATTTAATTGTCAAAGAAGAGGAGACTTAACTATATATGCAGTTCTTCAGCTTATGATGGGGTCACATCTGGAAAAAGTCATCGTAAGTTGAAAATATCATAAGTCAAAAATACATTTAATATATCTAACCTACTGACATCACGCCTTAACCTAGCCTACCTTAAATATACTTAGAACAATTACATTAACATACAGTTGGGAAAAGTTATGTAAGACAAAGCCTATTTTATAGTAAAGTGTTGAATGTCTCACATAATTTATTGAATTATGTGCTAATTTATTGAATACAGAATGGTTTTAAGTATTTTGGAGTTTGCCCTCTGATTGAGTGGCTGACTGTGCACTGTGGGCACGTCAGCAGAGAATATCACTTCACTAGCACAGGGAAAACTCAAAATTCAAAATTTGAAGTATGGTTTCTACTGAATGTGCATCGCTTTGGTACCATAATAAAAATCAAAAACTTATAAGTCAAAACATAGCTTACCAGGGACTGTTGGTAGTGGTTAGAACAAAAATATTAAATAAATGTATACATGAACCAGAACCAAGGTATCTAGACCATTGTTTCCCACATTGTAGTCCTCAGACACCCTGCATCATAATTACCTGAGCTGTCACTAAATATGCAGATTCCTGGGTCCACCTCACACCAACGGAATCAGAATCTCTGAGGGCTTGACTCATGAATCAAAGTTTTTTAACAAATCTTGTGGGTGATTTCTATGCACACTAGAGTTTAGAAGCCTTGTTCTGTATTTCCAATCCAAAATTTTCCCATCTTACCATTGGCTGGGTGAGGTTGGAGTGGGAGCTTAAGTTAGCAGCTCTATAAGATTTCCCCTTATTTATATCTGCTACAATATCATTTTGGGGAATTATATCTCCTATGGGTTAAGAAGGAACTTGTTTTGAAAGGAGAAATTCTTATTGTTGGAAGCAATTATGCTATCTCTCTCTCTCTCTCTTTTTAAGACTTTGTATATTTCTACATGCTTGTGCATCCGTATGCATACATCAACTAGGGAGGAAAAAATAGAGTGTTTCTCTCACCCTCACATGAAGACAACTTTTGTACAACAAAATTATGTAAATAACTTCAAGAAGAGATGTCACATTTGTCTGCATTTGTACTCATCTTTGATTACCCTATCTACATACTCCATCTTAGTGAATAATCAGTATCTTGTTCTCTTTTGTAATACAGTCTTTGAATTGCAGTCATAGAAATCATCTTAAAAGGTCATCTTGTCCTTCCCTTGACCTCCAACCCTAATATATTTTAAATTCTATTTTTAAAAGATTTCCACAATTGCAATGTTCTGAAATCCCTTGGGGACCCATTTAGTGGTGAGCAGCCTTTTCAATTATCAAAAGCCCCTTTCTTTCATCCCTTGTTTTGCTGTTAAGATTCATTTTTCTCTGCTATGTTTTTCACAAAAATGAAAATAGCCAGTCACCATAATCTATGGAATAACCCTTCATTGAAGAGCATTAAGAATGGCCTTTCAACCAGCTCTTCTCTAGCCTAAATATATAAAGCTTTTTAACCCTTTTTGGAATTCTCAGTTTCTCACCTTTCAATTATTTTTCTTTCTCTGTCCTTAACTCTTCATCTTTCTTAAGTTCTGGTGTGTGAAACTAGACACAGTAGGATCTCACCAGTGCTGAATATAATAGGAGGATTACCTTGCTGTTCTTATTTACTCTACTCCTATTTATGCATCCTGTAGAACTCTGAGAGGTTCAGATTAGATGTAAATGGGTGTCCTGATGCCCATGGTCTTGAATAATTTCATAGCACTTTTCATAAAGATATGGATGTTATTTCCAGGAACCTGGGTAGTTTGTATCATAGGTAATTACTTTGTGCCTATCTATAGCATTCTAAGTTTCAATTAGATGGATTATTCTTCACTTCTACTGGTAACGCCATTATTGCAAAAAGTTCTTTGAGCAGAACAGTACAGCTCTGCATTTTAACAGAGAGAGAAAAGACCACTTTATATCCAATCTGTAAAGAAGCTAGCCATTTCCTTAAGTGTATGAAATACAGTGATACAGAGTCCTGCTTTTCCATCCTAATCTGCACTGTCCATCATGCTCTTTATATTTATATCCTTATCTTGCCTTGGTTATCCTAAATCCAAACAGGAAAATCCACCCTGATAATAGCTTTTATTCACCAATTTCAATGAAATTTTAAGTCAACGATGTTTAAAATAGAACATGGAAATGGCAACGCTGTCAGTCAGATTTACACCTGTTTCATCAATTTAACTAAAAATGCAGAGGACTTACTTTTGTTTTTGCTTTTTTGTTGGTGTTGTCTAGTTCCATATTGGAAATGGTCTATAAAATTACATATTCATTGTTCTGTAAATATATTGAATCCTTAATGTGGCAGCCCATGCAATCAGTTTAGCTCTTGTCAGAAGGTTTAAAACAATAAGCACAGTCTGGCTTTTTGTGTATTCTCTCTCTTATTTTCTATTGAAATAGGATTTCTTTTTGCTTATTTTTTTTACTTTGTCTTCAGGGTTATCCCATTTATTTGACTCCAGGACTTTTATTATTCCTCCTCACTGAATCCTGAAAGTTTGTTTTAACTCATTAGGCCTTAGGTCTTTGTTTTAACTCATTAGGCTCTTCATGCAGTTCAGAGACTCTTAAATAGAGAATACCAGAGGATCTCTCCGGCCAGTTATTGTTCAGAAGGGTGACTCTATTAGCACATCTTTCTCATCTCCTTCCTTAGCTTTTTCCCTGCTTTCTGCTCTGCTACATCCTTTTCATTCTCAGGTGGGCTTATGGGAATTTAAAGAGGTAGTAAATGTTTTTGAACTCCATCTTAAAACACAAATGTCATGTTGCCATCCCCATACCTTTAACAGAACCTGCTGCCTGTGGAATAAAATCTACCCTCTTTGTCTGCTATGTCAAAATATCCCCATTTTCAGTTTCTCTGCCCTCTTCCACACAAAAACCCAGACTGCTATTTTCTAGTTTATGCCTGCTATCTCCCTTTTACATGTATCCTGAAATGGATGAAAATTATATAATCATCCTTCTATTAAGATGCAGCCCAGACATTTAATACATTTATAAAGTTTCTCTACCTTCCATTCCCAGGACTTTGTTCCTTCTTTATGTTCCTATGGCAATTTAAAAAAAGATGTTTGTGGGGATTAAGAGTACACTTATGGTGAGCACTGAGTAATGTCTAGAACTGTTGAATTGCTATAGTGTACACCTAAAACTAATACAACACTGTGTGTTAACTATACTGGGATAAATTTTTTTTTAATGTTTGCTATAATATTTAACACTTTTATTAACACTTTTTTGTTTAATAATCTGCCCTTTGATCTAGAAAATGTGCTTTTAGATGCCAGGAGTATATAATCATTCATTCACTCATTCACTATTTTATTAAGATGTGCTAGAAGTCAGTACTGTTGTGTAATATAATGCTGATGAAGAAAAATAGGGGCTACATTTTCATGTTGTTTTCTTTTTTTTTGAGAGGAAGAGACTGCAAGTGGACAAATAAATAAGCTTATTTAAGGCTGTGATAAAAAAAAATAAAACAGGATAATGTAATAAAGAGATAAAAAGGCATTCAATTGTGGTCCTAAATTAAGAAAACTATTCAGCAAAAGCATATCTGAGGATGTGATCATTAAGTTAGAACCTAAATAACAAGAATGTGTTAGCATGTGAGAGACTGGGAGAAGAGAGTTTTAGACAGCGGAAGAATACAAATTGAGGCCCCAACAGCAAGAATGAGCTTGGCGGTTTGAGGAACTGAAAGAGGAGCATTGTAACAAAAACACAGTTAAGGTAAAGGGGCATTGTCAGAGGTAACATGGGAGATCTAGTCAAGAACCACACAAACTGTTTTGAGTAGAAGTTCTTCAGCAAGTTTTTGAAATGAACAGAATTAGAACTGATATCAATTTAGTATTTTAATTGTGTAATAAAGGCCATAGGATGAAAATGAAATGAAGTCATAGATTTAGATCCATAACCTTTAACTATTTCAATCCAATAATGGCCAAAGTACTATTGCATGTAGTATAGAATAGTATTAACATCAGAGACAATGTACAAAATATGTCTGAGGCTATGTCTGAGGCTATTACAAATAATATTATTGTAGTTAGGTTAATCATGCATACTTCTCTTTTGTGATCTGAAATAATTTGTAAAGATGAAAATAAAAAGACTTTTGATGTCAAAGGAAGAGATATATTAAAGATATGGAAACAAATACGGTAATTTGTGAACATAGTTATTTCTATGGATATATCCAAAGTGAATTTGACTATATAATCTTCTAAAGGATAAGAATTATACTTGCTTTTTAGTACATTTACTTAGTTCTTCTACACAGATATTTAATTAAATAAAAATACATACCCTAAATTATATTTTAAAAGTTCAACATTGTTTGCTTAAAAATCAAAATTACTTATAAAAAACCTCAGAAATGGAAGCATAAGTTGTTTTTTTTAATTAGTCTCTTCATAGCAATGTTAAAAATTTCTTCTACTTTTCTATAAAATGAATTTAGATCAACTCCAAAATAATTTTGTACATGTTTTTCTCTTTTATACTAAATATTCATTGAAGATAGCCTGTCATAATTAAGAAACAGAAAAAAAACATGAAATAATATTCTAAAGACAGAAAAATTCAAAATTATGGGATTTTTTTTTCCATGATGCATTAAACAGATGGTGGAGATCACTGTGGTTCTTGATGAGTGGGAGAAGGAACATCTCCACGTTGTACTATGAGCAAGTGTCAGCTAACAAGTACATGTGTAGTGTGAAATTTGATGGAACCTAATATTCCACTTTCATAGTGAAGTGTTTGTGCTCAAATACTTCCCATTTTGAGATTCTCTAATGATGTCTGATCCATATTAAAGGCTGGGAATTCCCTGCAATATTTCATTAGACTTGTCAACCAGATTTATTCGTAAATGAGAATAAATGAGCATGTCACCATAAGTTATTGTGGTAATTTGTAAAAGTGTTAATGAGATATTTTCAGAGCTCGTAAAAGGGAAGAACTATGTCATTAAATTACTGCACAATAATTTTATTTTGATATAGTAAGTGAACCGATATTTTATCAAAAATGACACCCTGATGCATCAGTGGACTGAAGATGAACAATTAAATGTTCCTGTGAAAGAGGACTGATGTTATTTAGAAGTGGTTAAAACTTACAAAGGAATGCAGAGTTTAAAAAATAAAGGCGATTAGTTTGAATTAACTGGATATGTTTTTAACATTTTGGAAACTAATTCATAAATATTACGAATTAAATCAATAAAAAAGAATTACCTAAAATTATATATTAAAAAAACATACACTCATGGCAATGAGAAAGAATGAAATCTGGCCATGTGTAGCAACATGGATGGAACTTGAGGATGTTATGCTGAGTGAAATAAGTTCAGGCAGAGAAGGACAGCTATCATATGTTTGCACGTATAGGAGGAATAGGAGGAACTTAATGGAGGACCTTGGGGGAGAAGAAGGGGGGAAATGGAGGGGGAGAGGGAGGGAGGCAAACCATGAGAGACTCTTGAACGCTGAGAACAAACTGAGGACTGATGGGTGTGGGGGGAGGGGGCGGGGGGTGATTGGCATGGAGGAGGGCACTTGTGGGGATGAGCACTGGGTGTTATATGGAAACCAACTTGACAATAAACTATTAAAAAACAAAAGCAAAAACATACACTCAAACATTTTACAGTGTAACAGGTATGTGGTGTTCTTGATAATGGACCCAGACATTAAGATCAAAGGATAAACAAGTCTTACTAGTGAGTCTACAGGCACAATCAGATAATTATGGCTGCTACACGTGGGCTCTGCTATGCCAGGTGGAAAGAAGGAAAAGGACATGGACCCAAGAGTATAAAGAATACGTGACTTTATCTCAATTTAGATAATGTTTAAAAATAAACTATACAAGCATGCTAGCAGGAAAGGAAGAGCAGTGATATTGGCAGATACCACAGAACATTCTCTTGGAAAGAGGGGAAACATGTGCTATTTGCATGGAAAACATCACCACCTGAGTGAAGAGGGAGCACCTGGTATTGGCAGTGTAGGGCTTGTGAAGAAACCAGTTCATTGAGTGTGCACTGTTCAGTTCTCTAGTATCATTTCTATGGGATCCACAGATCCAGTACAATGTTTGTGATGACTTTAAGAGCATTAATTAAAGACTAAATCATCAAGATAGTACACAAAATATTCACAGCCTTGTATAAAAGGACCTAGTGTCAAAACAGGAAAGCATACATGTAGATAAGTCTTCATGATACATCATTATAAGTAAAACTCATACTCTTTCCTTAGTTGTGGCTTCATTTTGTCTCCCTTAATGTATTTAGTTAGATACACATCTTTCTAAAATCTCATCTACCTGTGGCTTTTATTTAACTCAGTAAGAAGTCATTACCGGCTTTCTTCCCTAAATAAAAGCTAGGTGAGACCCATAAGGCTTGAAGTGGACTAATCTTAAACCTGACTGATAGGCATAATCATCATTGGTTTCATAGGAAAATATCTTTTTGGTGCTTTTTGGCCTTAGGTAAGGAGCTGGGAACGCAGTTAGAGATTCCCTGCCTTGGAGAGCCTATAATTTAAGTAGTGAGATAGGAGACACATATAAAAAGAAAAGTGAGTTATTAAATGAGTGCCTTAAAAAGTATCACAATTCTTTAGGAAAGCCACAGGCATATTTGATACTTACGAAGACTTTGCGGAGTGCAATGTTCAGTTGGGACATAAAGCAAAGGCAGTAATAACTTTAACATGCTTTTCAATTATACAAAAATTTTGTATGTATTATTTAATATGCTTGTTATAATAACCACACACATTATTAATTTGCACATTTTTTAAATTCCTGAAACTCAAAGAATTTTATAGTAGAGTTGGGAATCAAATTTAGGCATTCTGTTTTGTTACTTATTATACTTATGATATACGACTATTTAATGGAAGACTTAGACCATCAGGTAGGCTCTTTCTAGGAAATTTCATTATTAAAATCATGGAGGTTGTATGATGGTAAATGCATGGGACTTGGTGTTCGGATCCTCACTTCATTTCATTTTATCTATGTGACCTCTAACAAATGTTTGCACCACCATTTCATCTATAAATCACGAAAATAATATTACAAAAACAAGAGAAAATAGTATTACTCAGTTATAGAATTGTTTTGAGGATTAAATGCCTGCAAAATGCTTAGTATCTAGCATGAATTAAGCTGATATTCTCAAATTGGGGGTTTTAGGACCCTTTACAAACTTAAAATTTATTGTGTACCTTACGGAAATTTTTATGTGTGTTTATAGCTATCAGTATTTACCATATAAGACTTTTAACATATTTCTCTATGAATTAAAGTATAGTAATAAACCCATTGCAAGCTAAAATAAATAACATTTTTAGGAAAAATGTTTTTCAGCCAAAAATTTTTAGTGAAAAGAGTGGCATTGTTACTCTGTTAGTTATTTTTTAGGTCTTATCACTTGCTTCTATGAATCTAGAGCTGGATTATCATATCTGCTGCATGCAATCTGTTGCGATATGTTGTTTTTGTAGAGTATATGAAGAAAATCTGGTCTTATACAAATATGTACTTGGAAAATGGGGGAATACTTTCAAGAGCTTTTTATATAATTGTGGATATTCTTCTTTAATACTACATTAAAACTAGATAAATCATAGTTTCTTAAAGGTTAATTGTGATTATAATGTGGAATCTGAAACTGTATCAGTGAACATTTTGAACTCTGATACATTGAAGTCCATTATCTGTGATATACTTTGTTCTTTTTTTTAAATTTTTTTTTAATGTTTTATTTACTTCTAGGAGAGAGAGAGAGAGAGAGAGACAGTGTGAGCAGGGGAGGGTCAGAGAGAGAGGGAGTCACAGACTGAAACAGGCTCCAGGCTCTGAGCTGGCAGTCAGCACAGAGCCCGATGCGGGGCTCGAACCCACGAACCGCGAGATCATGACCTAAGCGAAAGTCGGACGCTTAACCGACTAAGCCACCCAGGCGCCCCATCTGTGATATACTTTGAATGGGTCCTTTACTAATGTGACATTTTATAGCATCATGCATTGGTTATTTAAAAACTTGATTAACTGAATTATGCTGGTCTTCGAGATATAGACACATTTCATTATACAATATCAGAAAATCATGTTCATAATGTCATCACCAATAACATTAGAAATGTAATTATTGGGAAGACCTTGAGCTTATGATGGTGGAGGCAAGTTTTTATAATTCTTATTTTTCCTCAAAATCTTGAATTTTATTATTAACTAATGCCAGTTGTTTTCCTGGAAGTTTTAAAGAAAATTTCTGCCAAATAACCATGTGAATAATGTGATTTTTCAGGGGTTTTTTTTCAAGCAAAAAATTGTTTTCCATACTTCTAAAGAAGCAGCTAGTACTGCTCTCAATTACAGTTCAGTTGCACAACTGATATTTCTAGAGATGACTATTGTACTTTTAGTATGTGGGAGAAATGCTTTTGTGTTGATTTTCCATTTTGTCACTTGGAAGAGTAAAAAAGACATATTCAAGGTTTGTGACTCAATAAAATTGACAATTTTATTTTATTTTATTTTTTAATGTTTATTCATTTTTTGAGAGAGAGAGAGAGAGAGAGAGTATGAGCAGGGAAGGGGCAGAGAGAGAGGGAGACAGAATCTGAAGCAGGCTCCAGGCTCCGAGCTGTCAGCACAGAGCCTGACACCAGGCTCCAACCCACAAACCATGTGATCGTGACCTGAGTCCAAGTCAGACATTCATCCAACTAAGCCACCCAGGCATCCCTAAAACTGACAATTTTAGCACTTTGTGGATATTTGTAGGCGAATCTGATATATGTATATTTTTTCATTTTTGACTTTCTGTGTGGTGGTAAAGGATACAGTAATAATAATGTAGTTTGGTGCTAGTAACTTGATTTGTGCTAAGACACTAGCAGTTTTTACCACCATTACTTTCGCACCTTCAGTGAAAATGTCAAACATTTTAGTATTCCAAAGTAGTTTTAACTTCATAAACCCCATGACAGTGTCTTAGGAACTTTGGGATACTAAAGCCCACTTTAAGAACCATTGTACTAATCATTCATATTACCTGTTATTACCATTAAGAAGAAAGATTGTGTACAAAATCTGTGCAAATAATTAGTAGAATGGATAAATGTGAATGGCAGATTCATTTAGGAAATATACTTGAAGTAAGATATTGTAGAGTTCTATTATATAAAGTGATCTGTATTTAAAAATTAAACAAATAGAAAAAGACCTAACATTTTATTTGTTTTTCAGACTATAGTAGGACGTCCCCTTGAACCATAGAGGAGTGACTCTATCCAGAAAATGTACAAGTGTTAAATGGATATAAGCCATATAATTAAGTAGTCCACACAGTGTTTGTGGATGTGAGCTGTTCACTATTGTTCAAGTGTGTTACTTTTGTGTACATAGTTTTGTCAGACTAGATGTGCATGCCTTTACATAATATGCTCCATGACACTCAGCCCAAAGGGAAAGGAGTAATATATTCTTACTGATCCACTATTGATTACTATGCACGTCATACTTTATAGTCAAATTCTGTGTGTTTCAGAAACACACAGCCAGGAAGTGTGATGTTGTCCTTAATAGATATAATTTTGAAGTTATATCTAGGTGGTATTTTATTCACATACTTCTAAAAGAGAACTATTATTCCATTCCTTCCAAGTGGTCTCTCATTTACAAGTATATTTACCTGAAAAGGAAAATGTATCAAGGTAATCATATCCATTAGGTTAATTGTACTGGAACCACCATTAAATTCTAGAATTAATTTATTTGTATAGAACTTTGGATTTTGCAGTAAACCTTTTGATGCATCATCCTTTCATTCAATATTCGTAAGAATCCTGTGAAATCTGATCTCTTATCCTCATTTGACTATCCTTCATAAATGACCAAAGCCAGCCCCTAAATTAGATCTGCTGGTTTTGTTTAATCCTAAAACAAATATACCATAGTTACCTTCATTTTATGTTAAACATATAATTAATCACAATGCTATATAGAATAAAAATGTTAAAACCTTCCCCCAGTGTACTTTGTAATCAGATAAAGTCAAATGACATTGTAATACTACAATACAAATGCTTGCAGCTCAGCCTCTGTTTGCCAGCAGAGGCTGCTCTTAGGTTAGTGATTACCTTGAGATTACAGTATATCAAGAATATTAAGCAGCTGAATGGAAGCCACATTATGATGTAATTATGCAGGTTAGATTTAAATTGAATAATAACCACTTGAGTGACTCTCGCACAGGTGTTAATCCCCACATCATCAGAAATTATGCTTTTTACAAAGATATCTCTGAAGCAGAGCAAAAAGTGACATTCTTGAAATGAAAACAGTTTGTTGCTTGCCAGGAGCCAAGGATTATTTATTTAGAAACTCAGAAAAAAATCTGAAGCGAATCATAATGGATTTATAAAACCATATACTTATCCTTACCATAGAATTTCTTTGGTTTGCTAAAAAAATTTTGAAAAGTGCAAATCAGTATACATCTGTATAAACCAGTTTAAAAATATAAGTAATTGCACATATAGGAGAAATATATTGTTACAAATATTTTCAAAATTAAAAAAATATTTACTTGTTAATAAGCAAGACAGATAAAACTGAGCAGTGATGTAAAATAGACTATTTTATAATTTTAATAGGGACATGAGTGTACAACATTCATTTCTCAAAGAACAATTACAGAGTTTGAATTCTCTTGTGGTAACTCAGGTAGATAAAATTAATTAAACCAAATACTTTTAAAATGGTACTTTAAAATCATTTTATTTTAAAAGGTTTAAAATGTCAGAGAACATTATGAAACAGAGCTTTAATCTTCATTGATAGGAATTTGAAGTTTTCAAAAAAGAAAAACTTCCTATAGTAATATGATTTTTTTGTTTGCAAATATATGCTTGAAACCAATAATTATTTTAAATACCACTTAAACCATCTTATTTGTACCAATAGGTTATCAATAACAATGATCTATATTGGGGCTCATCAAACTTATTCTGGAAACAGCCAGATTGTAAATATTACAAGTTTTGCAGGCCATGTGATTTCCACTGTAACTATTTAACTTGACCATTGTAGTGTTCAAGTGATCACAGACCATATGTAAGGGAATGAATGTAGCTTTGTTCTAATAAAACTTTGTTTACAAAACAGCTAGTGAAACAGATCTGGATTGTGGGCAGTGGTTTACCAATCCCTTATCTATATTATAATATTACAGAAAAACAAAATGATTTTTAGCAATAATTTTTTTTACTTCAACACCAGTTGTTAATTGTTTCATAGCATCTGCTGGGCACAGGAAACTTATCATTCTATTTATAGTATAATTAGATATATGTGTCTCTTTATCTATATTTTTACACCTGATACCATAGATTATATACTTTTGGTATTCTTTTTTTTTTTTTTCCATTCCTGTGTTACTACCCTTCTGTAAGTAAAAATTATAAATAAAATTATTTTAATCTTAAAATGTTACTCTAGGAAAATAGTCATATATACATACTATAGCTAAAATGACTAGAAATTATAACTCTCATTTTATTTTTCTCTTTTTTTTTTTTGCAGCAGTGTTTATTTCCCCATAGATTTACCCAAGATTATTTTTGATAAATTTTGTTATTTCATGCTAATATTTTTCAAATAATATATTAAAATGTCTTTATAAAAATTGTGACTATGGACTTTGTTTAAAATAGTTTTATATTAGAAAAGTAATAGCAGAATTTCACCGCTAAGATATTCTATAAGTATGTGGGTAAGTAAGTTATTTTGAACTTCCTCAAGGAAGAGTTTTAATTCTATTTTTGTAATTTTAAAAAAATGTATTCTTGAATTCATGGGCTATTATAGGGATTAATTTTAATTAAGCTATTCTCAACATTGCTCAGCCAGTTGACAGACCCGACAATAAATGATGATAGTGAACATTATTTAGAAGTCATAGTCTCAGTGTTGTCTAGCCAACAGTAATAAGAATAGTAATACAATAGTATTACAATAGTAATAGTATTACAATAGTAATACAAATAATAAAAATTGTAAACAACTGTATTTGCCTTTATGATTGGCCCCCTTTTGTATCTTGCAAGAAAGGAAAGTTTTCTTATTTGTTTAGTCAATCTACTCAAAACTACTGAGCTCTTTTAGATGTGTTAGGCAAAGAGCAAGTTACACACTTTGCCCAAAAACTGAGATGACATCATTGGTATTCACAATAATGTGTACACTCTTAGCAATCTGTGGCTAACAGATTCTCAGTTGGGAAACCAAGTGGGTCTCCAGTAGGAATTTGCCTTGGTTCAAAAATGTCTGACTTCTGAATATATACATATTTGTTTGCTGTTATGATCACATCACTACTGCTTTAAACATACATCTACTACTTTGCTACATTCACACTGGTATTAAAGATATAAATAAAATGGAAATATACATATACATGTATAAGCCCTTTTAAATATTGAGATATATGAAGTGCTCACTATCTTCCAAAAGATGTTTCTTAAATTTAATACATTTAAGTATACTTTATATATAATAAAGACTTTTGGGTTTTTTGTTGTTGTTGTTTTTCATTTGTTAGTTTTTGGTTTTGTTTTATTTTAAAGAGAGTGAGGTCATGCATGAGCTTGGAAGAGAGACAGAGGAAGAAAGAGAGACAATTTTAAGCAGGTTCCAAACTCAACACAGAGCCTGACTCGGGGCTAGATCCCATATCTGTGGGATCATGACTTGAACTGAAATCAAGAGTCAGATGCTCAATTAACTAAGCCACCCAGGGACTCTATAATAAATACTTTTGAACCAACGAAATTATAAGATGACCTTCTAGACTGTTTGTAGTAAGTTTTCTGTGTATC
This sequence comes from Proteles cristata cristata, assembly GCA_017311185.1. Classification (NCBI taxonomy): domain Eukaryota; kingdom Metazoa; phylum Chordata; class Mammalia; order Carnivora; family Hyaenidae; genus Proteles; species Proteles cristata. The sequence continues at coordinate 53,838 of JAESUZ010003242.1, forward strand.
ATGTAAGAATTTTTATATTTCTTACAAAGAACTATTAGTTCAGAATCTAAGATATTTGAAAAAAGTACATGTATTTTTGTACCACAAATATTAGTTCAAAATAAAAATGATATTCCTGAAGTTTTAAATTAATTTCATGTGAATTCAATTAATTGTGGGTCTAAACAGTATAAATGTTAATTTTACTTTAGTTCAAACTTAACTTCTTGAAAACTGCCCTTTGGTAAACTGAATGAAAGTTTTCTACAAATTTTTAAATGATTTGCATAACCATCTTAAAATATTTCATGTCTTTAATATGTAAACATGTGTTCCTATATGAGGTATTAATATTTTAATCCTGACATTAAAATGAATGTTTTTCCATTAAGAAAAATAATGATGTCATTTGTTCTCAGAGTGTCTCTGTACTTCTATTTTTTGGTGAAAAAAAGTCACAAATAATTTGGAAGAGACTTTAGATCACAATTGGCTCTTCTGCCAAGAAATGAAAATACAATGTTTAAGTAGCATTTAAATTTTAGCTTCCTGATGTACCTTCAGGATATACATAGAAGATATTCATATATTCAAAAATATATGATTTTAATCTACGAACCCCCCAAAATATTCATGCTCATAAAAGACATGTTGAATAACACACCCTGATTTCAAACTCTGCGTGCTCTTGTACACATGACTTGTGTCAATTGAAATGAAGCATGTTTTGGTCACATTCAAAGGCTATTAGAAATATACATGGTGCTTGGATCCATCAGAGCTGACACTGATTGTATGTTATCCTGGTTCATGGTGAGGTTAAGGGGCGGCTGGGTGGCTCAGTCAGTTAAGCATCTTACTCTTGATTTCGGCTCAGATCATGATCTCACAGTCATTCTCTTCCCTCTTCTCCCTCTGTCCCTACACCACTTGTGCACACGCATGCACACACTCTCTCTCTCCCTCTCAAAAACTAAAAATTTTTAAAAAAGAATATTGATCCTCCAAACTCTTATGGACTAATTTTGTATTTTTAAAAACACAATGAATAGTACATTTATATGTCAAATCAATTTTCTAAACATGTTATAAAAAAGAATTTATTTAATTCTTTTGTTACATATGTACCAATATTACATAAGTACCAATATAAAATTTTGTTACATAGGTACCAGTATTATTTCTATTTTATGGATAAAGATACTGCAGGGAAATTGGTTAACTTGCCCAAGATCAAATCTGGATAGAGTATGTGTTCTTAATCACATAATTAATTCTGCTTTACATAAATGATCTTGAACTATCTGCCATCAATTTTTTATCAGAAGTCCAGTTGAGATTGTGAGACTGTGTGTGTGTGTGTGTGTGAAACATGTGTGCTGTGTTGGGAAAGGGGAAACATCAACTTGATGGATATGGCTTCCACCCATATTTCAATACCAGTGAGTCTCACCATTTTTTTTCCTCTAGCATAACTGAAGTATACAGTATATTTCATGGATTGTATTAGTGCATAACAGAGATAATACTCTCATAATAAGCATTTTATTCTCAAGGGTGAAGAGCAGATGTAGTTAGAAATTGATGTCCCTGTATCAGTTTCTTCCCAGGTAAAGCACACCCCCCTTTTATTCCATTTCAATGCAAGTCTGTTTTCTATATCTAGAATTTATTCCTGAATCAAATAATATATTTGGATAGCATTCAGAATTATGTTTATAATAACTCTGCACTCCCTCCTTATGTTGAAATATTTTAAGAAATAGTTATATAAAACTCAGTGTTACATTTATTGCAAGGAGATTGTTGGGGATGCACTCCTATATGATTTAGCCTCACCTAGAAATGTTTCAGTCCCAAGTGCCAAAAAGTGTATTGCTTTCCTCAAATAATTGATGTTTATCTTCATAAATAATGTAAACTATGAGGCAGATCATGTTTCATTTTTTGCTTTGACTACTATGGTATGATACTTAAAATTTGCAATCCTTTTTTAAATAACTTCATAAACCTAATGACCTGCACAAGATCTAGCTTTCACTTGATCTGTATCTACATTTTCCCTTTCTCTTTAATTTTCAGTGATTTAACTGTAGATATTTGACAGGTAACCTTAATTTTTTAATCCAGCAGTGTAATATAAATAAATACGAAAGATAAGATGAAAAATAAATCTAGTAGCCAAAGCAGGCCCTCAGTGTCAGAAAATTTGAAATAGGGTGCTTTAATAGCCACATGAGGGGGAGTTCAGAAATGGAAAATAACTGGATATGTAAGTTATCAGTCAGACAGTCACCTTCAGAATGTCTGTCAACTGATTCCTGAAAGATTGCAGTGTGGGATAGATGACTAAGACAAGCATTAATGTGTATAATGGCACCGAAGTTTAACATCTAGCACATAAATTAACCTAGGGGCTAGATGGGAAACCCCAGAGTCATTGTTGATATCTCTTCACCCTTACCCTCTACTTTTAAGTAGCAAGTCTAGTTGAATCTTTCTGGAAAACCTGTTCATATGATTTTCTTTATGTCTATTTCCTGTGGCACCAGACTCATCTGTAACTTATAATTAGATTTTATCTTTTGTCTTGCCTAATAAAATCTGAATCTTCATATTTCAGCCAGAATTGTCTTAAAACACATACACACACATCCACATTGGCAAATACATGTCTCTATGATGCTCTATCCCTTCATAATTTCCAATTTCCATAAAGATAAAGTCTAGGGCTGGTTTGCCCCCTTGTTTTCTACTCCCTGCCTACTCTTCTACATTCTTCCTTCATACCACTTTCCTTTGCTCCGTATTAGTCAGGTACACTCACCTGCTTCAGATTGCTAGAATGAGGTATTTCCTTCTCATCTTAAGTCTATTGCATATAGTGTGTTTCTTCCTTCTTTCCTTCCCCTCACTTCCTCCCTCCCTTTCTTTCTTTCCTCTTTCTTTCTTTCTTTCTTTCTTTCTTTCTTTCTTTCTTTCTTTCTTTCTTTCTTTCTTTCTTTCTTTCTTTCTTTCTTCTTTCCTTCATCTTTCCTTTCTCTCTTTCTTGCTTTCTTCCTTTCTCATTTTCTTTCTTTCTCTCTTGATCTCTTATTCTCTTTCTTGTCTGTTGTCTTCTTTCTGTCACTAAGTCTAGTTAATTCTTTCTCCTCTTTTGTATCTCATCTTCCACACCACTTCTTAGCATTAATTTCACCCTTCACCTCTCAATCTAGGTCAGGGCCCTAACTATATGTTGTCAGCAGATACTATACCCCTGCTTATACAGGTCATGTGTGTATCTGCAGACCTAGCATTGTCAGCATAGTCATTCCTCTATAGGTCATTGTTAAATCAGAAATTAATGACCAGCAGCAAAAATAGTGTCATACTACTTTCGTTAGATTGAACTAAACATCTTAAATTCTTCCTGGCTAAGGTCAGAAATGGCAGCAGAGTCAGGCTAAGTTGGAAACCAGGATTTTCATAATTCCATGAATCATGGGAAGAGGAGACATGGCTTGATAGATTGCTTTTATATCCACAGTGAGACTCCAATCAGTTAGCAGCATTTCAGTTAGAAGAATTTGCACAGCTGACATATTTCATGGTGTAGAACTGTAGTTTCCTCCAGAAATCTTGAATGATCTTTAGCTTTGAAAGTTATTCCTGGGTGCCCTTTAAATGAGAGAGAGAGAGAGGAGAGAGAGAGAGAGAGAGAGAGAATGAATGAATGAATGAATCTTGGTCATTAAGTATCCCAGGCAACCTTATGATCACCATTTTTCCCTCACCCTCATTACTTCATTTTGAAAATTAATCTATGAGATCTTATGGTTCTGTTGGATCAGAAACTAGTAAGAAAGTTTCATCTTTAAAGATCACTATGGGTGGGTGTGTTGTATTTCATTCTATGTTATATTTTACACTAATTCATGAAATAAGATCAGGATTCCATTCCTTGATTGGTTCAATGAATGAGGCAACATGTTGATTTCATTTTGCCATGTGCCTTTTAATTTGAATTAGAAAATACAACCTCAGAAACAGATAGAAATGAAAACTTTCATTTAGTTAATTTGAGTGAACTTTACAATATTTATTTTCAACTAAAAATTGAACTACTTAGCTGACATGATTATTACTAAAACTGCCACCCAATTTATAAATATATACATAGTAGTATAGTTTATACTTTTTAAAGTAATATAGTTTGTACTATATAGTATTATAAAATAATACACACACACACACACACTAGATGTCTGCCATCATGGAAAGAAAGTCAGTATAAATAGCACTGAAATTTGAATTGTTACTTATTATTATTTTTTTAAAACATTTTTGATGTTTATTTATTTTATCAGAGAGACAGAGAGAAAGCAGGAGATGAGCAGAAAGAGGAGACAGAGAATCTGAAGCAGTCTCCAGGCTCTGAGCTGTCAGCACAGAGCCTGACACAGGGCTTGAACCCATGAACTCTGAGATCATGACCTGAGCTGAAGTCAGATGCTTTAATCGACTGAGCCACTCAGGTGCCCCAAATTATTAATTATTATTATTATACAGTTCTCATTTTACATTATTTGCTATCTATTTCCAATATTAAAATTTGATACTTATCCCAGTTTTTTGAAATTGTGCTCTGAACCACTTCCAAGAATAAGAGGAATGATCAGATGTCACCATTTTACTTAATAAGAAAATTATATATGCTTTTATATTTGAATGGATATTTACATAATCAGATTATAAGAAAGTATAAAAGAGTAGTTGTGATTTATTATTAATAGTTTGGTTTTGTTCTGGTTTTGCTACCCTAAACAGTCGAAGTAGTAGGAGAGACAAATTTTATATTGCCAGTTACACACACACACCCACACACACACACACACATTTTTAGTTATTTGGAATACCTAGAATTTATATTATTGAACCAGAAATGCAACTCAGTTACACAGTCCTTTATGCTGATTATTTTGACAGACATCTCTTTGCAATGAATAATCCTCTACCTAAGTAAGTAGGTGATTCTAAATGTAATTTATACTTCTCTTTGTGATTCTGAGTCTCATTTCTTTTCTAAAGACAACCTCTTTTCATATATATATATATATATTCCAAAATTCATTCTATGCCATGTTTTGAGGTTGCTGCCATAATTGTTTCTTCCATTGGTAGCAGTAGTAATTTATTCTTATTATTTTATTCCTAAATATGGTTGTGTCTCTCTCTTTCTAAATTAATACCTTATCTAGACTCTCTACTATCTTGTAACTTAATGAATCTCTACCTTTCTCATTAAATCTTAAATATGATCCCCCTCCCCCCAGATATCCCTCAATAGGCCTCATGTCCTTTCCAAACAAGTCAGAAGGCCTTTCGTATTATCCTTCATTTATAGCTTCACTGTTTGCCCTTCTGTTGAATTTTGAATGTCAGTAACAGAACCTGGAAATAGATATTTTTTCACAATACAGTTTATTCTGTATAACAGCACAATCTCCAAAGTACTTCATAAAAATTATTAAAAGCAAAAAGTGAACTAAGCTATCACTGAATTCTTCTATACGCTCTTACTGATTTGAAAGCAGATTGTAAATTGTACATTGTGAAGATCAGGGAAGTCAGGGTACAAGGACAATGAGCCTTCAACATGCAGAAAAAAATGATAAACTGACATATTTCTTGTTGTTTGAAGGCTTACTTTAATTGTGTTTATAACATTAAGAGATGTCTGAAATAAATATGGAGATTCTATTAACTTATACGGAAAATTTTCCCTGTTTTGCATTGTACTCCCTCTTTTAGATGTTCAGGTGTTTTTACCACTCTTTCCGCAGCTTTCTTCAGTTCTGATTGAGAAGAGAGTTTTTGGTAGCCTCTTAACTTGTTATTTCATTTTTTGGAGAAAGATTATGTGCCTATTCCATGGAATTCATATTCCAAATTAGTTATGCCCTGCCATATTTGGAGAGTTCTTACAAAATAGCTATTCTAAGGTGGTGATATAGGAAGAAAAATAGTGGTATTGAGAGAAGCCATATACTTAGGATGGAAAGCTCTTTAAATTAAGTTCTAGATGTAAGACACTTAGAAATATGGTGAGATATTCAATACCAATCTTGAAAGAAGTTAGAGATATGTTTAACGAAGATTAAATCAACAAGAGAAGAGATATAGAAAGAGAAGATCACTTTTCCTTTGAGCTTCTGGGATACCCATATCTGGGACATTAGTGAGGAGAGAATGTAGAATAAAGGGTCAGAAAGATAATGACTAGTCAGGTAAAAGGAATTTTAAGAACATGCAGTTAAGTAGAAAAAAAAATCTTTTTCAAGAATGAAGAGTTGGTCAGTGGTAACAGATACTGTAGTAGAATTTATAAGACTTAAAACCTAAAAGAGTACACTTGATTGATCAATAGAAAAATAACTTGAGATTTGAAGTACATGTTCATATACTTGTGGGTAAATAAGCCAAACTAAGATTAAAAGGACGAGGTTATAATAAAATAAAAGTAGTTGGCACAGAGCACTAAATTAAGAATTTTATGGAGAAAAGTTGCTATTTTTGCCTTCAAGTGCAAAATATCTCGTCAACCCTCTCGCCTGCATTTGGTCCACCCAGTAATTTTCTTTTCTTGTCTTTTTCTTCTTTCATTTCAAGAGCGAATCTGATTAGGGGCACCTGGGTGGCTCAGCTGGTTAAGCGTCCGACTTTGGCTCAGGTCATGATCTCAGTTTGTGGGTTCGATCCCCGCGTCGGGCTCTGTGCTGACAGCTAGCTCGGAGCCTGGAGCCTGTCTTCAGATTCTGTGTCTCCCTCTCTCTCTGACCCTCCCCTGCTCACACTATCTCTCTCTCTCTCTCTCTCTCTCTCTCTCAGAAATAAATAAAACATTAAAAAGAAAAAGAGTGAATCTGATTAAGGAACTCGGTTTGGGTGGAGTAAAAAGCTCATTTTGAGGAATAGGGTAAAATTATAAAAATACAGCTAATCAATTCAATAGAGTTTTAAGTGTCAGACTAATGAGACTTTGGCAAATGATGTGCTGTCAACAAAGCAATGTGGTAGTGCATTGTTTTCAAAAGATTAATTTGGAAATAATATATGAAAGAGATATAGGAGAACAATCAAACTAGTTAAGAGGTTTCAGCAACAGTGAAGTCAGGGTAACACACAAGCTGTAGCTTTTTAATACTGGTGGCAGCAAAACTGAAAAGAGATGAGGGATAGGCTGACGATATATATACCTTTGCACGTTGATTTTAAAGAACATGACCATTGATGTGAGGGCAAGTGAAATAATGATCTAAACATTAAGACTGGCTGACTATATTAAATAAAGGAAAACAGAGGAGAGCAAGGTGATGAATTACATTTTTTGTCTTGATAGGGTTTGTCATAGAATATAAAGAGAGGCCTCAATTTTGGGGAATAAACATTGACAAGGAAGGGTCTAAGTGTCTGATAAGACAAGCATTTTAAAATATAAATGTTGGGATTGAAATTCAGAAAAGAGATTTCTCTGAGACCTCTTTCAGACACAATGATAGAACAAGGGATAAGTATGATAAAAGTAGTTGGCTGGGTTTGAGGGGATATTATCTGTGAAAGTTCAATGCTTAGAATTGCTATTAAAGTATGAATTGAGGATTTAAAAAGATATGGGCATGTGTACATTTTGGCATTGCTTTCCTGGGAGTATGTATGCTAGGGAATAAAATAAATGTGTGAATTAAACAATATTTTGCAATAGTGAGCTCCCAGAAAATGTCATGCATTTTTAAAGGGGGAATTTGGCTTTATCTATTTAAATCTTTAACCAACAATAATTCATGACCTGGAACCAGAGAAAAGGCAATAAACTCCAGGGACGGGTGCGGTAGTGGAAACAAAGGTTATGATGAGTTTTGGTCAATTATAATTAGAGATTAAAGAACTGAATAAATTGACAGTGTTGAGTGAAAGGATTTCACACTGAGAATAAAAAGGAAATTTACTGAACCTGAGAGAAGGAAAAGGTAAATAGTTTATGATAATGGAAAGAAAAAACCTACTTTGAGATTTTGAAGGTAGATAGTGTGATGTGTAGAGGTAGATGTGTGTGATGTGTTGATGGTAGAGCTGTATGATTCTCCTGCTGATGAGACTAAAATGTGGGGCTTGAAGAACATATCAGATGTTAAGGAACAAAGTTACTAGGTATAAGGTAGATTGACAATAGGAAAAATGGGATTGAAAAGATGATGGGGAACATGGAAAAAGGAGGAAAATGATCCCAGCTGTTCATTTTGTGTTAGCTCTAGGAGTCACATTTCTGTGGGATTACAGTGTTTGATAGATAAGAAGGTTATAAAATCCCTAAAAGGATCACAACAACCTGACCTGAATGTGAGGCCTCAGAGAGAGGCTGAGCTTTCAAAATTGCAAGCACACAAATTTACAAGGAGTATTACAGGTTTAAATCGGATAAAACCAACAGGGTGAAAGTGAAGAAGTTAGTGTTTTGTATTTTGGGAATTCACCTTTTCCACATCCATCCCCTTTAGTAACATGTCTCCTAAATGATATTGGAAATCAGTGGAAAGAGGAGTTAAAAAAATCATTTTACATTCCATACTTTCTTGTTTTAAGTATGTCTATGTGTCCAATCAAGCCAACCTGTACATACTTATTGACAAAGATAATTTTTAAATTTAGAAATGAAAGGCATTTGTCTGCATCCATATCATTATTCAATAATAATTTATCACCTAATTTCTCTACTACATTCAACTCCACCTACTTCTTTAAATATACTCTGAATTTTTTAGGGGCACCTGGGTGGCTTAGTCAGTTAAGCGTCCAACTTTGGCCATGATCTCGTAGTTCATGGGTTCAAGCCCCGTTTCGGGCTCTGTGCCGACTGCTTAGGGCATAGAGCCTCTTCAGATTCTGTGTCTCCCTCTGTCTCTGCCCTCCCTGCTCACACTCTCTCTCTGTCTCTCACTCTCTCTCAAAAATAAATACACATTTAAAAATTTTTCAGAAAATAAGTAAATATACTCTGAATTTTCAATTTCACTATTTTTTGTTCCCCAGACCTTTCCTTTGTGAAACCCTGAGCATAAGCAACTTCTTTGTGTTATTTCTCTGCTTGATAGGCCCTCTCCAAATGGCCTGTCTCTTATCCATAATTTTCAAATCATAGATGCCATTTATGAAAGGTATTTTCTCCATTCTCTTTCGAATTCTTCAACCAAACATGTGTGATGTTTCCCTCTCTTGATCCCCACTAGCATTTATTTTTAATTTTAGAGACAGAAAAGGAGTGGGCACAGGGGAGAAGCACAGAGGGAGAGAGAATCTTAGGCAGTTGCAGGGCTTGATTCAGTGACCTTGGGATCATGACCTGAACCGAATCAAGAGTTTATGTTCAACCAACTGAGCCACTCAGACGCTACAGCCCACTGGCATTTTTTAGTATTTGTTTATATTTAACATGTCCTTCATTTTTTATACTTACTATTTCCTGATTTTTATAACCTTTTCTTTGTTGCATATTAAATTGCAAACAATCATCTTTGTATTCTCCAAAGTGCTTGGCATGGAATTTTATAAATAATAAGCTCCCATATTTGTTTGAAGATTTGCTGTTATACTGACTATAGTTTTTCATTTGGGCCTATGTCTCCTTTTCAGCTATATCATCTTTCAGGTTATATCACATATTCTGAATCTATTAATGTAATGTCATTCATTTTCTTTATATGTCTCCTTAGCTCAAGGAGTGAGGCTTTAAATACACTAAAGAGTCTTTGTTCATGATGGTCGTTACATTAACTCACTGGTGAATTTACCTTTAAATTTGTCTGCTGCCTGTGTTGATATGTGATAAAAAGAATTGCAGTAACAACCATAATAATTGTAATTTGCTTTCCTGAATCTGGAATACCAAGCTTTTAAATGATCTCAAAGATCTGTGTCTTTTCCAACAAATAGAAATATTTTTGTAAATCACAAACATCTAAAAGTAGTTCATAGAATGTTTACAAAGGAGAATGTGTTCTTATTAAAGAATGTCATAAATGATTGCAGTCTAATTAATGAGGTTTAAAAACATTGAAAGTATCAATTGCAAAAAGGTAAACAGTGGCCCTGCAGTAAAATAGTTACTGGAAAATACTGCAACAATGAAACTTTTTTTCACCTAAAAACATATTTCTGGAAGAAAAAATTAGTAACAATTTATATCATTGTAATATAATCTTGAAAAAAATCTTGGTTATAAATGCTAAGAAAAACAAAAAGATATGTTAGTATTTGAGTTATTAAAGCAAAATAAACACATACATTTGATATTATATCATGATGTTATCTATGTCAAGTTAAATGTTGAGCAATTTAGCCATGTGATACTAGATTTACTTGTGCTTATGTGATTTATTTTTCCATATGTTCTCAGACCTAACTAGCCTGGAGGTCTCTTTCATGAAGTTGTTAACAAAATATAAGGCCCCCAAATAGCAGATTGCTATTGTTACCAATCTTCATTTTTCAAATGAGAATGACTAAGCATCCCTGGGTAAGGTATATAAAGGTTAAGTTTTCCAGGATGCAGATTCTGAGATGAAGTTTAGGGTGCAAGATATTTACTAAGAATCATTCCTGAAAGTGACATCTGTGGAAGAGAGGAAAAAAGGAAAACCAGGCAGGGAAGGAGGTTCAACTTTGACACAGGCTGGACAGTCTCAGCAGACCCCACAGGGAGCTCTCAAGCTAAAATGGACCTGTTAGAATGGTCCTAGGTTTGACTGAAGTTGAAACAACTCCATGTTTATAGCCCTGCCTCCAATAGTTCATTCGTGTACCCTCCAGAAAGGCTATAACCTTGGGAGAGGTAGGTCTGCAACTAAATTAGTCCTTTAAGTGCTGACAGCTGAAGACTTTCTGCCTACAGTACTTCTAATATCTGGGCACCAAATTCTTCCTTGGCAGTATATCTGGGCAGAGCATGTCTATGTCCATGACAAGGTTGCTCGGCCAAGACCACAAAGTACTAGAAGAACCTAGATTAAAACTAATCATATGTATATTCAAAGCCTGTAATCTTAGCCAGTGTGTTACAAATCCGTTGTCTCTCTCTCCTCTCCCAATCCTGAAAGCCCCCACTAGGCTGAAAGCCTTTATCCTCAGTCTAGCTGTTGCTTCTGTTGACAGTACCATAGCACATCATTCACATCTCAGAACCGTAGAAAGAATTATCCTCAGATTTGTGAGACCACCCTATCGAGCTTCTTTGAACTTTAAGTTCAAGAGCACTGAAGTGTGTGTGCATGTGTGCGTGCATGCACGTGTGTGTGTACACATATCAAGCATTCATTAAGTAACTACTATTTTCCAGCAATTTGAACACCCTAGTTTACAAATAAAATGAAAGAGAATAGAATGGTCTTGATTCACAGAACATTTTCATTTCATTGGTTCTTTAAATTGATCACAGTTCCCTGGTTTCTAGGAAAGTGAGAATAAGGACACAGATTCTATGCTTACCCACTTTTACTCTCAGAATTACTTGTTCTCCCGGGCATCCACCAGCATTGTCAGACCATGCATCTGGGTTCTCACACATTTTTGTGTGACTTCTTTCTCAGTATTGTTATGCCATGATGATTAAGAGTCATTGATTTTCTTCTCCTGAATTGTTGGTGATATCCTTTATCCATTATAAGGATCTACTATCTTTCACACAGGACTCACAGGTGTAAATAAAATCCTATTTAGTCATAGCACCTCGTGAGTCTTGGACTTGCCGAGTTTTGGTGTGTTCTCTTCTTAGGAACCCATTTTGAGACCATAGATATGTGGATATGGAGAAATGAATGTGTTGGAACACTATAATGATTACAAGGCAGATGTTTCTATTGTGTTGCCAATTGATTACTTTGAATTTTCATTCATAATTTTTGAAATTTCAAAATGGATGAAAATATACTGTAGAGATGATGACAGGAGAAAATGGTCTTTCACTGGCACTTTCTTTCACCTTGGTGTATCTATCAACCATGGAGTCTGGCTCTTCAACTTATAGGCTCAGAACTCAAATGTGTCAACAATCCTAGAAGCAATCTCTCTTTCATGAGTGTCATTCCAAATTGGCTAACACACCATTTCCCAACTTGCTTCTATTTTCTCTTCACTACTATATATATTTCCTATATAAAGTGAAAAATATAAACCCTCATTTTTCCAATCTATTTACTGGTAGGGGTAGACATGTTAAGGATGTTGGCCAGTATCTGCTAATAAATTGCTGGGAAAGCTTACTCTTCCCTTTTAAAATAGCCAAATATTAGGGACCTATACTCTTCTTCTTAATTCTTGCCTTGAATACTGACATGATGCCTTGAGCTGAGGTTAACTGGCTTATGATTATGAGAAGGCTAAATTAATCTTCAAGATTCTGATCCTGGCATTTGCAAGCCTGAAACTCTGAAACCAACAACAGCAGCTGGCTATCTTCAATTTTCTTGTTATGAGAGAAAAATTAACTCCTATGTTGTAGCCTCTATTGGTTCCTGTATTCTGTTACTTTTGGGTGAAAATATGCTTGTTACAAGCAATTTGGTATACATTCAAAATGGCACTTTATAAATTTAGGGAGAAACTTAACTATCAAAACTATCAAAATACTTATTTCAACATATTGAGCTATATATTTGCAGGTGAGGAAACCAAAATATTAACTGCCTGGCAAGTATGGATTCTGAACAAATAGATTACACTAGAAGAAAAGAATGTCTAAGGACAAGAGACTCTGACAAGCTGATCCACTGTTAACATAGTAGGAATACATTTGCCTTTGGAATGAAACACTCCAAGTTCATTGCATAAAACTCAGTTTACTCTGAGTGATGCTAGGATGGGCCATGAAAAATTTCCCACTGTGACCCTTTTCCTAACCTGATTTCAAGTACCTACCAACTGCATTGCCTTGGGAAGGTTCCTTTTCCTTCATGCCTCAGTTTTAATATAGTAACAATCATATTTATTTCATAGAGTTTGCGTGAAGATTAAATGAAAGATAATCTAAAGAATTTAGAATACTTCCTGGAATGTAATAAGTGCTCAATAACTTTAGATTTTCATGTCTAACTAATTCTTCTTCTTAAAAATATGTGCTTTCTCTATATTTTAACATATTCAGTCAAGATAGAATCAGGTCTTCTGACCTCAGATCCTTTCTGCTTCTTAAAGGAGGCTTGTGTATCTTTGCTCTGATTAATTATGCATTCATATGTATAAAAAAGGGGAATGTTTTTTTTATCATCAAAACTAGATTTCAGTTTAAAATATGGATAAATATTCACACTTCTGAGAAAAAAATGGAAAAATTATTATTCATACACCTGCATACAGATATATTTTCTTGTAAATTTTGGTATGATCTAGTATAAACTGTAGGTCATGAAGTCAGAAGACAGGGGCTTATATTCAGAGTTGCTGAGAAATTCTGAGTTGAAAAGAAACTGTCTAAGCTCAGTGTTCAATCTGTTACAAAGTGCTCCCTGCCCAGCATTCTTTCTCAACTGTCTAGTACCGTTCAGGTGTTCTGAGATTACCCTCTGACAACTCATGAGGTTTCTGAGTGCTTTTAAAAATATCCCACAAAACTTTTAAATGAAATAATGAGGCCAGTTAAGAATTTTGAGAAGACTCCAAGTGAAAAATCCTGTGAATAGGTGTCACAAATTGAGCCAAAAGGGTTTTCAGCTGCATTGTGCAAAAAAACTAACAGATTACCAACCTCATGCTTCAAATTAATGAAAGCTCATTCAGAAAAATAGGTGACAATCTGCCAAGACTAAATACAGAACTAAGTTGCAACCTTTCTGGATATCACAAAGATTTCCTATTTAAAAATCTAAAATTTTAACTGAAGAAGACAGAATAATTCAAGTAATAACTGATGGCTAATGCTGAGATTACATTGGACATTAAAAGTGATATGAATTAGTTGTGAAATTCACATTCACCTTTTTTCTGCAAGGAGTATATTTATTCTGCATATTAATGTTGAATGACAAGAATGATACAACTGATTTTTTCCAATACACCAGATTTTTAAATCATTTTTAAAGCACTTTTAAAATCTTTCAATTCCTGAAAATTCCTTTCCCTCTGAAATATGAAGTCATTTTATATTTGTGAGGAATATCTATTAGTATAACCCATGTGTTTCTCATAACTGCATTTTAAATTTAAGGTAAGGGTCCTGTTGAGTCCAAATCTGAGCGTTGTTATCTTTGGTGAAAGATAATGAACGTATATTGAGATGGTAATGATGATCATAGCAGTATTTGCTGCAACAGTACCATAGTTACCAATACTTAATCACTTTTATTGATCTGGAAAATATACTAAGTAGTTAACATATGTTTCTAAAAATTATTTCAGTAATCATTGAGATGATTTTCTAATCTGCATTTTCTAGGTGAAAGATTGAAGCTTAGTAGAGTTCAAGTACTGAGTATATTTAGACAGTAAGCTAATTTGAAATCAGCCCTTTCATTTTCCAAAATCTGTGCTTTGAGCCAGTAACAATATACTTTATTATGCATATTATATGAATGAACAATTCAGTGTATGAGATAGGTTTTTAAAACTTTACTTTTTTATGCTAATTATACAAATTGCAGTTAAAATTATAATTAGAAATACTGCTTCCATTAGCCAATCTCATACTGTTGAAACTTGAATATATGTTAGAACTACCCTATATTTTCTAGATTAAATATACATTTTATTTTACAGTTTGCTTCTCACCATTTTCTCTCTACTTTCATTCATGTTCCTCAGGCCCATCTAAATATGAAGTGACATGAAGTCTTTTAAAACTCTCTGTCATCTATCCCTCTCAACCTTGAGAAGTAACTTTTATATATAATAAGGATTATATATACTTTTCAGAATTTAATTATGTGCCTATGTGAAAACTACACTATAAAATCCTGTGATGGAAATGATAGAGATGTCAGAGTTCTGGAGTCTGACCTTAGAGAGAATTTGGTAAGACATGGGCATATTTTCAAGTTATCATTAAAGAATTTGCTATTTCAAATTATGCATTTCTGTTTCTCTAGCCTGTGGTAGTAATTTTCCTAACGATTTGCCAAGAATTCCCTAAACTAATTACCACAAATTGTAGGCTTTTCACTATGGCCATATTCCTTTTACAAAACCAATGAATGGAGCACCTGGGTGGCTCAGTCGGTTAAGCATTTGACTTCAGCTCAGGTCATGGTCTCATGGTTTGTGGGTTCGAGCCCCGCGTCGGGCTTTGTGCTGACAGCTTGGAGCCTGGAGCAGGCTTCTGATTCTGTGTCTCCCTCTCTCTGCTCCTCCCCAGCTCATGCTCAGTCTGTCTCTCTCAAAAATAAATAACACTAAAAAAAATTAATAAAACAAATGTATGTATTGCTTAGGATAGGAATAGGTAAGAGTATACTGAAGAATGAAATAAAACCCAATATACCAATGGCTTAACACTTTAAATGTTTATCTGCACTAAGGCATTATCGGTCATGCCAGGTGTCTCAGCTGGGCATCTCCCCTCTGAGCACTGACTAATGGATTTAAGCTATTTACATGTTTTAGCCATGTTGTTGGGAGAACATGGATTCCAAGACCAGTATGGCAGAAGACTGGGCCATGAAATTGGATGGAGTGTTTTATATGGCTAGACTAGTGAGTTTTTTATATCTTTTCTGTCTGTATTACATCAGTAGTCACATGACCAACATGATTGCAGGGGTGACTAGGAAATCTGGAAGAGCACGGGAGAATAGTTTCATATTGAACTTCCAATTGAACTTCAGAATGTGATGAAACCCATAAAAGAACTGTACTGTTAAGATAATTAGAACAGTTTTAGCACTGGATGTTGTATGTAAGTGATGAATCCCGGACATCTACCCCCAAAACCAAAAGCACACTGTATACGCTATATGTTAGCCAACTTGACTATAAATTATATTAAAAAAATAACTAGAACAGTTTTGGATCAGAAAATCTCTGAGACCCATTCCATGACATTTCATGGTATATGTCAAAGTACATAGTAATTATTAATAATAATCTGTGCCACTTAGAAGCTGCAGTTATGAGATTAGTCCTTATTAAACTGGTTTTATAAAATTATAATTGTATTTTCTCAAAAGAGAGAGATTAAGGTGCTATACAGTAAGAGAATCATGAGAAATTTGAGGGACCTGGGCTATAGGTGTAGATCTAACTGTGATGTAATCTGACACATCCTATAACCTCTTCTTGCCTTACTGCCTTCATGTATAAAATGACAAGGTTAGCTGATATGTTCTCTAGGTGTTCTTCTAGAGCCTAGAATTCTACGGCTTTAACTGTCTCACAGGACAGTGTAACAGCAGTCACAGGCATAAACCCCGGTGTCAGAATTCCTTGGTTTTAATCCTGGCCTAGCATTTATGAGCACTGTGACTTAAACAAAACTTCCATGCCCTTCAATCTTCACATCCACAAAATGTAGCTTCACATATCTCTTGAGAGGATTAAATGACTTAATAGATGGAAATTAATAGGCTTAGAACATTATATTTAATACATCTTAGCTATTATTATCATCTGAGAAAACCTCTGAGGGAAAACTGGATAGCTTGTCAGAAGTCACATTGCTGTTTGAGAGAAAAACTGGAATATAATTCTTGATCTTAGCTCTTTCCATTTCTGCTAGGCAACACCATAACTAAAAGTTCTAAATATTTCTATAAAATCATTGCTTCATAAATGATTTTTTTCTACACAAGATACTGAAAAGGAAAATATAATCATCTCTATCTATAGGAAAATGTTTACAAGTTTTTATGCAAAACACACTTCTAATGAGAAAAAATGTTGAAAGCTTTTGAAAAAAATATTATTGAATACTTAGCAACAGCAGCAACTTATTTCAGATCTAAAATTATTTTGAAAATGAGATTTAAAAATGTGAAATACCCAATCCTGTATGTGATTGCCTATCAGACACTTACAGAGACTAGATATCAAGATATTTTTCTGATTGTGAACATTCCTTTCATTATTAAAAAAAAATCTTACTGTTTTAGCAATATTTATTTCACTTGCTTAACTGATTTAAGATGTTTCTAATAACTTGTCATACTTTAAAATAAGAATGAAAACAGTATTTATTTTACAGAATTTAAGAGAAAATTATTCAGTGACAGCTCCTTATCACATGTTCAAGTTTAATTTTCACAGCCATACTCAGGGAAGGGTATTATTATCCTCTGGTTCAGATGAGGCAAAGAGGCTCACACAGCCTGTGTGTGGCAGGTCCAGGATTTATTCAAGCCCAGATGTCAAATCCTGAGTTTATTCTGCTGAACATCAGCATCTCATTCACTGTCCAAAATAACTGGGGTTCAGCTGAATAAAAGAGGCGCGCAATGATGAAACTGAAAACGTGTGGAGTCTGAAGGATCTGGCTTTGAGGCTTAGATTTTTCTCTCAGTGTCCTCTAATCTCCCTGAAATTTTCCCAGGAAGAGAATGATTATTGTTCAGTCAAGAGTATATTAGTAGTTATATTTAGAAATTGTAAAATGCCATGCCAGTAATATTAATACTATTGTTATTATTTTAAATAGAAATAACTTAAATGTGAATTTTCTCCACAGGCATTTGACATATTTAAGATTATCAAAATTACTGTTTAATTATTAAATTTCATAGCTTCTTTATGGTCAATATGCTTAATTTCTCTGTGGAATTTGACCTTTATTTACTTACATATTTATTTATTTATTTATTTATTTTAAAGTTTGTTTATTTTGAGAGAGAGAGTGCATGCATGAATGGGGGAGGGACAGAGAGAGAGGGAGATAGAAAATCCCAAGCAGACTCTGCACTGTTAGCATAGAGCCCAACTTGGGGCTTGAACTCACTAACCATGAGATCCTGACCTGAGCCATAATCAAGAGATGGGTGTTTAACCAACTGAGCTTATTTACTCACCAAAAAAATTTCCTTGGCTTTATTGAGATAGTATTGACATATTACATGTAAGTTTAAGGAATACAATGTGATGATTAGACAAACATAACTGCAAAATGATTACACAGTAAGGTTAGTTAGCATCTCTATTCTTTCAAATACAATTGTGTGTGTGGGGTAATATTTAAGATCTACTCTTTTAAAAACTTTTAAGTGTATGACACAGTATTATTAATTATAACCACCATGCTGTGCATCAGATCCTCAGACCTTATTTAGCTTATCGCTGGGAATTTATTTACTTCTTAAAACTCTTTTGTAGTGACTTCCTGATGTCCCTTCTTTCCTTATTCTCCTTTTGAGCACTCCTGACCCCTGTCTCCCTTCTCAATCTCCTGCACCATTCTCACACCCCTTCCTGCCAGCAGGAGCCTTGGCTGGGACTTCCAGGTCTTCTCTCCTATCCTATCTTCAGAGTGGTCATATTTGGTTGAGTGTTTGGTCTCCTCTTCCAATGTCTCTAAGCATCTCTGGCCAATGACTAAGATGTGCACTTTCAGCTTTAAACTATCATTTAAATACCAGACCTCTGTTTTCAGCTGACTTTTCTTTCTTTAATTTTTTAAGTTTATTTTTTAGAGAGAGAGAGAGAGGCAGAAGGGAGGGGGAAAGAGAATCTGAAGCAGGCTCTGCACTGACAGCAGGGAGCCTGATGTGGAGCCTGATGTAGGTAGTCTCTGACTATTATTTATCCCAACTCTATAGAGATTTGAAACCTCCCCTCCTTGCCATTCTTACATGCAGTGCCTTGTTTGTGACCCTCATTGATTCTTGTCAAATCTCCCTCAGTGACCTTTTAAATAGTCCTTTACTGCCCAAATTTTCAGGCCACAAACGGCATCATTAATTTGGTTTGTATCCTTAAAATATTAATCTTAATTTATTTTAAAAAATATATTTATTTGGGGCGCCTGGGTGGCTTAGTCGGTTAAGTGTCCGACTTTCGCTTAGGTCATGATCTCGCGGTTCGTGGGTTCGAGCCCCGCGTCGGGGTCTGTGCTGACTGCCAGCTCAGAGCCTGGAGCCTGTTTCAGTCTATGACTCCCTCTCTCTCTGACCCTCCCCTGCTCACGCTATCTCTCTCTCTCTCCTAGAAATAAATAAAAACATTTTTTAAAAAAGGAAAAAAATATTAATTTATTTTTGGGATAGCCAACTGGGGGAGGGGTAGAAAGAGGAGGACAGAAGGTTTGAAGTGGGCTCTGTGCTGACAGGCTGACAACAGCAAGTCCGATATGGGATTCGAACTCATGAACCGTGAGATCGTGACCTGAGCCTTAGTCCGATGCTCAGCCAACTGAGCCACCCAGGTGCCCTTAATCTTCTTTTAAAGGTAATTTGCCCCCCAATTCACCACAATATATGAAAGTCCCTCTCATAAACTTAGAGTCATGATATTTAAAAAGTGGAACTCTATGTAGGCAGACAGACTTGGGTTTTCACTTCCTATATCATCAACCAGCTGTGTGTGAACTTCAGTTATTTATTTCCTTGAAGCAGAGAACCTCCATCTTTAGATGGAATCATAAAGAAATGTAAGAGGTAGAAAAAATATATGCAAATCATGACCACAGTGTTGGGAATACAGGAGGTGTTCAATAAATGGCAATTAAAATCTGTTCTAATACATCCTTTCCCATCCAACCCAGTAATCTAAGCATCAGTAAAAACTGAGATTTTCAGCATTTTCCAAATATGCCTCGTCATTTATCTGTTTATTCATGTAGTTCCTCTACCTGGACTATTCTTTTCTATGTTGGTTCCTAAGTAAATTCCTTCTCATTTATAGAGATTATATGTTGTGTGTATGTGTGTGTGTGTGTGTGTGTGTGTGCACACGTGCGTGCATGTGTATCTGAGTCTGTGTGTGTGCACATGTGTGAATCATCCTGTGACATTTAGGTAGCATTTGTTTTGCTCTTATTATATAGTTTTTTGTCACTGATTAAGTGACTTGGGTAAGAAGGCACTCTGCCTCATCTTTCCAGCACCTACTTTATTTATATATTGAGTAAATATTTGCTGAATGAATGCAATGTAGTCTTTCAAAAATGCCTACATATTAGAATTTTGTCCAAATGTAATAGTAATTCATTTTTTCTTAGAATATTTTCCAAAATCTAGCTTTTTTACCTCTATTTTCCACTTTTTTAAGACTTTACCTCAAACCTTTTAACACATTAGAAATATTGCCACAAGTATAACAGAGGGTTTTTATTTGTTTTTCTATGTTATTTTTAAATAACAAAATGGATATTTAAATGGCAGCAGAAAAGTAGAAAATGGTTACATCAAATGCTCAAAACAGTTATTTATTGTACAAGAATAAAGTTATATGGTAGAAGGAGTACAGGCTTTGAAGACTATCTGTTTAGGCCTTTTCTTCTAACAGATCTGTTGTTCTCAGTAAACTTAAGATTTATTTTTTTAACATTTGCTCATTTTTGAGAGGGAGAGACAGAGACAGAGCATGAGCGGGAAAAGGGGAGACAGAGGGAGACACAGAATCCGAAGTAGGCTCCAGACTCCGAGCTGTAGTGCAGAAACCTTTGTGGGGCTCAAACCCAGGAACATGAGTTCATGACGTGAGCCCAAGTTGGAAGCGTAACTGACTGAGCCACCCAGGCGCCCTGAACTTCTTTATTTCAGGTGCTTGAATGGAATTAATAATACCCGTGTCTAAGATAAGCATGAAGATTAAATTTAAAGTGTATATATAAAAATTACTAAACAGTAGTTGGAATAGAGTTGACATTCAATAATATTCAAATCTCATCCATATACTCACCACTTCTCCTTAAATGGAAACATTTCCTTCAGATTTATAAAAAATTTATAGAAATTTAAATAGGCAAAGATTAGGAAAAGAAATTTTGAAGGAAAGGCATTAATTAATAAATATAAATATAAAATATTCATCTGTAAAAACTAAAAATATAAATTAAACCTGAGAGTGCATTTTATATTCATTAAAGTAGCAATATTTTTAGGCAAATAACTAATTCTAGAATGTTTTTAGTAAGTACAGTGTTCTAATTTATTACTGTTAATACTACAAATGTATATAATAATCCTTTCATAAAATTGTGTGTACTTACATGTAATAAGACCTATAACAATGACCTATAGCTGGTTATATTTCTACCACTTTATTTTCATTAAATAATTGAATAGAAAAATAAGATTGCAAACACAAGCTATTCATCGAGGTATTATACAGAACTGGAAAGACTTGATGAAAGCCACAAGAATTTTAATATTAGAATTATCAAGTACATACTATTGCTATGTATTAATATGTAGGAATATTTTTGAGCATTAGAAGTAAAACACAACTATTATATAGTCCAGCACTGTTTACATAAAATATTATGTGAACCATATATGTACTTTTAATTTTTCTAGTAACCACATTATAAAAGCAAAAAGAAAGAAATAAAATTAATTTTAGTAATATGTTTAACCAAAATTGGGGCGCCTGGGTGGCTTAGTCGGTTAAGCGTCCGACTTTCGCTTAGGTCATGATCTCGCGGTTCGTGGGTTCGAGCCCTGCGTCGGGCTCTGTGCTGACTGCCAGCTCAGAGCCTGGAGCCTGTTTCAGTCTGTGACTCCCTCTCTCTCTGACCCCTGCTCATGCTGTCTCTCTCTCTCTCCTAAAAATAAATAAAACATTAAAAAAAAAATATGTTTAACCAAAATATCCAGAGTATTATTATTTCAACCTGTAATCAATACAAAACACTTATCAATGAGAGTTTTGCCATTCTTTGTTTGCTACTAAGTCTTTGAAATCTTTTACATATTTTATATTTATAACATATTTTAATTTGGGCTAACAAGTTTTCCAAATTCAATAGCCACATATGGAAAGCTGCTACCATTTTGGACAGAGCAAATTATAGTTAGATATTCAAGACATAGAAATATTCTTAACAGCATATACACTATCATTTCAACTACTAAAGTAAACCATTCGTTCATGTTTTAGTATGCAAAATGTTAAAGAGAGTTAAGAGAGTGAGATAATGGCTTATTTACATAAATTTAAATATTCTCATGTTTTTATTGTTTTTCTTTTAATAAAGAAGTCTTAAGCCTTCAAACCAGGGCTCAATTTGATGGATACTATGTCTATATGCCTTCATAGGAAATGATGGTGAGCTTCAGTTGTAATTTGTAATATGTTCACATTTTAACCCTGTTTCTATGGAATTAATAAGTCTTTCCAATTCAGGGCTGTTTGGTATGCAAAGTAGTCTGAACATTTTCACAAAAAGTAACAAATAAATGACCTTTCTGGATTAAGTCAGTCTGACAGACTACTATTTTTCACAGTTCCTACAGTCTATATTTGGTTGATCCTGTGAGTTAGTGAAATAAGAAAATGTATTTAGAACCTTATTAGAAAAAATACCTAGCTTTGTGCTTTGCATATACTGGACACAAAAATGCATAACTATTGAATTTAATTGATTTGAAGTTTCTGTAAATTCAATTAGAGATGGATTTGTTGTAACCTTTTTCTTGAGTAGGATTTACTTTTTCTCCATCTATTCCACTGTGATGCATCATAAGGAAAGACAGAAACACAGACCACAAAAGTCTTGGAACTTTTGACAGCTCTAGAAGTGAACACAGAGTTCTTTCATGTTTCTCCTTAAACATTTCTGTCCCAGTGAAATATGCCAGGATTTTCATTTTTTAAAAAATTTTATTAAGGTATAATTTGCATATAGAAAGATGTTCGTATTTAATGTATATAACTCGATGTGTTTAGGCATAAATGTACACCCATGAAACTATCCCCATCATCAAGGCCATGGACATATCCATCTCCCAAATTTTCCTCCCATCACTTTTATTATTTTTATTATTTGTGCATATGTGTGTATGGTAAGAATACAACCTAACTTCTACCTTCTTTTCAATAAAAATTACAATATTGTCAGTGTTAAGCACTATGCCATACAATAGGTTGCCAGGATTTTATTGGTGTGATTTAGTGTTATATCAAAAACAATATTGCCAGGACCAATGTCAAGTAGCTGTTCCTTTGTATTTTCTTCTCAAAGTTCTGTTGTTTCAGTTCTTACATTTAAGCCTTTAATTCATTGGAGTTGATTATTGTCTGTGGTAAGATATGGGTCCACTTTCATTCTTTTGCATGTAGATGTCCAGCTCTCCCAATTTTGTATTCATGGAGCCCTGCGAAAGATCAATTAGCTATATATGTGCATTTTTTTCTTGAGGTCTCTATTTTGTTCCATAGGTCTATATGTCTGTTTTTATGCCAGTGCAATATTGTTTGGCTTAGTAAGGTTGGTAATATAATTTGAACTCAAGAAACGTGATGTATCTTTCTTAAGATTGCTTTGGCTATTCAGAGTCTTTATGGTTCCATTTGAATTTAAGAATTTTTTTTTCTATTTCCCTGAAAAATGCCATTGGAATTTTGATAGGGATGGAATAATCTGGAGATAACTTTGAGTAATATGGACATTGTAGCAATGTTAATTTTTTCAATCCATGAACATGAGATAGTTTTCCATTCATTTTTGTCTTCTTCAAATTCCTTCATCAGTAGTTTATAGTTTTCAATGTACAGATATCTCACTTCCTCAGTTACATTTATTCTTAAATATTTTATTCTTTTGATACTATTATAAATGGGTTTTGTTTTCATAATTCCTTTTTGGAACATTTATTGTTAAAACATAGAAATCTGACTGACCTTTGTTTTATATCCTGCAAATTTATGGAACTTTTTAATTAGTTGTAACAGTTTTTAACAGGAGTCTGGGGTTTTCTATGTATAAAATCATGACCTCTGCAAAAACAGATAACTTTACATCTTAATACTTAATTTAGTTATTTAGTTGCCTTTTCTTTCTTTCTTTTTTTTTTTTTTTGGTCTAATTGCTCTGGCTAAAACTTTGAATACTATGCTGAATGAGAATGGCAAGAGTGGGTATCTTTATCTTGTTCATGATCTTGAAGAGAAAACTTTCTACTTTTTTCCTGTTGAGTATACTGTTAGCTGTGGGATTGTCATATGTGGTCTTTATTATGTTGAGTTATATTCCTTCTATTCCAAACCTGTTGAGAGTTTTTACCAATAACAAATGTTGAATTTTTTCAAATGCTCTACATCTACTGAGACAACCATATGCAGTGTACCACATTTAGTGCAATGTACCACATTTCTTGATTTAGAAATGATGAACTATCCTTGTTCCTTGGGGATATATCTTACTTGATCAAAATGTATCATCTTTTTAATGTGCTGTTGATTTCAATTTGCTAGCATTTTGTTGGGGCGCCTGGGTGGCTTAGTCGGTTAAGCGTCCGACTTTCACTTAGGTCATGATTTCACGGTTCGTGGGTTCAAGCCCCCCGTCGGACTCTGTGCTGACTGCCAGCTCAGAGCCTGGAGCCTGTTTCAGAGTCTGTGACTCCCTCTCTCTCTGACCCTCCCCTGCTCATGCTGTCTCTCTCTCTCTCTCACTCTCTCTCTCTCTCTCTCTCCTAGAAATAAATAAAACATTAAAAAAAAATTTGCTAGCATTTTGTTGAGGATTTTGGGATATATATTAGTAATACTGGAATGTAATATTCTTCTTTTCTTCCCTTCACTTCCCTTTCCTTCCCTTCTCTTCCCTTCCCTACCCTTCCCTTGCCTTCCTTCCCTTTCCTTTCCTTCCCTTCCCTTTTCCTTGACTGGCTTTGGCATCAGGATAATGCTGGTCTCATAAAATGAGTTTGAGAGTATTCTTGCCTCCCCCCACCCCCTACCCTGTTGAATGCTGCCCCAAGTAATGGAGACATTCTGTTTCCCTTCATGTACTGGGTGGGAAAGACAGAATTGGTGTGTGTGTGTGTGCGCACGCGCGCACGTGCGTGTGAGTGTGCCTGCACGCACACACACACAATAAGAATGCAACATAACTTCTACCCTCTTTTAACTATTAAATACTGTTAAATACAGTATTATTACTTATAGGCACTATGCTATGTAATAGAATTGTGCCTTCTGCCCAATGCCCCACAAGACTGGGGAAGTCAGACACTTACTTAACATTCACTTCCCCCTATGGGAGAAATCACTGGTCAAGGGGATCTCTCTTGCCTTTAGCTGTCCCACAGTCAGAAAGGGGTAACACACCTAAAATGAAACCTTTTTTTAACCCTCTACCTACATCTATTCTTGCACGTTTTGCTCAACTGAAGTGCTTGAATCTCTCAACCGGACTCTTATACTTCCATAAAGTTATTCTTATCTCAGAGTAGCTATTCAAATCAGTGTTTTTGTAGGGGGTTGAGGGCTGAAACTTCCTAATCCACTAACTTGGTGACATCACTTTGAGTCTTTCTGTACTTTTCATATTGTATTAATGATTATTTATATTTAAAAATATTTATTTAGGGACACTTGTCTGGCTCAGTTGGTTGAACGTCTACCTTTTGATATTGGCTTGGGTCGTGATTTCAGGGTCGTAGGATTGAGTCCTACATCAGGCTCTGTGCTGAGTGTGAAGCCTCCTTGGGATTCTCTCTCTCCCATCTCTCTCTGCCCCTTCCCTGCTTATGTTCTTCTGCTCATGTGTGTACTCTCTCTCTCTCAAAATAAACATTTAAAAAATTATTTATTTAAACTGCAATATGATTCTTCTTCTGTTGGAATTACATTTATAAATAATTTTAATTTTTTTCCAAACCGGTTTCAAGCTGCTTGAGGACAGGATCATTGTTTATTATTCCTCACAATGCTAAATAACCTTATATAGTGCTATGAAAATATTCAGAATGTGTTAATTTGATTTGATTTATAAACACTAAAGTAAATAGGGAGAACTAAAAAGCATAAGCACTAGGATTTTTTTATTTACATTTCAAGTTTATATTCAATTCTAGTTAGTTAACATAGTGTAATATTGTTTTCAAGATTAGAATTTAGTGGTTCATCACTTACATGTAACACCCAGCGCTCAACATGAAAAGTCCCCTACAAAGATTAATTTTGTTTTCTTTATAGGTAATAATGATATAATATAGCACTCAAGAAATTTTTATATAATTGTGCTATCAAAAATAACTAATAGTAATTAATTATGCATTTCATTCCGGAAAAAGTGTAAAGAGTGAAATGGTGGAGATAATTCAATGGTGTGGGATTTGAAAATGTTGATAAAATTAAACAAAAATTAAAAAATTTTTTATCTTTATAGCTCTCTGTGCAAAAAAATCTTTTTATAACAGAAATTAGTTTTTACATGAACTATATCTTCAGACCAAATTTGATCAGTTATTGATGATACTTGATTCCCTTTCCATCAATCTGCTGCAGTGATTCAGGTCTCTTCAGTCTCAGTTTTATTTCTCTACTACCCTACTTTTCACCACCACTATGTTAGGTCATTGTTCAAAAGAATGATCACAACTGAAGTTACCTAATATAAAGCAGATTTAGACTGTAAATCAGAGTCTGCTACAATTTGTAAACACTCGTTGTTTACAGAAATCCATTTTTCATTTGCAAATCCCCACAGCTATGGCTGTAGAGTCCATTATCTTCTTTAGTATGTAAAGCCAGAATATGATTACACATATTTTATAAGATGGGAACTGCTGACAACCCAACCCACTAGTTATTTTCTAGTAAAAGCATATTAGCATGATACACATATAGCACCACAATGTATACTGTTATATATCTAGTAATTAATTTCTTAATGACTCACTAAATATTTATGGTCTTTTTTTACTTATGACAAAGTTTTCAGTTTTCCAAAGAGCTATCCTAATTTAGGGAGATATTTAAATAGAATCGCTTCATTATGCTTGTTTTTCAGTTGTCTTGGGAACAATGTAATAAAACTAGTAGGATGTTTTCTTCAGAAATTAAAAAGAAAACACTTGAAGATGCTTAAGCTGTTTAAATATTAAATTTGGAGGACAATATAATTGATTGTAAGTAACACATCCATGTACCACCTGACAGAAAGATAGACAAATATATAGATATATAGATACATAGATATTTTTATGCTGATGAATTTCATTATTGTGAATTTACTGGGTTTCAATTAAATCATTTTAACTGCTGAAACAAATTTTCTGATTGGAATGTATCGATTATTATCTGCATTGCAACAGAAGCAGCATTTTTTTTTTTTTTGAGAGAGAGAGCTAGAGACAGCATGAGCAGGGAGGGTCAGAGAGAGAGGGAGACACAGAATCTGAAGACGGATCTCTGAGCTGTCAGCGCAGAGCCCGGCACGGGGCTTGAACCCACTAACTGTGAGATCATGACCTGAGCCAAAGTCTGACGATTAACCAACCAAGCCACTCAGGTGCCCCAGTAGCAGCATTTTTTTTTTAAAAGAAATTCCTAAATACCCAAAACAATGAAACATCTATTCTAATAGATCTCTTAATGTAGAGTTTTGCTTAGTGTATTACCTGGATAATTTTCCTGAATTTTCTTGCCTAAATCAGTATTAATGATGTTTCAGTTTTGCTCTCAGAAAATCAAGTGTTATGCCCTAACATATCAGAAATTAAATGGTAAATCTTTATAGAAAAATAATTAGGGGTAGAAAACATGCCAGCTGCACTTCTTCTGATTAATATTACCTCCGATTTTTGCCTTCACAGAGTTATCTCCTTTGAGAAGATGATTGCGAAATCTGATTTAGTCTGATCTGATAGTTTTGTTCTTTGGTTTCCCCCAGAACTGTGATCTATAAATTCTCAGAAGATACTGAAGCATCCTGAATATGCTCACTTCTCAAGACACAAGGTAATTTAAAAACTTTTAATATATAGACTTAAAAATGTCAAAATATATGTATCTCCCAGGGTCTCGTCCTAAGTCAACCCTTCTTTCTTATCAACTTTAGCCCTCTAGGTGATCTAACAAGTCCCATAGCTTCTATCATCATGTATGGTGAACAGTCTCTATTTCTCTTCTTGTCTTCAAATTTAAATATATCAATGTTTATTTGATTTCTCCACTTAGGTCTCAGAACATAATTTCCTCTCATCTTCCTGTTTTCCTCCCATCCTCCTCCTCCAGTCTTCTCATATCAATAAATAGCATCACATCCACTCTGTTGATTAGGCTAACCCAGGAATTATCATTAATTGTCTTTCTCTCAACTCACATGCCACACTTATCAGCAAATCCTGTTGTTTCTTTCCAAATACATCTCATTTGCATTGCTACTACCTTACTTCAAGAAATCTTCGCTCATATGGGCTAATGCAATAGTCTATTTAATGGTTTGTCTGGTTCTACTGTTGCTCCCTAATTAGCCATTCTCCACACAGAAAACAGTGTGATCTTTTAAAATTCATGGGACCCTTCTGCTCAAAATCCTCCAATAGCTCCTCAGTGCACTTAAAATAAAATCCAAGCTCCATACAAGTCTCTGTGTCATATGGTCACCTCCTCTCTCTCCAGTCTTACTGCTCATCTCTCTCTTCTCCTCACTGACTTTGCTCTAAACACACTAGGATGCTGTAGGTTCCAGGAAAACACCAACTTATTCCCACTCTGAAGTTTGCATCTGCCTCTCCCTTGACACTTTACATTTCCCTTTGCTTGGAGCTCTCTGCCCTCTGATGTTTCATGCTTGGCTTCCTGTTTTCATTCAGTTCTCAGCTGAAATGTCATCTTCTCATAGACCTTCCCTCAAAATCAATCTGAGGAGCTACCTCAGTTCTTCTGTTTAATCCACTGTTTTATTTTGTACATAACAGTCATCGTCACCTGAATTTATCTGTCTTATATATTTATTTTCTTTCCCCCATTTTGAACTGTGACCTTTCCATACTTATATCACTTTATCTCCAACTCCTAGAGGAATAATTGGAACATACTGGGTATGTATCCAGGGAGGGTAAGGACACATGAGAGAGAGAAAGGCAAAGAAAGAGAGATGATTTACGTACAAAATGATATTGAAGTGCTTGACATTTAACCCACATTCCCCCTAAACTGGTTTGGGTAAATGCCAATCTATAGGATTCTTGGACAAAAAAGATTCTTTGGACAAAAAAGTTTGGAAGATTCCATTTGAGATTTAGAAAAAAAATTAGTCTATTATTCTATAAAATTTTACAGTAAGGAATCTTATTTAATCATATTTGATCAAATGAATCCTAAAGTTAATTAGCCCTGGAAAGTGTTTCCCACCCCTCACCCCCTCCTTTTTTACATAGTGACCTTTGGAATTGCGGATCTAAATCAAGACACTGTTCCACTTAGAAGAGAATTAAGGTAACAATAGGGTAATATCTTTTTTAAGTTGTTTAAAATAAAGCCTCGGTGAGTAAGAAAGATATATTTGTTTTTGAGAATTTTGTAGGAATTAAAAATGGCTACATTGAGAGAACAGACAAAAATATACTAAAGAGAAAATTTAGTTAACAGCAGCTAAGTAAAATTAGAAACTCCACTTTCTGGGGCACCTGGGTGGCTCAGTCAGTTAAGTGTCAACTTTGGCTCAGGTCATGATCTCACAATTCATGGGTTAGAGCCCCACATTGGGCTCTGTGCTAACAGCTCAGAGCCTGGAACCTGTTTCAGATCCTGTGTCTCCTCTCTGTCCCTCTCCCCCCTAAAAAATAAGTAAACATTAATTTTTTTTAAAGAGAAACCATACACATACACCATACACAAAAATAAATTCAAATTGGATGGAGGACCTAAATGTGAGACAGAAAACCCTCAAAATCCTACAAGAGAAAACCGGCAGCAAACTCTAACCTTGGCTGCAGCAACATTTTACTTGACATTTCTCTGGGGGGCAAGGGAAACAAAGGACCTCATCAAGATATACAGCTTCTACACAGCAAAGAAAACAATCAACAAAACTAAAAGGCAACTGATGGAATGGGAGAAGATATTTGCAAATGACATATCATATAAGAGTTAGTATCTGAAGTCTATAAAGGACTTATCAAACTCAACACCCAAAACACAAGTAATCTAGTAAAGAAATGGGCAGAAGGCATGAATAGACACTTTTACAAAAGAATATATCCAGATGGGGTAACAGACAAATGAAAAGATGCTAAACATCACCACCATCAGGGAAATACAAATCAAAGCCACAATGAGGTACCACCTCACACCCGTCAGAATGGGTAAAATTAACAAATCAGGAAACAACAGATGTTGGTGAGGATGCAGTAAAGGGGAACATTTTTGTGCTGTTGGTGGGAAAGCAAACTGGTGCAGCCAATCTGGAAAATGGTATGGAGGTTCCTCAAAAAATTAAAGATAGAACTACCCTAGAACCTAGTAATTTCACTACAAGGAATTTACCTAAAGGATATGAAAATGCTGACTCAAAGGGCCATATACACCCCAAAGTTTATAGCAGCACTATCAACAATAGCCAAATTATCGAAAGAGCCCAAATGTCCATCAACTGATGAATGGATAAAGGAGATGTGGTATATATATACACACAACAGAATACTACTCAACAATGAAAAAGAATGGAATCTTGACATTTGCAACAATGTGGATGGGACTAGAGGGTATTATGCTAAGCAAAATAAGTCAGACAAAAAAGACAGATATCATATGATTTCACTCATATGTGTAATTTAAGAAATACAGCAGATGAATATGGGGCGCCTGGGTGGCTCGGTTGGGTGTCCGACTTCGGCTCAGGTCATGATCTCACGGTTTGTGGGTTTGAGCCCCTCGTCAGGCTCTGTGCTGACAGCCAGTTCAGAGCCTGGAGCTGTTTCAGATTCTGTGTCACCCTCTCACTCTGACCCTCCCCTGCTCATGCTGTCTCTCTCTCTTCCTCTCTGTCAGAAATAAATAACACATTTTTAAAAAATAAAAAAAAAATTTTTTAAAAATATAAAAAAAAACATAACATGAATATAGGGGAAGGGAAGGCAAAATAAGATAAAAGCAGAAAGGGAAGCAAACCATAAGAGACTCAAAAACAGAACAAACTGACGATTGATGGAGGGGAGGTGGATGGGTGGATGGGCTAAATGGGTGATGGACATTAAGGAGGGCACTTGCTGGGTTGAGCACTGGATATTATACGTTAGTGATGAATCACTGGGTTCTATTCCTGAAACCAATACTACACTGTATGTTAACTAATATGAATTTAAATAAATAAACTCATAATAAATAAATCCAGAAAACAACAATAGCAAAAATTAAAAAGGAAAAATGGATACTTAAAATAGTTTCAGATTTAGAAGAATAATATTAAGAAATTTTGAGCAGAATGTAGTCAGCTTTCTAAAAAGTATAATTATCAAACTTGTTCTTTAGAAAGTCTGTAAAAGACGGAATAACATAAACACGAATATCCTGGTTCTAGTTAAGGAAAGTGATGTAAAACCAGACATTCAAAGTTAAATCAAGAGAGATTAGAGAGATTAAATTGAGAGGAATAAGCCTGTGAAATTTATAATTAACCACATTGTAGAGGGATAGTTTTTAACA
This sequence comes from Proteles cristata cristata, assembly GCA_017311185.1. Classification (NCBI taxonomy): domain Eukaryota; kingdom Metazoa; phylum Chordata; class Mammalia; order Carnivora; family Hyaenidae; genus Proteles; species Proteles cristata. The sequence goes on from JAESUZ010003242.1 coordinate 85,362, forward strand.
GCTGTTCTTTAAAAAAAAAATCCTGTTTTTAGCTACATAAAACTTTACCTCATGGCTGTAATGCTTTGAACTTTCATCGTATATTTATACTTTGCTTTAAAGCTTATGAAGAGCAAATATGAAAGTTTGTCATAGATAGGGGATATATTATAACTCCCAAATGAAAAAAAAATGTGCATATGAATTCTCAGGTCTCTATATACCTATCCACAGAAGCACTGTTATATTTTTAAACCCCATTCCTGGAAACACTGGAGATGTCAGATCAATTTAGAAGCCAAAGAGTACCTCTGGGAATGGTATGGCAGCAACTGAAATAGTGTTTGGCCAAATTAAGAGTGTATGCCAAGGATGCCAAAAATCACACTAACCTGGCAGGTAGATAGCTATTATTTAAGTGTATGATCATTACTGGTTTCTCTACTGAAAAACTGTTGGCTGTTTATGCAGTGAAATGGAGCCCATGATTTAGGCAGAGTATCTCTCTGCTTTGATGTCAGTAGTAGCTGATGGGGGATTGCACCTAATCATAAAATTGAATTTCTCAAGCAAACTATCTGAGGGAAAAAACAAATAAAAAAAAGGTTTTAACAAATTATGACTCACTTAGAAACAGAAATGAAGGAATATCAATGTGGAGATTATTTTTTGCCATAGGTTCTTAATATTCAGAATGGTATTCATATTCTTCACTACTTACATATTTCTTTCTCTCTGGTACAAACAGACTGGCCTGATCTTAGTTTGGTGCAAGACTTTTCAACTTAAATGTTTATTTTGTAAGGCAGCTAATAAGATATTTATTTTTTAAATAACTTTCTCTGTATGCTCATGGTTCCTGGGTCTCTGGTCTCTCATATGCATGCTGATCATAGTTTCATGCTGTTTGGAAAGAACTTAACTGTCATAGTTCTTAAAATCCCAAATTGGTGAAAGTTACCTAAGTGCTTTTGCAATGTAGCATATGTTTTTAAATTTAGGAAATTAAAATTTCATTTTTGTAAGGTTGAGTTGTAATCAAACAGTCATTAATCATACCCATATGTAGTGGAAAGAACATTGAATTTGGCCCCCGTGTGCCTGGGTGACTCAGTCGGTTAAGTGTCCAACTCATGGTTTCGACTTAGATTATGATCTCACAGTTTCATGGGTTCGAGCCCTGTTTCGGGCTCCACACTGCTGGCAGAGTCTGCTTGGGATTTCTGTCTCCTTCTCTCTCTGGCTCTCCCCCACTCACACTGGTTCTGCCTCTCTCAAAATAAATAAATAAACTTAAAAATTTTTGACCATTGTGTGTGATCTGCCTCTTTCAGGTAGAGTGTCACTTCCATCTGGTGGTCAAGTCACTTCTAAATATACCTCTTTGGTTAATGATGTAAATGTAATAACACCTGACTATGAAATAGTGTTGCTTGTAAAAAAAAAAATGCAAAGAATTATCATTATTATCATCATTGTCATCTTCATCATCACCTTTTTACATTATTATGGTTATTATCAAATTTAATGGAGTCCATGGAAGATTTCAGAATTTCCACACTCATAAACGTATACAAATCAGAACCCACTATTTATGAGGTTAGAAGGCAGAATTCAGAATTAATACACAATCAAATGCCAAATATAATTTGGAGTATCTTGCTCTTTTCTATGCTTGTAGTTTTCAAAATTTCTAAATTGCTGTCTTGGACAAATAAAAGAAGATCCAGAAATATAAATTGGAAAATGTAAATGTTTAATTCAAGTAAAAGAAATTATTAGGTGCCTCTTCTGTTTCATGTGCAAGTTGAAATCACAGAAGAAGCTTTGGGCAATCACAAATAAAGTGTTGCTTTATTTATGTGTAAATTTAACTCCTCACATTATGTTCTAAGTGATGCAATTATATCAGTTAAAGAAAGTGGCAAAGAAATTACATTTGTTAGAGTTTTTATAAAAGAATGACACAAAATAATTTGTAATGTAACAAAAATTAGTTTTGATATGCAAAACTTTATGCCCTTTATGTAAATATGCTGGACAATGATAATATAATAGAAAATTAGATTATTAAACTAGAAAATTAGATTATTAGAGGTGCCTGAGTGGCTCAGTCGGTTAAGCATTTGACTTGATTTCAGCTGAGGTCATGTTTTCACAGTCGTGAGATCAGATCCTGTGCTGGGTGTGGGGCCTCCTTAAGATTCTCTCTCCCTCTCCCTCTGCTCCTCCCCCACTCATATGTGATCGCCCCCTTTCTCTCAAAAAAGAAATGAAAAAGAAAATTAGATTATTAAAGAATTCAGAAATTATTTCATTAAATACACAAATACCAGTGTTCTTGACAGATTGAATAATTGTTGAGGGCTAACTTCCATATCTAAGAAGAAAAAACAAGTGAAAAAACATACCCATCTGGTCAAATAAGCCTGTCTTAATATTTTATTATTTTTTATCATTTTAGTTGTTGCATTGTGTCTTTTCAGTTTTGTAATGGTTTTATGTGTTTTTGTATATCCATAAGAAACACATACCGTGCTAAAGTATAAATAACTGAGTTTAAATATTCTGTGAATAGTCTGATCATTCATTTATCCATCCATCCACTGAAGAAACAAAGATATCTGAGTATCTATTTTTAACTGGCATTGCAACTACAAAACTAAATGTTATAGCTTGACAGACGTAAAAATATTGTTTAAAATCTAGTATGATAAGTGCTATACATGCACACGTACATGCATACACACACACGCAACATATACAGTGCTGGACAAAAAAAAATCTAATTTTAAACTTGCAATATGGACAGGGAAAGTTTTACTAGGGAAAAATCATCTGAACTAGGCTTCAAAGCCTAACAGGGGATTTTTAAGCACTTAAGACAGTTGTTTACTTGAGGAGGGAGAAAAAAAATCAGGGGCAATGACAGACAGATTAGCATATAGCCTGAGTTGAATGAGATGAGACCAGATACATGAAGACAAAGGCAGAAACTAAATCATAGACTACTTTGTAATTTCATCAAAGGACTTTGGAGTTCAGACTATGGCCAATATAGTACCCCTGATGTGAATATAACATTTGAATAACGAAATTCATTTTCAGTTTTGAAAATTCCTATAGGAGTAATACGAATGAATCAAAAGTATATAGAGGCAAATACATTAATTCAGTAGGAAGTTACCACATAAGTTTATAAGGTATCATGAGGAACTAAATTAAGCCAATGAAGTGAAAATAGGAAAATGTCTTGAAACAGTTTGTGAACTGCTCAGAGTCAGTGCTGCAGGCTGGTGCATTGCCTCCCAGGATTCTTCCAGGCTGTCTGCCCAACCCGGCCCCATAATGCCCATGGACCTCAGCAAATGGTCTAGGACTTTGAGTTTATGGGAAGTGGATGAGCAGCCACAGCATCTGCTGCAGGTCAGATACACCAGGGTGTAGGTCGACCTGTTGGGCAAATTGCTGACACCCACCCAGGTTAAGAACTGACCCACCAGTACTTCATGGGGTGGCCTTGATCCACATAAACTTCACACCTTGGTCATGACAGATCCAGATGCTCACAGCAGGAAGGACCCCAAATACAGGGAACGGCACCATTTTCTGGTGGTCAACAGGAAGGGCAATGACATCCATAGTGGCATAGTCCTCTCTGATTATGCCGGCTCTGGGCCTCCCAGTGGCACAGGCCTTCAATTGCTACATCTGGCTGATTTATGAGCAGAGTGGGTCACAGAAGTATGATGAGCCTATTCTCAGCAACTGATCTGGAGACCATCACGGCAAATTCAAAGTAACCTCTTACCTCAAAAAGTATGAGCTCAGGCACCTGGTGGCTGGCACATTACCAGGGTGAAAGAGATCACTGTGTACCCCAACTCTATTAGCAGCTGAGAAGTAGAGACATTCTGGGGACAAAGAAATCATCCTTGAGGTGTTGAGTTGTGTTTTCAAGGTCAGTGATGCATGTAGATTTCTCTGCTTCCCAGGTTCCCATTCTCACAGGGAAGGCCTGAGACATCAGGTAGTGGTTTAGGGTGACTTTTCATTCTGCCTAATTTTTATAATTCTAGAAATTCACACCCATGTTTATGTTCTGAGCAAATTTGAACTATATTTTGGGGAATTTTTGGTACTAGGTTAGAGTCATCAACTGTGAATATAAGAATAGCAATACAGAATTTAAAGAAGAAAAAGATGAACAGGTCTACAGTAATAGAGCAGAGCATCAGAGACTCTTTAAGAAAGCTTTAAGAGAGAGAGAGAGATTTGTTACCTCTGCCTTTGTGAGTTTGAGTCCAGAATCGTGCATTATGGCACTTTTGGGAGTGTTTTCACAGCCATGTCCCTCACTGAGACAGCCAGAGACTAGTGTAGCCGCTAACCCCCAAAGTGGTACATTCTCTGACTACTTACTAGGGGTTAGTGTCCCACTCTGGCTCCTTTAAAGAGCAGTACTGGGAAAAGTGATAGGGAGAATTGCTTTGTGGTTAAGGCAAAGCCATACAAATGAGCTTCATCGCTGGGTGAGAGGTTGTCAGAAATTCTGAAGTCTGCACCCATTAAACTTGTCACTCTGTGTAAGAAACCCTGATTTGGAGTAGAGCAATGTTGCATTATTTCTGCTGTTACAATTGAATAAAAATAAAATCATAGTGTGGATGAACAAAAAGAGAAAGAAAGTGTGAAAAATTGGTGGGATATAGTAATCTATTGTGTGCGAAGTCAGGACTGTAAGAGAGAAGGAAGATCTGCCAGATGATCCTATGATTTCACTTTTGAATAGGAAGACAGCATAATTTTTTATCCAAATCTTTAAATTTAGGAAAATGAAAGAGGGTTCTAAAATAATCAAACTTTCATAATCTTGACTTTTATATCTTAATGAATTTGTCACTAGTATATTAGTGAATACATACTTTTATTCAAAACTATTCTTAAAAATAAAATTACTTGTACAAGTAGAAATGCTTACCTATATATATCAAGGCAAAGCAAAGCATTGAAAAACAACATAAGTAGAATTACTATCTTTGGCTTACATTGATATACTTTAATCAGTTTCTTAGCTGTATCAGTGTCTCAAACTGTGTCCCTGTAGAAAGTACTTTTTAATGTGTTCAGATAATTTTTTAAATTAAATTGCTTGCAATTTTTCTCAGAGCTGTACTTTATGGTCAATAAATGTGAAGTAGTGGGCTGCTTCTATTGTTAAAGTTCTGTAGGCCAGAAATATTTTTAACTGAAAAAAGTCTTCTGTATTTTTCCTAAGGTACCTATAAACTCAGAGCTAATTCTGCTAAATAAAAGATATTCTTCATTATATGTTTTTTTTTAATTTAAACACATAAAAATTTTATCCCAAGCAGGGCACCTGGGTGGCTCAGGCAGTTAAGCTTCCAATTCTTGATTTTGGCTCAGGTCATGATCTCATAGTTTGTGATGCAACACCCTGCATTGACCTCTCCGCTGACAGCACAGAGACTGCTTGGGATTCTCTCTCTCCCTCTCTCGCTGCCCCTCCCCAACTTGTGTATGCTTACTCACATTCTCTTAATTTCTCCCTCTCTCTCTTTCTTTCTCTTTCTCAAAATAAAGTATTTTTACCAGCACTGGTGTTTTCCTTTATTCAAAGTAACATTTTTCAACAAGTATTTTTGTATAACAAAATTCATCAAATAATGTCTTTATGATTCTTTTCAATATCTTGTCAAACTTAGATGCTACAGTAAACAAAAGCTGTCTCAATATCTTTCTGTTCTATTATAGAATATTAATTTATTCAGTTAAAAAAAGAGAAACTTTAAGAGTTTTTCTCAGAACACAAGTTATTCTGTAGCTCAAGTATAGATTTTAAAAAATAAGTTATGGGGGCGCCTGGGTGGCTTAGTCGGTTAAGCGTCCGACTTTCGCTTGGGTCATGATCTCGCGGTTCGTGGGTTCGAGCCCCGCATCGGGCTCTGTGCTGACTGCCAGCTCAGAGCCTGGAGCCTGTTTCAGAGTCTGTGTCTCCCTCTCTCTCTGACCCTCCCTTGCTCACACTGTCTCTCTCTATCCTAGAAATAAATAAAAATATAAAAAAATAAAAATAAAATTAAAATTAAAAAAATAAATAAATAAAAATAAAAAATAAGTTATGGTCCCTGTTTGAGCTCTCATCATCTGATTTTCTAGATGTTTTTTGTTTGTTTCTCTCAGAAAAAAAATTATTCTTTTATTTCCATTTTCATTTCAATGTTCTGAAAGTGTTAAACTTGACATTTTTAAAAAAGATTTCCAACAAAAGAGTTTGAAAAAGAAGTAAACTAGAATTTAGAAAACTCTTTTACAAAATAGTTCAATACCATTGTAGGACACTTAGATTCATTTACAAGGTTGCTTTAAAGGATGAAACATTTCTCCAAATTTATTGATGGTAAAGAACAAAGAAAGAAAATGTGAAAACCCTCTTTTGTAAGTATATTTTATATGTACAGATGCTATAGGTTACAACTTGATATATTAGACTGGCAATATACTACAAATTGTTGGAGATAATTATTAAATTTGTGTGTATGTAACTAATTCCAAATATATTCACTCTCCATACATTTCTTAATTCAAAAATAATATTACCTTTACTATGACTTTATGATCTCCAAATATTTATATTTTTAACTCTCTACAGCTTATCATTTTAACCTTCAATGTTGAAGTTTTAAGTATTTAAAAATTTTTTAATGTTTATCTATTTTCCATAGAGAAAGAGACAGAGTGCAAACGAGGGAGGGACAGAGAGAGAAAGGGAGACAGAATCCGAAGCAGGTTCCAGGCTCCAGCACAGAGCCTGACACAAGGCTTGAACCCACGAACCACAAGATCATGACCTGAGCTGAAGTCAGACACCCTGACTGAGCCACCCATATGCCCCTGAAATTTTAAGCATTTTAGAATTTTAATCACAGTAATCTCAGGTGTTTCATCATAGAAAGATTAACTTTCAAAAGCTTTAGAGTCCATTGATTAAATAAAGCTATAAGTATCATTGGAATTAAACTGACTTTCTATTTGAAATAACTTGAGATCAATTTAAACCATGTATCATTTAACCCTTTGCAAAGCTTTTCTTTGGAAAATAGAGCCAACCCATGAATAGTTGTTACTATATTGTTGTATATGCTTAAGAAAACTTGAGATTGAGGGGTATTGAGCCTAGAAACTGTTTAAGATTCTCTCTCTTGGGGGCACCTGGGTGGCTTAGTCAGTTAAGCGTCCGACTTTCACTTAGGTCATGATCTCGCGGTTCATGGGTTCGGGCCCCGCGTCGGGCTCTGTGCTGACTGCCCGCTCAGAGCCTGGAGCCTGTTTCAGTCTGTGACTCCCTCTCTCTCTGACCCTTCCCTGCTCATGCTGTCTCTCTCTCTCCTAGAAATAAAAAAAAAAAAAAAAAGTCTCTCTCTCCCTCTGGCCCTCTACCCTACTTGTACTCTGTTTCTCTCTCTAAAATTAAAAAAAAAAAAAAATTGAGAGTGAAGTTAATTTAGGATAGTCGTTTAATCTAAATGAACAGCTACATTTCACACAGTGATATATAAACCCACTTTGCATATTAATTAAATTGAGATCTACTGGCATGGTTTTCTTTTGAAAATTTTAAACTAAATGCTGCTGTTTCCCCCTAAGATTTGGTTTTCATGTGGTCTGTGATATTATGGCGCCACATGTGGTAGATGATTAAAGTCACAAATATTGTGTGCAACTCAGAGCAACCTTTAGTAATAGATTTTGTATTAAACATCTATTTCTATAGTTTAAATGTTTTGGTTCTTTGCTGCTAAAAGTTTATTGCAAAATGAAAGTTCCAGCACTCAGTGAAAAATTAGTTATAAATATTCAGCATAAAATATGTTACCCTAGACATGGGAGACCAGTCCGTTAACTGATCTAGGAAAGGAAGAGATAGTTTTTAGTTACAATGATGAGTTCAGTTTGGACATGATTAGTTGTTGATGACTGTGCTACACACAGTTGGCGATGCCCAGGAAATATTTGCAAATACTGCTTTGGAGTATTTTGGAGGTAGAGTGGTGAAAGATAAAAATACAAATTTGGAAGATTTCAGCATATGGGTAGTAGTTGAAACCATGTGAGATGAAAATGAGACATTTTCTGCACTGATAACTAGTTGAGGAGTTTCTGGGAATAGAACCAAAGGTCTTTGGATGTTGACAACAAAGGGGAGAATGTAATGTTATCACTTGACTCTAAATGACTTGCGCATTAGTTTTTGGTAGCTGCTGTAGCTAATTACCACCAACTTTTAAAGCAACAGAAATGTATTCTCTCAGTTCTGAATGCCAGAAGTCCACAATGATTACGTCTGGGCCTGAATCAAGGTGTTTGCATGGCCATATTCCCTGTGGAGACTCTTGGGGAGAATTCGTTTGGGGCTCTTTGAGCTTCTGGGGGCTGCTGACATTCCTTGGCATGTGGCCACATTACCCCAACTACTGCTTCTGTCATCATATTGTCTTTCTTCCTCAATGTTGAAATCTCCCTTTGCTTCCCTCATAAAAATTAATGGGATAAATATGATTACAGCTAAAGCCCCTTCTGATAATCAAGAATAATCTCTCCATGTCAAGATCTTTAATTTAATCATATCAAGGAAGTCCTTTTTGCCTTGTAAGGTAATGTTCATAGGTTCCAGGGATTAGGATGGGATATCTTTGCAAGTCCGAGGCTAATATTAGCCTACCATAACAAGTATCTGTCTGATCAACATGAGTGTGGGATTTTTCATCCTCTATCATTACCCCTGAACTTGGAAGACTTGGTGCAAAAAAAAAAAAAAATAGTATAATGTCTCGTAATTTTTGATTGATTGAAATGAAATTCTGGATATATTGTCTTAAATAAAATATGCTATTAAAAAATATCATTTAAAACATTTTTTTTTCAATATAGCTACTAGAAATTTTTAAATTGCAGGGCCCTGGGTGGCTCAGTCAATTGTGTATCTGACTCTTGATTTCAGCTCAAGTCATGATCCTAAGGTCATGGTATCTAGCCCTGCATTGGGCTCTGCACTGAGTGTGGATCCGCTTAAGATATTATCTCTCTCCAATCCCCTCTCGCTCATGCTCTCTCAAAAAAAAAAAAAAAGATGAAAGAAATAAAAATTTAAATTGCATAGGAAGGTAACATTGCATTTCTATTAGCACTGGTGTAGAATGTGTCTGAGTTTAAATCTCTTCGTCTTATAGAAAATTGCTGTTTCCTTATAAATAAATAGTTAAAATTCTTGAGCGCTGCACAGTTAATTAAATGCTCAATTTTATTCTATAGATGCACTTTGCTCTATTGTAATCCATATTCAAAAAATTTATTTGCCACTTTTCTCCATTTCACAGCAAGAGATCAAAAGGATGTCATATGAAATTATTGACTATGTATGGTCCGTTGGCCTCCATTAATCCCTAATGCTAGGCACGTGGGAGCTGAAGAACACCATAAGGAGCCACTCTACCCTGATGAAGCATCTCTGGAAGGATGTCTAGTATGGTGAGTGTCAGACTGACAGTCTTTTAAAACTGAGAGGAAATAAGGTAATTTTTAGGAGTTTGACTTTTTTTTTTTTTAAAAAAAAGGTGGTATTCTAAAAGGTGAAAGGTGGTAAAGAAATAAGGGGAAAATGTTTCTGATGGGGAGTGATCCAAGGGAGCTTACAGGAATGGAAGAATCCTCCAGGAAAGGTTTGTGATTTGAAAGGATACCTATAGGTGGGACTGGGGATTGAGACAGAAAAGAGTGATCAGAAGAGAAAATCTAGGAGATTTTAAGCAGTGAAGGTCTGGTGAGAGGGAGAAGAAAGAACACTACTATTTATTAAGCCTCTACCATGTGTTGGGTATCTTCATATATGTTATCTAAAATATATTTGTAAAATTCTTTTTGCAGGCCAAAAATTTGAGATGCATAAACATGAAATGATTTTCCTGTGGTCACACAGTATGCATGTAATACATACTATAGTATGTATTAAGGGCAAACTTAAGATCTATTGATTAATGGGTTGGTATTCTTTAGTGTTAAAGGTAGATTAAGAGGTGAATCTGTAGGGAGGCACCTGGGTAGTTTAGTCTGTTAAGCATCCGATTATTTATTTTAGCTCAGGTCATGATCTTAGGGTTCATTGGATGGAGTCCCATGTAGGGTTCTGCACTGACAGTGTGGAGCTTCCTTGGGATTCTCTCCCTCCCTTACTCTCTACCTCTCTCCTTCTCTCTCTGTCTCTCTGTTTCTCTGTCTCTCCCTCTCTCAATAAATAAATAAACTTAAAAAAGAAGTGACCCTGTGATAGTGGAAAACATGGCCAGTGGCTTGAGCAAATCTGAGAAATTTCAATGATAGGAATCAATGTGTGATTGAAGTTATGGAAAGGAATGGCCAGGCCAGGGAACTATTTGTACTTGGAACCATTTGTGACCGTTGTGGAAACATGTCACATCCAAAGGTTGTCCTCATTCCTTACTTCTATATTCTTTCTTCTTTCTATGCTGCTTTAGATAATGTTGGCATAGTCTCTTCCCTGTTTCTTACTCTAGAATTCAGCTGCTTCATTTTAAATAGCATGTGTTAACCCAGTGCCTTTTCCAGTTTCTGATCACTTAAGGTGACCACCCATGTTCAGTCCCTAAGACTTCCTGTATTCAGAAGCTTTTCAAAAGGACTGGCCTTATCTGTTCAAAAATATGCCAGTCTTCACTCCCCAAAGTCTCTACACTTTGGACTTTCTAATATCACCTGCAGTTAGAAGAACACAAAGACATACTTGCTTGGCTAATTGCTTACTGACCATATATTTTATTTTGTTGCAGTCCTTTTAAATAGTGCCAAATCTAGCAAAGACCAGAAGGGGTCAGAGATTTCTAATAGGGAATTATTAAGCAGATTGCATTTGCCAAGGAATAGAACTCCATAGCTGATGTATAAACTGTTAAGAAAAATCATGAAAAAAAAGAAGAAACAAAAGGAAAGAATAGCAATGAAAGAAAAGCAGAAGTCCTTAATGTTAGAAAACAGCTTCCTATGTAGTCAGATGATTGAATTCTGAGAGGATGTAGACTGAGTTCATAGTTTAAGACTTTCTGAAGCAGATATAGAGAATGAAGAGGAAGGACAGGTAGTCAGATGAATGCAAGGAACTAAACAAGGAAATAGTGTAAGGATCTCCATGGAATAAAATTAAATACTAGTATTGCATTCTATAATTTTTTTTTTAGGAAATAGACTTGAAGAAGGAAAAACATGTTGTTTTAAGACTAGTGAGAAGAAAAATAATGAGTCAGAGACTACAACTGTGTGGGTAAGCCATCAAGCAAGATTTGTAGAATAAACTGGGAGTAGGAGACTTCACAGCTTTGCTGAAGGCCACATCTATTTGTTTTTATCTGGGCACTAGACAAATATGTATTTTCTCTTTTTTACCTCCATAGATTCACCTTTTTATAGAACTTATATCATAATTTTTATAGGAACTATAACATGTTTTTATTGTTTAATAAGAAAATTACAGACTTTTAATGTCTGTTTTGTTCATTAAAAATAATAATAGGCAACACTTATTGAGCACTGACTGTCAGACACTATGCTAAGTTCCTAACTCATATTTTATTTTATTTTCATGGATAAAATACAAGTGTAATACACATGAGATAATACATGTGTAATACACATTTTACAGATTGGTACACAGAGGCTTAACTGGTGAGGGTCACACAAATATAAGTGCAAAAGCTAGGAACTAGGAACTGAAACTGGGAATTTGATCACAGAGCTACTATAGAACAAAACCCAAAAATCCAATTTCCAATATTAGTAATATAAAGTTACTAGTTATGTTAAGAATATTTGTGTATATGATCATTTCAGCTTTACAGACTTAATCTTTTATTCATGGATTTATACTTGTATTTACAGAATGTATATTTGTTTGCATTAGTAAGTGATATACTAATAACAGTTTGCATTTTTATTGATGACTCGGGCCTCTGACAATAACCATCTAAAATAATGGAAATGATATAGTTCATTGTATTAAATCTAAATATGAAAGGTCATATCTTCTATCTAGATCAAATTAATAAATCCATAAATCCATGACCTTTCAGTAGCCTTCTTTACTATAAATGCAGGAACTAATAAGCACCCGGGATCTCTGTGAAGTATATTGAGTTACGACAAAGACAGCTGTCTGCTCAGGTTTGCCTCAGTGGCAACACTTGATAATTCCAAAATTTAAAGCAGTGGATTATTGAAATATAATTCTATATTTTAAAAAATTCTTTGGTGATTTTGGATGGAAAAAAGAGAATTGGAGAATAAGAAATATATTAAAGGTGAGGCAGGTTCATGGGAATGGTAAATTTTTAACAACAAGGGGTAGGAGATTTTATCGGAAAAGTAACTTTGCATATTGCTCCAGAGGAAATGCATGAAAAAAAAGTAGATAATGAAAAGATAGTTTTTGTTGGTTATTTTTGTTATACTAATTTTGATATGCCAGCTGGGAGTAACATGTGTTTCCATTAACCTCTGGTCCCTTGCTGCTGTCTGAAAACCCTCCAGATGGCCTGATGCTTAGAGAATGCTTGTGATCATCTGACACTGGGGAAAAAGGGCCTTTGTAGTCCCTTTGAGAATATTGTTCAACTTGAAAAAGAAATCCTAAGAAAACTTTACTTGATTATTTTCCATTTCTTTTTATTTTGGTAAAATACATATAGCATAAAATTTGTCACCTTAACTATTTTTAACTGTACAGTTAAGAGGCATTAAATACATTCATGATATTGTGTAACCATCACCACCATCCAATATGTCTACATAACTGTTTTCATCTTGACAAACTAAAACTCTAGTTTTAGGGTTGCCTAGCCCCTGGCAACCACCATGTTATTTTCCATGATTCTGCCTACTTCAGATACTTTATATAGTAGAACCATGCAGTGTTTATCTTTTTGTGACGGGCTTATTTCACAATCATAATGTCCTTGAAAGGTTCATCCATGCTATAGCTTATTTTAGAATATTCTTTCTTTCTAAAGCTAAATGGCATTCATTCTATGTATTTATCACCTTTTGCTTATCTATTCATCTGTCAATGGGCACTTGGGTTGCTTCCACATTTTAGCTATTATAAATAATACTGCTATAAATATGACCATCAATATCTCTTTAAGACCCTGCTTTCAGTTCTTTTGAGTAGGTAACCAAAAGTGGAATTCCTAGATCATATAAATAGTTCTATTTTTAATTTCTTGAGGAGCCCACCATTCTTTTTTCCACAGTGGCTTTACTATTTCACATTCCTACCAGCAGTGCACAGCGGTTCCAACTTCACATCATTGTCAGTATGTGTTTTCTTTTCCCCTTCCTTTCCTTTCCTTTCCTTCCCTTCCCTTCCCTTCCCTTCCTTTCCCTTTCCTTTCCTTTCCATGTTCACTTCCTTTCCCTTCCCTCCCTCCCTTCCTCTCTCTTTCTTTCTCTCTCTGTCTCCTCCTCCTCCTTTCTTTCTTCCTTTCTTCCTTTCTTTCTTTCTTTCTTTCTTTCTTTCTTTCTTTCTTTCTTTCTTTCTTTTCTTTCTTTCTTTCTCTTCCTTCCTTCCTAACTTCCTTCTTTCTTTCTTTCTTTCTTTCTTTCTTTCTTTCTTTCTTTCTTTCTATCTTCCTTCCTTCATTCCTTCCTTCATTCCTTCCTTCCTTCCTTCCTTCCTTCCTTCCTTCCTTCCTTCCTTCCTTCCTTCCTTCTTTCTTTCTTTTTTTCATAGTAACCATCCCAATGGGTTTGAAGTAGTATCTCATTGTAGTTTTGATTGCATTTCCCTAATTATTAGTGATGTTGACCATCTTTTCATGTGCTTCTTGCCCACTTGTTATATATCTTCTCTGGAAAAATATCTATTCAAGTACTTCGTCCAGTTTTGAAATCAGGTTGTTTGGTTTTTTGTTGTTGACTTTTAGAAGTTTCCTACATATTCTTTGTATTAATCCCTTCTCAGATACATAGTTTGCAAATATTTTTTCTAATTCTGTGGTTTGTATTTTTATTCTGTTGGTAGTATCTTCCAATGTGTGATTTTTAAAATTTTTCTTAAAGTCCAGTGTGTCTTTTTTTTTTTTTTTTCATTTGTTGTCTGTGCCTTCGGTGCAAGAATTATTGCCAAATTCAATGTCATATAGCTTTACTCCTGTGTTTTTTTTCTAAAAGTGTTATAGTTTTTAATTTATATCCAGGTATTTGATCCATTTTGAGTTAATTTCTGTATATGGTTTGAGAAAAGGGTCCTACTTCATTCTCTTGCATGTGAATTGTTAGTTTCCCCAACACTATATGTTGAAAATATTGTTTTTCCCCATTGAATAGTTTTGACATCTTGCCAAAAAATATTTGACTGTGTATATGAAAGTTTATTTCTGGGGTTCTGTATTCTATTCCATTGCCTCTATGCTAGTATTATACTGTTTTGATTACTATAACTTTGTTGTAAGTTTTCATATCAGGAAATATGAGTTCTTCAAGTTTGTTATTCCTTTTCAAAATTATTTTGGCTATACAGAGTCTCTTGAGATACCACCTGAATTATAGAATGAGTTTTGCTGTTCACAAAATGGCATTGGGATTTTGATACGAATTACATGAATCTACCTGTAGATTGCGTTGGGTAGTACTGACATCGTAAGAATATTGAGTCATCTAATTTATAAACAGAAGATGTAATTCAATTTTTTATATATTTTTTAATATTTTTTCAGCATTGTTTTATAGTTTTCATTTTACAGGTCTCTTATCTTCTTGCTTAAGTTAATTTCTAAGTGTTTTATTCTTTTTGATGCTATTATAAATGGAATTGTTTTTGTAATTTCCTTTTCAAAAGGTTTTTTAGCATATAGAAATGCACTTTTTGTATGCTGACTTTATATTCTGCTATAATATATATACTGATGAACTCATTTGTTAATTCTAACAGCTTGCGTGTGTGTGTGTGTGTGTGTGTGTGTGTGTGTGTGATCTTCAGGATTTCTGCATATAAGATCATATCATCTGAGAACAGAGATCATTTTACTTCCTCCTTTTCAATTTGGATGCCTTTTATTTCTTTTTTACTTACATGATTACTCTGTTTAGAATGTCCGGTATTATGGTTTTTGTTTTATTTTGTTTGACTTTGTATTTATTTGTTTAGTTTTAAATTTTTGTTTAAATTCTAGTTAGTTATAATGCAATGCAATATTGGTTTCGGGAGTAGAATTCAGTGATTCATCACCTGCATACAACACCGAGTGTTCATCATAACAACTGCCCTCCTTAACAACCATCACCCATCTAGCTTATCCGCATCCACCTCCCTCCATCAACCCTCAGTTTGTTCTCTGTTGTTAAGAGTCTCTTATGGTTTGTTTCCCTCTCTCTTTTTTCCTCTTTCCCATGTGTTTGTCTGTTTTATTTGTTAAATTCTACATATGAATGAAATCATATGGTATTTGTCTTTTTCTGACTGACTTATTTCACTTAACATAGTACACTCTAGCTCTATCCATGTCATTGCAAATGGCAAAATTCCATTCTTTTTGATGACTGAGTAATATCCCATTGCATACATATACCACATCACTTTATCTGTTTACCATTTGATGGACATTTGGGCTCTTCCACAGTTTGGCTATTGTTGATAATTCTTGTGTTAACATCAAGGTGTGTGTACCCATTTGAATCTGTATTTTTGTATTTAGGGATAAATACCTAGTAGTGCAACTGTTGGGTCATAGGCTAGTTCTGTTTTTAACTTTCTGAGGAAGTTCCATACTGTTTTCCTGCTTAGTATTATGTTGAATAGAAGTGGAAAAAGTGGGCATCCTTGACATTTTACTGATTTCTGGGGAAAATCTTGTGGTGTTTCACAATTGTGTATGAACTTCACTGGGACTTTTCTTGTATGGCTTCTATTATATGGAGATAGTTTACCTCTGTTCCTAATGGGTTGAGTGTTTTTATCATGAAGTTGAATTTTGGTAAATGCTTTTTCTGCATCAATTGAGATGATCATTCATTTTTTTCTCTCATTCTGTTAATGGTGTATTACACTGCTTGATTTTTATATATTGAAACATCTGTGCATTTCAGCAATAAACCCCATTTGGTTGTGTTATACAGTCCATTTAATATGCTGCTGAATTTGGTTTGCTAGTACTTTTCTGAGGCCATTTTATCTATCCTTGTAAGAGATATCTGTAGATTTCTTTTCTTGTGGTGTCTTTGACCTTGGGGTCAGGCTAATGCTTATCTCATAGAATAAGCTAGGAAGTGTTGCCTCCTCTTTAATTTTTCAGAAAAGTTTGAGAAAGGTTGGGATTAGTTCTCTAAATGTTTGGTTGAATTCACCAGTGAACTCATCAGATCTTGGGCTTTTTTTCATCAGGAGATTTTTGATTACTGATTCAATCTCTTTACCAGTGCAGATTTCCTATTTATTTGTGATGTAGTCTTGGTTATGTTTTGTGTTTCTAGAAATGTGTCCAAGTGTTCTAAGTTATACAGTTTGTGGGGATACAGTTGTTCAGTAGTACTTTCATTGTTTATTTCTGTAAAATTGGTAATAATGTCTGTAAATTAATTGCTGATTTTAGTAATTTGAATGTCTCTCTCTCTCTCTAATCCATCTAACTAAAAGTTTATCAATTTTGATGATCTTTTCAAAGAACAAATTTTTGGTTTCATTGACTTTTCTCTATTGTTTTTCTATTCTTCATTTTATTTATCCTTACTTTAACCTTGATTGTTATGTTCCTTGTATTAGCTTTGGGTTTAGTTTCCTCTTCCTTTTATATTTCCTTAAGCTGTAAAGTTTTGAGATCTTTCATATGTATATATTTTATTTTTAATATCAGTTTTATTTGGACATAATTGACATAAAAATTATAAGATATTTGAAGTGTATATTGTGCTAATTTGATATATATGCACTGTATAAGAATTTTCCATCTAGTTAATTAACGTATCCATTACTTTATTTATTTGTTTGTTTACTTACTTATTTACCTATTTGTTTATTTTTGTGAAAACATTTAAGTTCACTTTCTTATCAAATTTAAATGATACAACACTGTGTTATCAACTATAGTCGCTATATTTTGCATTAGATCTTCAGACATTATTCGTCTGATAGATAAAAGTTATTACCCTCATATCAACCTCTCCCTTTGGGGCAACCAGACAGAAGATAAGTAGGAGATAGGAGTCTTTAAACAACACAATGAACCAACTAGATCTAATAGAAAAATACAGAATACTGTACTCAACAACAATTGACATACATAGTTCTCAATGGTATATTTTCCAACAGAGACCATATGTTAGTCCATAGATTGTCAATAATTTTTAAAAAACAGGTATCATATAAAGAAATTTCTTTGACCACACAGGATGATGTTAAAAATCAACAATAGAAGTAAAACTAGAAAATTCACAAACTTGTGGAAATTAAAAAACCTCCCACTCTTAAATTATTATGAATCAACAAAGAAATCACAAGAAAAATTAGAAAATACTTCAGGATGAAAGAAAACAAAATGAAACATACCAAAACTTAATGAAACACAGTGAAAGCAAATGCTAAAAAAGAAATTTACAGCTATAAACACTTACAGTGTTTGTCCCTTATTTCTTGCATTACTGTCTTATTTTGTGTTGGGTTTTTTTTTTTAGCAAAATATTTAAATTTTTATTTCTCCTTTTGTTTTGAGCATATTCCATAGCTAATTTCTTTATAGTTACCACAAAAAAAAACACTTCACATCTTAAAGTTACAGCACACTAATTTGAATTTATACAGTTTAACTTCAATAACATACAAAAATCAGTCTTTCACAGCCCTTCTCCCAACCCTTTTAGTTGTTGATGTCACAGAATTACATTTTTATACATTGTATGACCCCAAAATAAACAAAAAATTTCTTAAATCTATTGATATTTGAAGTTAATGTTGAAAATAAAATGTGATGTTTTAAGCCAAAGTTATAATAATACTAACTCTCAAACTCATAATTGTTAGGGGTTTTCTTTTTTGTATTAGTCTTTTTACACTTGTACAAAAAAACAACTGAAGTTGTAAACCACTGTTAGTATTTTACTAGCTTTTACAATTGCTGTGTATTTATGTTTATTGATATCTTTATCTCTTCATACATGCTTCAGGTTACTGTCCAGTGTCCTTTCATTTTGCCCCACAGGACTCCCTTGAGTATTTCTTGCAGGGCAAGTGTAGTGATGATGAAGTCCCTCAGCTTTTGTGTATCTAGCAATGTCTTAACTTCTTCTTCATTCTTGTAGGACAGTTTGCCAGGCAGAGAATTTTTTTGTTTTGTTTTGATTTTGGTTTTTTGGTTTACAGTTTTTTTCTATTAGCACTTGAATATATTAGCCCACTAGCTTCTTCCCAGTAAAGTTTCTGATGAGAAATCTGTTCATATTCTTTTTGGGGATAGCCTATATGTGATGAGTCACTTCCTTCTTGTTGCTTTCAAGATTTTCTCTTTGTGTTTGGACAGTTGGTCATAATGTGTCTTGAATGGGTTTTTGGTTTTTTTGTCTTAGAGCTTCTTGAACTTCTTAGATGTTTTCACTTGTGATCTATCAAGGCCGAGAAGTTTTCAACCATTATTTCTTCAAATATTTTGGATTCCCTTTCTCTTTTCTTTTTCTGAGACCGCACAACACATATGTTGGCCCACCCTTTGGTGTCCCATAGAGGTCCTTTAGGTTCTATTCATTTTTTATGATTTTTTTCCTTCTGTTTCCCAGACTCAATCATTTCTATTATCTTATATTTAAGTTCACTAATTCTTTCTTCTGCTTGCTCAAATCTATCTATGAATCCTTCTAGTGAATTTTTCGTTTTAGTCATTTTACTGTTTAGCTGTATAATTTCTTTTCAGTTCTGTTTTTATGTTTTCTATCTTGTTATTGATATTTCCACTTTGTTTAAACATCATTTTCTTGTCTTTCTGTACATATTACCTTGCTCCTTCCGTAGCTTTAAACAATTGTTTTTAAAGTCTTTATCTAATAAATCTGTCATCAAGTCTTTTTCAAGGGCAGTTTCTGTTGATTTATTTTTTTTCCTTTGAATGAACTATGTATACTTTTCTGTCTCTATGCACGCCATATAATTTTTGTTGGACATTTGAATGTAATAATGGGACAGCTCTAGAAATCAGATTCTCCCCTTTCCCCAGAATTTGCTAGTTTTTGTTTGTGTATTATTGCTATAGACTGTCTCTGTGCTGAGAATCACCCTGAGGTAGAAACATTGACCTGTGCCTTCCCCTGGCTATTCCTAATCACTTTCTAATTTATCCTGTATATGCAGTTGCTTTGGAATATCCTAATCTTTATGTCTGTCCTCCAAAAGGAAAAAAATAAAGGGGACAAAAAAAGCACTAGCCCTTTAAATGTCCTTGAAGTCCCTTTAGCCTGAGGTAAAGGGTCTAGCAGTGATGTGAAGAAGTGCAACAAGGACCACATGCCTCTTTGTCCATATCTCTGAGACTAAAAGCAAAAATCAGCTCTGAGAGCACAGATCCCCAATATTTGGAGGACAGGGTTGTTATGCCCCATCCTGGCTTCTGCAGGCTGTGTAGGCTGCTCCAACACCCTCTCCTCAGCTTCCTGCCATGGGGGTTGGGGTGGGGCATCCATAGCTGCTACCGTGCTGAAAGCTGAAATTTGCTAAAATTAACCAATTTGCCATCTAAGCCTTCCCCTGAATTTGCAGTTCCTCCATAGATGCTTGAGGTCCAAAATAATTACATCAGATAGATTCTGCCAGTGTTAGTTTTGTCTAGGTGGGGAGAAAGAGTTGGCGCTTCCTAGTGTTTCCAGTCCCCTCCCTGCTTGATGTTTTAAAGTAGCTGCAGACAGGGGCGCCTGGGTGGCTTAGTCGGTTAAGCGTCCGACTTTCGCTTAGGTCATGATCTCACGGTTCGTGGGTTCGAGCCCCGTGTTGGGCTCTGTGCTGACTGCCAGCTCAGAGCCTGGAGCCTGTTTCAGTCTGTGACTCCCTCTCTCTCTGACCCTCCCCTGCTCACGCTGTCTCTCTCTCTCTCTCTCTCCTAGAAATAAATAAAACATTAAAAAAATTAAAAAAAAAATAAAGTAGCTGCAGACTTACATCAGCTATCATAGCGAAGATAATATTTTATTTATTTAAATATTTAATAGTACTTCAAATGTGATAATTATGTGTATTATATGCTGAGGAGTATATATCACATCAATAAATTTTTATTCTATTTACTGAAAAGTCATACTTGTTTCACCAATAGTATAGGAAATTATGCATTTTTCTAGGCACTATAAAAGAAACCCTATATATTGTAAAACATATTGAGTGTAAATTTCTAGTCTGAAATTTGATCTTTTTCCTATACAATACTATCAGCTAATCATTAAATTTGGATTAATGTAGAGGAAGAAGCATTTAGACATTTAGCAACTGTCTGCTAATCTAGTTCTTCAGTTATAACAAGTGCAATCACTTCCCCCAACTTGGCTCTTTCAGTCATTTTTTTCTACTGATACAGAACAGTGTCATTTATCCTAATGCGCATACAAGGGTTTTATCCGTGGGGTGCATGGGTGGCTTAGGCAGTTAAGTGTCCGATATTGGCTCAGGTCATGATCTCACAGTTTGTGGGTTCAAGCCCCACATCGGGCTCTATGCTGACAGCTCAGAGCCTGGAGCCTGCTTCAGATTCTGTGTCCTCTCTCTGCCCCTCCCCTTGCTTTCTCTCTGTCTCTGTCTCCCAAAATAAAATAAAGACATTAAAATTTTTTTTTAAAAAGGGTTTAATTCTAAGTCAGAAACAATGACAGTCTCAGCCTGTTATTACAGTGACAAGTTCACAACTTTGCCCAATGCAGAAGACATTTTAAGAGAAAATTTTTTTCATTCATTCATCATACCTTTAATTCCTAAAACACTTATTAAGTCCTTATTATATTTAAGGTACTGCTTGAAGCACCAAAGATGTAGAAGAGATCAAGACATGGTATCTGCCTTCAAAGAGCTCCTAGACCAGTAGAAGTGAGAGGTAAAGATTGCTAGCTTTATCTATAAGGTCAGGAAAGACTTCACAGAGGAAATGATACCAAGTGTCTTAGAAAATGAGATAGCTTTGCAGGAAAAGCTGAGGTGTTTGGGTCTATTGTAGGGATAAATTAAATGATTTTATACATGAAATACAATAAGCATATCTGTAGAAAACAGAAAACCAAATCCCTACAGCACTCCAGAGACTTTGAAATGCATACCTGTAAAGGTTGGGGATATATAATATCAGACAGTCAGGGTATGATATTATTATATAACTTGAGAGCTTGGGATGGGCCATTTGTTTCTGCCAGGTTGTGATTCACCACTTGTCTTTTAGGAAACAGATATCTGACCCTGCTTTGGTTTTATTTTTTTTTAATGATTCTTTCTGCTAGAGATGCCTGTTTCGGCACAAGTAAAAGCTCCTATTTTGACTTTTTAGAATAGTTATTTGTTTAGCAATTGTTAAGAACTCAGTTTTGCTTCTTTGTAGAATGAGAACATCTCAGTGTATTGAATTGGCTTTTTCCTTTTTGTCTTTTCTTTTTTAATATTTATTTATTTTTGAGAGAGCGAGAGAGACAGAGCATGGGTAGGAGAAGGGCAGAGAGAGAGGGAGACACAGAATCTGAAGCAGGCTCCAGACCCTGAGCTGTCAGCACAGAGCCCGATGCAGGGCTTGAACTCACAAACTGGGAGATCATGACCCGAGCTAAAGTTGGACGCTTAACCAACTGAGGTACCCAGGTGCCCCTTGAATTGGCTAGTTTAAACTGGAAGTAGCTTCTCTATCTTTTATAAACATATATTTGTGGTTTGCTTATTTAAAAAAAAGTAGGATACAGCGGTCATAATCTTAGAAATCTTAATTTTGAAGATGTTAAAATTCTTAATTGAAAAATGTAATCTTAAGCCTTACTTTTCCCCCAATAATTAGTTTCTTCATGGCAATAACTGTAATTCTTTTTCTATTCCCTGATATTTAAACACATATGATAATATATGATGACTTCTATTAGCATTTATTACCCTTATTTATGAATTAATACTATGTATTAATTCATTACCTTCATGGGTGCTATCAAGAGGTCTTTTCTACCACATTTTCTTGATGTGTATTAGTAAATCAAAATGACTGCCAACATAGATCACTTCAAATATAAGACATTTGTATAAAATCCTTTTTTTTTCTGTATGTTTCTTAATCAGTTATCGCCAGTATAACAGTCTCTTTAAATATATAATTAATTTTTCAATGTTTAAAAATATCATCTACTCATTAGTAAATGTTTAAAAAGATCATTTAATCTTTATGTACTTCTTCCTTCCTACCTTCATTTTCCAACTGTAGTCTGAGCTGGTGGCTTTCCTGTAATCTTGATTCATTGTTTACCTTTTGTACCTGATGAGATCCATTGTTTCCTGAGTCCTTTATCTTGATTTGATTCATTGATTTATTAGTTGACTGAAAACCCCTTGTTCTCTTGGAGCATGTCTTAAAGTACACAGCTTAGAAAAAGTACATAAGAGGATATTTTCCTGGTTCTTTTTGTGGCTAATTATGTTTTATGTTTTTATTATACCTCATTCTGTTGATTTAAATCTCATTTGGGTAAAAAGTTATTTTTCTGGGGTGCCTGGGTTGCTCAGTCAGTTAAGCGGCCGACTTCGGCTCAGGTCATGATCTCATGGTTCATGGGTTAGAGCCCCACGTCGGGCTCTGTGCTCACAGCTAGCTCAGAGCCTAGAGCCTGCTTCGGATTCTGTGTCTCCCTCTCTCTCTGACCCTCCCCTGCTCATGCTGTCTCTCTCTCTCAGAAATTTAAAAAAAAAAAAAGTTATTTTTCCTCTCGTAGCTTTGGTAGCTTTTAGAATCATGTGGCTAATAAAAAATCTGATGCCATTCTGAATCTCACTTCTTTGTTTTTGACATATTTTTCCCAGAAAGATTTTAGGCTCCTTTCATTATTTGTGGTATTTCGAATCATGAGGATGTACCTTGATGTGTTGTATGAGCTTTCAAGTCAGATACTTATGAAGTTCTTAATTGTTTATTCTGTTACTTCCTTGATAATGTCCTTCACTTTCCATTTTCTATTCTTTTCCAGAACTTCATTTAGTCAGTCATTGATCCTCCTGGATTAGTCTTCTAGGTCTCTTTTCTTTCACTTATTTTCTGCTATAAAATATGTTATACATATGAAATTAAAATATATACCTATATAATTTAAATCATAATAATACAATGAATATTCTTATGCTAATCTCCCAGGTTAAGAAGACATAAATGTTGCAAATAATTGAGAAACTTGTGATTTTACTCAAGAATTATATGTGCTCTAGGTTAAAGAAATTTGCATCTATTTATAGCTTAAATTTTTTTTTCTTTTTTGCTTTGTTTTATTTTTTGAGAGGATATTCTACTGGAAAGATACTGTTTTCTCCTTTACCATGCTGATATGGTTAATTAGTTTTCTAATATTAAAACAAGACTGCATTCATAGGACAATACTAACATGTTCTTTTTTAAATATTGTCCTTTGGTTTAATAATATTTTGCATAGGATTCTTCAGTATTCATGGGTGAGATTAATTTGTAAATTTCCTTTCTCCTACCATGTTCAAGTTTGAAAACAAGTTAAGGAGTATTCCCTCTGAGCCAATTCTCTGAGTGTGTTAATGGAATGGTGTGTGGTAATTTTGTGTTTTGTCAATCCAGTTAAGCTGGGACTGTGTTTCTCAAAACTCTCTTCCCTTCTAGTTTCATGAAAGTGCAAGCCCTGAGAGAAATATGTGTAGACTTTAAAAGAAGATGAAGTGGTAGTGATTGTTTTCTGAAGGCTGGTGTCTAGTACTAAGCAGTGCAGCTTGCACATATTTTGCTGGTTCACTTAGTTGATTATCTCGTTGGACCCTCAGATCTTCCAACTTCTATACTTGGTCCTTCTTTAGCTTCTTTGACTCCTGAACCAAGTGCATGTGGGCTACAAGTACTGGATCCTTCTGTAGGAGATCAAGGGTGATGAAAGACATGGATTCCAGCTTGTTCTAGTATATTCCTGCTTGTCCTCATGGGTTTCAATAGATCCTTGTTCTCTGCTTCATATCTAGCTGTGATCTTCCTAGTTGCCACCCATGTAGATTTACAATGACTCTACCCCCGGCCCCCGCCCAGAAGATGCATAGGGAACAGCTTTACATAGACTTTTTTGCACTTTAATTGACATTATTTTTTAGAGAAGTTTTAGGTTCAGAGCAAAATTAGGCAGAAGGTACAGAGATTTCCCATATATTCTCTGCCCCCACACATGGACAAATTCCCCCATTTTCTATAGATGTTTTGACCTTTTCCAACAATTATGTTAGAACGTATTCTAGAGTTTGCTCCATGAGCTTGCACCCTCAGCAGTCATTTAGGGCCTCTTAGTCACTTTGAGGAGTGTTTATGCCCATTTGTTGCCATTTTGAATTTCTTAACAATTTTATCTTTCAATATGTGTTGTATAAGTAAAGAGTGATGGGACAGTAATGCATGAGTTGGCTGCATGGATCCTTGATTAACATGTAGACCTGCCTTTCTGAGAGGACATCTTGGCTTTTCATTCCCCAGGCCCTGCCTAGTGACTGCTGCTGTCCTCTGGACCCAGCAGGTCGCTGGGCACAAATACGGGAAGAATTGAGTTTGAGCACATACACCCCAAACATCAAGTCACAGGGCTGGCTTCAGGTGCCTGTGAGGCTCTGCACTCACCCACAGGTTTTTTCTTTGCCCAAAAAAGTTTAACATTAAGTAGGAAATAAAAACATCACAACAAATATAGAGAAAGACTAAGGAAGAAAAAGCTTTTTTTTTTCCTCCCCTGCTTCTTCAATAGGAGGTTCTGCCTTTCATTTTGTACTGGATCCTCCAAATTATGTAGCCTGCCCTATCTAATTCCAATAACTAATCCCCTATTCTCTATCACCCTCAGTTGTTCTGATTAAACCCTAACTTCTCTGATTAAATCCTAACTAGCACAAAGTGAACCATTTCTTGAATGCTGATGGAACATGCCTATTAATACATCTGGGTTTGTGTCTTCATTGTAGGAAGTTATTTAGCTGATTACATTTTTAATGGTTATGATTATTCAAGATTTTGATTTCTTCTCATCAGTATTGATAAATTATATTTTTCTAAGAACTTAATAGTTTCATTAAGTGTATCGGTATAAATAAACTTGTTCTTGAAAAGTTTCGTAGCTGTTTAATCTCTGTAGCATCTGGGTTTTGTCTCCTGTGTCTTCTCTGTTTTGCTTAATTTAATCTTCCCAGTGATTTGTCTGCTTAGGAGTCTTTACAAAGAACTATTTTTTTTTAATCATTGCTGACCTCCCTATTTTATGTATATTTTCTATTTTGTTAATTTCTGTTCTTACATTATCTTTTTGCTTCCTCATTCTTTGAGTTTATTCTGCTGCTGTTTTTCTGATTTCTTAGATTGGAAAATTTAATAACTTTGAGCTTTTTTAAACCACTTTAAGACTATAAGAACTAGACAACTTCAAAGACAACATTTTTGAATCAAATATATTTGAGCATATATACGTAAAATAAAATTCACCCACTTGAACTATAAAGTATGGTATGTTTTCACAAATGTGTACACCCATATAATCATTACACCAATCAAGATGGAGAGTATTTCCATCACCCCAGATAGTTCCCACATGCTCCTTTGTATTCAATACTTTCCCCAGCTCTAGGAAACTACTAATCTACTTTCCATTATTATAGATAACATTTTACTCTTTTAAGCAAAAAATTTTATAAGTGAATACAGAATGCATTTTGAGGGAGACAGTTGTAAATACTCACTAAGCCATTCTAACACATGCACAAACTTGGAAGTACAGGAGTTAACATTTCACAGGATAAAAAAAGGAGTCTTGCTAATAGGGATAGCAATTGGTAAGTAAATACTTCCCTTTTCATTTCTTGAACACATTCTACATTGTTCCTCAGAGAGTCCTCAATGGAACTGAGCC
Organism: Proteles cristata cristata; assembly: GCA_017311185.1. Lineage (NCBI taxonomy): Eukaryota > Metazoa > Chordata > Mammalia > Carnivora > Hyaenidae > Proteles > Proteles cristata. The sequence continues at coordinate 111,507 of JAESUZ010003242.1, forward strand.
AAGGTGTCTACCTAAATGATCATCCAGGGATTGGGTTTGACTCTTTGTCTATTTCATTCTTCAATGTTCCCCACTCTTAATTCCTTGGAAATTCTTTCCCAAGTAAACTACTTCATGCAGAACTTTCTCTCAGCTTTCCTTTTGGGACCAAAACATGCTAAGAAACTATATATGAATGGAAGTGCTCAGGCATAACCACACAAGAAAAAGAAAAAATTCCTAAATTTTCAAAATATGTAGAGTCTTACCACCATGTGGATGTTCTGAGAACGCACCATAAATATTTGCAGAGAAAATATTGTGTCTGATAGACTAAATATGTCCTTTAAATCAACTTTGTTAATTTTGCTATTCAAATTCAAATTGTCCATATTAGTGTGTCACAACAGTAGTGTTAGTACTATTACGTTAGAAATATGTAGTAGAAATATGTATTTCAGTGGTTACATTATAATAGGGTGCCATTGTCATTTGTCAATGGAGGAGTCTAGGAATTCTAAACTTTCTAGCGGTGCCTAAGAGGGTGCCCAACAATGAGTAAGTGTACCCTATGTTAGAGTAAGCAATTAGCTAGGCTTTAACAGGATGCCCGAAGGCCAGCAAAGAGGAAAGACTATCAGGGAAAGTCAGAGGCCCATCCTGATGGCACTCCAAAACAAAGCCACAAGAAGTTGGATCAAGGAAGACAGGCCTAAGACAAAGAAAGTCGGAGATTCTGATCGCATAAGGGAGAAAAGGCACAAAGCCCTACTCCCAAAAGAAACTTCCTTTCCAAGTAGTAAATATTCTAACCCCTAGTTAACAACAAAAGATAGAGGCCCAAAATCCTGGAGTGCAGCTCTCCCTGGAGCTCACCCACTCTCACATCTCCAGAGTGCACTTTCCTTTAATAAACTCTTTACTTAACACCTCTCAAGCACTGTATCTGGTCCGTCGCTGAATTCTTTCTCACCAGGAGATAAGAGACCCAAGTGACATCCCGGGAATGAGCTGGGCAGAGGCTTTCAGGCCAGGGGTCTCCCCTGTTCTCCCAGCAACACATATACTGCTTGACTGAACCTAGATCATAATTTTCTTTTACATATACTAAGTATGTTGTCAGTGTTTTATACTATACTGAGTTTTCTAACCATACAAGTGAAATTAGAGTCAACACTGAGGAGACATGGTAGATGGTCAGAAACAACGTGGTAAACACATCATGGCTGAACCAACTGATTCACAAATTGCTCTTGTTTGTACACCTGATTAAGTGCACCGATATTGGTTAAGCCCATTTGAATATTGTTTAAGTTCGCTGCCAGAAGCAACCTAAAAGTTTGGCATAAAGATTTATTATGACTTGCTAATTTTGAATTATTTATGCTATTTCTATATTTCAACTTTTTTCTATTATATGACATTGTGATAAATAGCATGATAAATATTTTCTTATGCTTTTCTCTGGTTATTTCCTGAGGATTAATTACTATAAGAAAAATTATTAGGCTAAATTCTCATTCTCTCTTTCTCTTTCTCTCTCTAGCTTACTTCTCTCTCAGCTTTTTATACATTGTTAAATTAAATGCCTCTTAGAAAGCTGGCAAAATGTCCATTATTATATATTCATAAATTTGCTTTTGAAACCCATGGAAATAGATTTAGATAACATTTGATCTTTTTCCAACTGTCTATTAAAAATATAAATGGGTCCAGGTGATTCTCTATTCCTTTTTTTTTAGTTTAGAAAATTATTGAAAAAATCTCAAAGATATTTAGGGTTAGAATTACCTTAATTAGAAAAAAAAACAGTAGATATGAAAATAGTAAATTTCCATAGAGATTTTGGTGTTATCCACAGAAAAAATAATTTAAGTGGTTTAACACTTAGTTGTAAACTTTGAACTCTAACTTCTCTTTAACATCCTGGTTTTACTATACTCTATAAATAGGGAAAGGGGTCCTATCTAGAGTTGTTAATGCTGCTGCTGAGATAAGTAAAGGAATATCAATGGGGAAAAGCAGAATGAGTGTGTTTTTTGTGCATTTAATAACCTCTCCACTTCTGACTTACATTTTCTTTTCTTGTCAAATTCTCTGTACTTGCCAAGGACACTCTAATAGTAGAAAAGCACATTTCAACATAATTTAGAATAACAAAATAACTCTCTTGGACTGCCCCAAGGTACGCCTCCAGCTCTGTGTATTGAAATGGCTGCTTAGAGTGAAAAAATAGAATTTTATATTATAAAACCCTCAATTGTTTATATTGTTTGTTGTCTGAAGAGATGGAAAGATATAAGTCATTGGCTTTGGGGTTAGAAATACCTGTGTTTAAATTTGTGCCTGCTGCTTCATTAGTTTAATGACATTGGGAAAGCTAATTATAATATCCCTAAGCCTCAGGAAGATTTAACGGTCAGTGAAAATTTATATAAATTTATTTTTAAACTATTGTTTATTACTTGTGTAAGTATGATTTCAGTGTTCAGTCTATGTGTGTGTGTATGTGGTGTGTATGTGTTTGCACATATAATTTAATGGATTCCAGAAGCATAAGCATAGATAGTGGCCATTTTTTATGAATGAGAGGACTTACTGAAGGGAGACTTGGTATCAAGTTTCAGATCTACCATCCATTAGCTACATGACCTTGGACAAGTTTCTTAATTGCTCTTTTGTTTTATGTACCATCCTTGTTCTTTCTCTATACTGGCCAGTTGAAGAAGTTCCTTGGGCAAAGTGAATTTTATTCCTGGAGCAAATTCTTTATCTCTTCCAGACCCTTTATTATACCCTAGCTAACCATCTCATTATGCACACTGCTAAGGTCAGAGAAAGGATGTCAAACAGCAAAAACTTCCTTTTGTCTTTCAGTTTCACTACTATGCATGCAGCCTATCTTTTACATTGATCCTGAACCACCACTTATTTAAATTTCCTTTTTTGGTCTGTCAGTACCAATATAACGACTGAAATTTTTCAAAACTGTGTACGAGTCTGAACAGAACATATGCTAAACTATTCCTGCAAAGCACTGGGTGAACCAGTCCTCAAGAGACATCTGTATTGAATCAAGAACTCCCTGGCGATGTGAATATTTTGTTTTGTTTCAGTAGTTTTTTTGTCTTTTTTCCCTTCATAATCTTTACTTGGGAACAATTTGCATTGAATTCACAATCAGTCTTATTCTGCTCTTCCCAGCACAACAGTGGAGATAAAATAAAATGGATAACCAGCATATTGTCAATTCACAGTTACAGTAATGCTTATGAATACAGCATTTACATGCTTGACAGATGTTTGCCTATGTGATTATTTAGAATTATATTTTCCATTGCTTCCCTGTAATGTCTATTAACAACAGAAAACCAAGAGCTAAAATTTTAACTCTGAATAAATTTTTCCTAAAAAAGTATAAGAAATGAATAATGTCATTTTTATTTCTATTACCATCGATTACATCTGATTCTGACATTAAATGCCTGCCAGAAGGTAGATCACTTGACTATTCATCACTTACTAAAGATGAGTCTTTTATACCCAACCTCCACCACTCACCACTCCCTAAAAACACCCACAGTAAATTTCATTTTATATACAGAATGTACTTATATAAAAACTATTGTTTATTATTTATGTAAATGTATTTCACTGTTAAATTGATACATTTTTATAACTGTACCCAAAAAATTATTTGGGTATGTTTAGTTATAATGGAATGCATATTTTTCCCATAAAAATTACTAAATGTATGTGCCTGTGTGTGTGTGTGTGTGTGTAGACAAATTTTTCAGAACAACTAAAACTTGTTAACTAAAATTGAGTACAGATTATTCCCTGAGAGATTCAGAAGCCAGTATAACTTTTACTGTCTATAAACCTAATTTCTTTATTGAATATCATAAAGGAAGTTTTACATTAAATGTCATTAGTTATTACATTCCATATATAGCATCCTATATGCATAATGTTACAAAGTATACACTTAAGAGGCATTTGTAGGGATGCCTGGATTGCTCAGTCACTTGAGCATCCAACTCTTGATTTCCACTCAGGACATGATCCCAGAGTAGTGGGATCAAGCCCCACCTCAGGTTCCATGCTGAACGTGGAGCCTGCTTGGAATGCTCTCTCTCCCTCCACCTCTTTCCCCTGCTTGCACTTGCTCTCTCTTTCTTAAAAAAAAAAAAAAAAATGGGGGGAGGGCATTTATATAATTGTTATTTCAAAATTTTATTTGTAATATAAATAATCTACATATCTTAATATATTACTTTTAAAAACATAATTTAACAATGTCAAAATTTGATAACATTATGCTTAAGTTAAATATGTGAAATTGAAAACGATGGACACAGAGTCTAGTCTTTCTTAGAAATTTAGGATTTAAAAACATTTTTTTTAAATTTTTATTTACTTTTGAGAGAAAGAGACATAGAGCATGAACAGAAGAGGAGCAGAGAGAAAGAGACAGAGAAACAGAATCAAAGGCAGCCTCCAAGTTCTGAGCTGTCAGCACAGAGCCCAACACGGGACTCGAACTCACAAACCGCAGATCATGACCCAAGCAGGATTCCGATGTTTAACCAACTGAGTTACTCAGGCGCCCTGAAATTTAGGATTTTTCAAAACATTTTATAAGCAATTTAATTTTTTATGCTCATGAAGAAGTGAAAATTCAAAATCATCTATGATACATCTACTTGTAAGTGAATTTTCCCTATATCCCACTGTTTACAACAATGGTTTCTTCTACACAATCTCCCTAGAAATATGTTCTCTTAGTGACAGTAGTGAAGGTATGAAGGTTTCAACAGCACTTGTGCCTTTATCACTGTAAACATGTATAAGCCATAATTTGGATAGTAACTTTTTATACTTATCTGTTCATCTGTCCATCTGTTCATCCACTCATCAATCCATCCCTACCTACCTATCTACCTTTTATCTGAATTAGCTTACTTCATTTCTTTAAAGAAAGTATATTTACTTGAAGCCCATTTAAATGTAAAAAAGTACATTTGACTTTGCTTGAAGAGGGGTCCTTAGAACCTCCTGGATGGTTCTATGCATTATTATTACATAAGTTTTTAAATTGCAACAACTTAATCTGTTTAATAAAAATAAGCGTAACTTTTGGTTTTGCTCTGTTTTGTTTTGCTTTGTTTTAACCAAGGGCTGACTGCATCAACATTTCAGATGGAGGCCATAATTGTTAAAATATAAACCCTCAAAATAACTAAGTTACCGAATCAGAGAAGAATAACAAGAAATATTTAGTAATTTTGTTAACTTATAAAGGGACCATAGAATTTTAAATGTGGGAAACATCCATTGAAGCTAATTACAGAGTTAATACTAAGATAATGATTCAATGGCTTTGGTATTAGGAGAACCTGACTCTTACTCTAATAGTAATAATAAGAGCAATAAATCACAATGATATTAATGCTACTATTAGTATTACTATTACCATAGTTAACATTTGCTAAACACTTGAAACTGGACAACATGCTAAGCATTTTGGCTTAAGAATTTTACTTGATTTCACATCCCCAATGTGCAAAACACTATTATTACCCACCTTTTATCAGTGAGGAAGTGAGCTTAAAGAAATTTAAAAAAAAAATGTACCAACAGTTTTTCAGCCCATAAACTGAGGATCTAGTACTCAAAATCAAGTTGTTTGACTCTACAATCTACCTTCTTAACCACAGCTCCCTATTATCCTGAAAATAGTCAACGTCTCAGGACCTTCATTTATGTATCTGTAAATGAGAATAATCAATTATCAATCTCCAATTCGTTTGTAAAATCTATAGGTAAGCATTATAATGTAAGTGAATATTTAAGGAGAAAAACTGTTTCTTTTTATTCTCTGTGACAGCACAGTGTGTCTAGCCTCAATATTTAGGCTATGCCTTTCCTCTATTTATATTTACGGAATTAGGAAATCACTTTATACATGTATAAAGAATACTAAAGGTACAAAGAAGTCTTCTTCTCTTTTATTTTATTTTTTTAGTTTATTTATGTATTTTGAGAGAGGAAGCTGCAAGAGTGAGGTAGGGGCAGAGTGAGAGGGAGAGAGAAAGGATCCCAAGCAGGCTCCACACTGTCACTGAAGAGCTGAACATGGGACTCGAACTCATGAACTGTGAGATCATGATCTGAGCCAAGAGTCAGACCCTTAACTGACTGAGCCACCCAAGCACCGTAGACTTTTCTTTTAATTTCACCTCTCTTATTTACCGTTTTATAATCATGGTTTTATTTTAATTCAGTCCAACTACTCATTTTGAGATTTTTCTTATTTTTATTTTTTAGTTATAGGTTTTGCAGTTAACTGTTAACTGACCTGATATTAATAGTTTAATATGACCTCATATTAATAGTTTAAAATAGGCATTCCATTATTGATCATTATTAATTCTCTATTCACTTAATATTTATACCAAACTATCTTCCTTGCTTCAAATTGCCTAATTATGCATAATAGGATCTCCTTTTTCTGTGGTTCAGACTATCCATGATCAGGTTTCTGATGTCAAAATTACACAAGTAGAAACTGAAATCTAAGATGCTTTAAAAAAATTGTATTCAAATTCATTGAAATAATGGAAAAAAAGGCAGCAAAACTCTGCATACTACTTCATATACTCAGGTTAGTCTGAGTGTTGTAACTCTGAGATTGTCCAAAACATGTAGATCTTACTAATGGCATTGAAAGTGATACTTTTTAAAAAAAAAATTGTGGAGCAAGAAAGGTCTCTACAGTTCTCTCTCCTTTTTGCCCTCTCAGTGACAGCATTTACTACCTGGTCCCCGACATAGTCCTTCCTACAGCTGGCAAATGTTGGCTTCAGTGGTTATACCTTCAAGAGGAAACAGTTTTCAGAAGGACTTGGGGGCACCTACTTGCATGGTGAGGTCTTGTCTTCTTCATCCTGAGAGTCCCACAGTAGTGCATGGCAGGACAAGCACATTGATAGTTGGAAGTTGAATACAATTGTATCAAAGATCCAGAAAGCCCATCTCTAATGGTAGAATTTTTAAATATGTTCTTTAATTTATTTTGAGAGAGAGAGATAATGAGAGAACACATGCACAGGCACAAATGGGGAAGGGGCAGAGAGGGAGGGAGGGAGAGAGAGAAGCCCAAGCAGACCCCATGCCACCATGAACTCAGGACCTGAGCTGAAATCAAGGGTTAGATGCTCAACTGAGCCAGCAAGGTGTTCCTCTAATGATGGAATTTTGGGTCAGCAGGAAAGGTTTAATATCGAGAGACTTTCCCAGGGTTTCCCAAACAAATGCCAAGGTGTAACTACCTACACAAAGACTCCATCTTTCACCATCACTGTATACAGTCCTTGGCATTGAGACCATTACAAGGTACCAGGAAGATGCATGGTACAGAGAAGTTGTTTGGAAAAGTCCCCTCTGGTGTTTGTAATACTTAGTGCATGAGTAAAGAAATGAAGATCTGGTTATTAGTCAGGGAGCAGAGAGTTGAAATGAAGGAGAGAAGGCAGTGATTAAGTGCTGTGTTCTCTCAGGGCTCTGCTCTGGGCTAGGGCTTATCTGTAAAAAGAGTTTGAGCTTTGGCAAATTTTTAGAAAAAAAAATTTTAGACAAAAAAAAGAATATATTATATAAGAAATATAAAGTAGGTGTTATATATATATATATATATATATATATTTCCCTTTCTACTTGCTTAATATAATAGCCTTATTACTGTGTGACTTACAAAATCAATTATTAGGTAAGGAATTAAAATCTAGGAGATAAGGTTTAGAAGACACTTTGAAATAATCCATACTCTGAGCTTAAGACTTCTTTCTCTAAGGTAACATTTCAGTGTGTGATTAATGAAAACTGTGCTGAATTATACTACACATATGGAAATGTGTCGTATTCCTTGCGCACTACATGGTAAATCTCTTCTTTGTTGTTTCTATGGTAGCAAGCAGTAAACTTTATTTCTTAAGAATATAAAAAATGAATTGGGCTTTTTATTTCCCAATGGTTAAACTAGTTAAACTGGACCAAACTAAAATGTGGACGAGCTTTAGCAAAGAGAACATATTTCAAGTCTGAGATTTACTTTCCCTGATCACAGTTAAATAATGCTAGTTTAATGGGAAATAAAAACAATTTCAGGACATTCCTGTGTCTTTAGGATTCCTTTTTCATTATTATTTTTAAACAATTGCAGTAGAAAACACATTTAAGAAATAAAATGTATCCTCAGTTTATTATTCCCTCTTCATTATTGAACGTAGACACATTATTTAAAAATATTACACAGAAAAACATTCAATAACAACCGTGTTAATGGATTTTATTTTCATCATAATAATTTTTTATTAAAAAAATCACAAAGGTAAATATAAATCCTGATGTCATCCTGATATACCATTATAATTTTCTAAACTCACTTGATATCACTTGTAATCCTATTTAAATATGCTTAAAATACCATTAATTATAATTTATAAGTAATATCTTATTAGTAGTATATGTTAAAATATGATTGAATGCAAATTGCACATGACCAAGTCTATTACAATGGATGTAATGACTTTACTTTAATAAATTTTCACTAGAATGGGTTAATTCATTGTGAACATAATTATTTCACTTACAAAATAAAGCTTATAGGACAAAATAATTAAATATCAAATAAATAAAACAATACCAAAGAAGAACTGAAAATATCTCTTTATAAAATATCATATATTTTATATTAGTTCCATTTCTACTGTCAATAAGCTTTTGAGGTGACATATTTTTAAAACATAAACAAGATAGGGGTGCCTGGATGGCTCAGTTAAACATTTGACTCTTGATTTTGGCTCAAGTCATTATTTCATGGTTTGTGAGTTTGAGTCCTGATTAGACTCTACACTGACAGTATGGAGTCTGCTTGGGACTGTCTCTCCTTCTCTCTCTGCCCCTCCCTCACTCAAGCTCTCTATCTCAAAATAATAAAATAAACTTAAATAGATACACAAAATAATTTTGAGAGTCAATTTTTAAAAGTGGAGAAATAGTATAAAAGGTAGCTTATGTATATCATTTAAACCATCAATATACAGGGGCATTTTTACTACATATGAGATAATGTGTTCAAATCTCTCCCTCTATATTGTGTTATCATAAATATAGGTAATTAATTTCATAGAGGATTCACAAGTCTCTTGTTTAGGAAATATAATTTTCTGATATAAAATTTGCACTACCCATTTTTATTACTTATTTTCTGTCACAGGAATTTTGATTAGAAAAATGGAATTGATTAGGCTTTCAAACTACACTTAAAACAATGACTCGACTTTCAGGTACCTGAGTTATACATGTTGAATTCATAGGTATACATCAACAGAAATGGGGAAAATGTTCAGATATGTATTCAACTGGAAGGGACTGTATTCCACAGTGGCCTGTCCATGTGAGCCTTGACAAGAGTGAAGCACAAATGCTTAGAGCAGAGTTGGAAGAATTACAAACATTGGGACGTCAATGACATCAATGCTGGACAACTTACTGTCACACATTAAAAAGAAGGCAAAAAAGGAAAAGAAAAAGTCCCTTAGGCTCCTTCAGCAACATATGCGATTGCTGAAATCCTTGCTTTTGACACAGGATTGTGGTCTAAAATATATGAAAATGTCCTAAAACCCAACAGTCAGAAAAGTTAACAACCTAATTAAAAAAAAAATGGGCAAAAGATCTAAATAGACACCTCACCAAAAAAAGATAAACATATGGCACATATGAATATTTCATTAAAATCATGAAATGAAAACAATGATGTATCACTGCACACGTAATAGAATATCTAAAGCCTGGAACACTGACAACACGAAATGCTGATGAGGGTGTGGAGGAACAGAAACTCCTACTCATCACAGGTGGGAATGCATAAAGGTACAGCCACTTTGGAAGAAAGGTTAGCAGTTTCTTATAAAACTATATGTATGCATATGATTCGGCAGTCATGCACTTTGATATTTCAATTAATATTGAAAACTTATGTCCACACAAGAACCTGCACACAGATGTTTATAGCAGCTTTATTCATAATTTCCAAAGCTTGGAAGCAAGCAGAATGTCCTTCAGTGGGTGAATGGATAAAATATTTCATTGTCTACTTGTACCACATTTTATGGTACAGTTTTATCAAAAGCCATGAAGAGACATTGAGAAACCTTAAATGCATATTATTATTAAGCAATAGAAGTCAATCTGAAAAGTTGCATACTATATGATTCTAATTATATGATGTTCTGGAAAAGGCAAAACTAATGGAAAGAGTAAGCAGATTAGTGGTTGCCAGGGTTGGGGACATGAAAGGGTGATTAAGCAGGACACAGAAGATTTCTAAGACAGTGAAACTCATTTTCATAATAATATGATGGTGGATACATGTCATTATGCGTTTGCCAAAACCCACAGAATGTACAATACTGAAAAGTGTACTATCACGTAAAGTATGGGATTTAGGTGATGTTTTAGTGTAGGTTTCTTGATTGTAACAAATATAGAACTCTGGTAGGGATGTTGAGAGTGGAAGAGGCTGTACACGTGTTGGGGAGGGATCTGAGGGAACTCTGTACTTTCCACTACATTTGCTGGGGAGACCGGGAAGGAAGGGAGAAAGAAGAGGAAAGAGGAGAGGGGCCAAGAAGGGAGGGGAAAAGAAGGAGGTGGGGAGAGAGAGAGAATTCTCTGGCAGCTTTTGGAAAGCCAAGCCAACCAATGAAGGCAAGAGAAAAAGGAGTCAGAATAGACCAAGAAAGCCAGAAGTGACAAAGAATTTGCCACAGATTTTTGAAGTCAGATTGTAAATAGACACATGCCTATTGGACTAGGAAATATGAATTACCTTCCAAGTGCTTGTTTCCTGAAAATGATTAGGTTAGCCAGAAGAGTTCCTGATGTACACATGCAAGGAAGGGAATCCACATATCATCCCCCGAGTTATCAGAAGGGAGTCGTACCCTACACACAGAAAAAGAGATGGAAAGGAGTCAGTGTTGGGCTATGGATGCAAGTGAGCACTGGCTATCACCGACTGGCATTTTATGCCCCTCTGTGGAATACTGCAGTGATTTGACTCGGGAAAGGTGAAAAGGTTTTCACATGTGTCTTCAGTACTTGTTCGCCTTCCTGTGGCCACTAAGGAGACTTTTGCTTTTATCTACTCCAGCTTTTCATTTCTTTTTTTTACCACTAGGGAACTCTTGTCAGCTCAGCCCACCACACAAAGGACTGGAGAGAGCTGGAGAGCTTCACCTTGACTTGATTAGCTCTAAGCCAGGTCTCTATCAGAGTGATATCTGGACTTGCACTTCACTGGAGGTGCCAGTGGAAGAAAACCACTGCCGTCCTCATCATAATCATGATCGGACAGAGAAAGGGGAACACAGCGAGAGAGAGGAGTTGGAGTCTGCGCAAGGTGGATTGGGAAAATGTTCATTTGAGGTTATTTTGAAGGAAATTTGAGGAGATTCTATCCTGTTTGTAAGGGCAAGAAAAAAAGACAAGGGAATTTTATGCGTGTTGTCCTAAAAAATTACTAAAAATAACTCTGAATAAAACATAACTCTATGATGTTTTCTATAAAAATTGTGTTATTACTATTATTATTTTGAAAATTTTGTATGCCAGGAGTTACCTACAAACTTATAGGAGGTAAATACAAACTGAAAATTAAAAATCTTATATAGTTAATTTTTCTATTACTATGTGATACCTGGAATTGCTCTTTTAATCTACCACTGTGTCTCAACTCACATTTGGAAGTTGCTGGCAAAGGGAGGGACTTAGAATATTGGTAAACCTAAATATAACACAGGTGTAAATTCAAAGAAGCTAAATTCACTTACTGAAAACATTTTATAATGTGAGTCATTTCATTTGTCTTCTTAGTGATGTAATTCAAAGTTCTAAAGGCAGGGGCACCTGGGTGGCTCAGTAGGTTAAGAATCCGACTTCGGCTCAGGTCATGATCTCCTGGTCTGGAAGTTTGAGCCCCACATCAGGCTCTATGCTGACAGCTCAGAGCCTGGAGCTTGCTTCAGGTTCTGTGTCTTCCTGTCTCTCTGCCCATCCCCTGTTCATACTCTGTCTGTCACTCTCTCTGGAAAATAAATAAACATTTAAAAAATCATTTAAAAAAAAGTTCTAATGGCAGTATACTGTGGCACTCAATACCCTTGAAAAGATTAAGGCTCAAATAACAAAGAAACAAAGCAGACAGGCTTGAGCGTTGATAATATTTCAACTTTACAGAGTTTTCTTTTTAATCTCTCAGTAATTGATGGTGCTATTAGACATATTTTACTATCTACCAGCTCCATCAAAACGTAGACAGGACAGACAGTATGAATGGAAATCACTATTTCTTGTGAATTATATTTGACATGATACACTATGGTTTTTTGAATACCCAGTTTTATATATCTCTGCTGAGAAATGGAAATCTTTATTTTGTCTTTTTTATCTGATTTATAACACTATTGAATTCAGAAATTGTACTCAATCCAATATGATTCCTCATCTGTCTTTCAATTTAAAAATAACAACCCAAACAAAATCAATGACTGTTAAAAAAAAAAAAACAAAAAACAAAGAGAGAGAGAGAGTAAGTGAGATATAACCCTCCCTATCATGTAAGAAAAAAATGAAAAGCCTTTTATTTATACAAATATTATCTATCCAGAAAGAATCATGCTCCAGGGTACTGGTTTGATAGACACAAATGTCTAGTTCAGTATTACTATTTTGATTTTAGTTGTGACACCTTAATATTATAAAAAAAAATTCATGTGACACACCATCATAAACCTTCCTCTGTTACTGTATATTGAAGTGAGAATATATCAATTGTGTGTTGGGCTGGAGGGGAGGATTTTGCTTCCATCTTTGAAGCATTCTGTGACAATGTTGCTGAAAGCTTATTCCAGGACTAACTTTATAAATCACTTGTTAAAGAAAAATCTTTAATTCCATCGCTAGTCTTACTGACAAAGAATCTTCAGGAGTACATTTTTATTTATTTTTATTGTTTTTAATGATCATTTGTTTATTTTGAGAAAGAAGAGAGAGAGAGAATATGTGAGGGGCAGAGAGAGATGAAGAGAGAGAATCCCAAGGAGGCTCCACACTTTCAGGTCAGAGTGCCACGCAGGACTCAATCCCACTAACTGTGAGATCATGACCTGAGCCAAAATCAGAAGTCAGATGCTTAACCAACTGAGCGACCCAGGCGCCCCAAGAACCTACATTTTTAAAAAGTACCTTTTGAATGAGAAATATTCATCTTTGTTTCAGAATAAATCCATATTTCATAGAAATTCATACCTTAATGTTCTAAGTAATTAAGATTAATAATTAAGAATGTTGCAATTTAATAATAGCAGATAATTTACAATTAATATTAATTAGAATTAAATTTTATGTTAAATTCATTTTAAAATAATACTGTCTTAATATTTGAAGCACTGTAACAAAATATTAATCAAATCTGATATGCACATTAAATATTCTTACAGTGATTGGAAATCTACTTAAAATTGAGAAATGTTACATATAACTCATTGTGATCTTAAATTTTGATATTTAATAAAATTTAACCTTATAGAGACATTATACATTCCAAACCAGATTAGTGCTTAATGTTCTCTACATAAGCTTCATGTCAAGGAATTTATTTTTCAAAAAATTGATTTTATAAGAGATTACAGATAGAAGGGTTTCACCAGTCTAAACTTCCACCTTAATAATGAGAAAAGAAAAGACCAAGGAGATGGCAGAGCTAGGACCAGCACTTGGCCCCTCAGGGCATTTTCTGTTATCCGACCTGATATTCTGACTTGTTATATGTGTGCCTTTCAAATCAGGATGAGGATGGTGGTAAGAATATAAACTTTGAAGTCAGAGTCATCTAGACCTGAGTACTAATCTGTTTTTTGTAACAATAGGGAAGTTACTTAATTCCCTGTGTCTTAGTTCCTCAGCAATATAGGAAAAAATAGCTACCTCACTGGATGGATAGAAATATTAAACGACAAGGGTACCTGGATGGCTCAGTTGGGTAAGCATCTGTCTCTTGATATCAGTTCAGGTCATTGTTTCATGGTTTGTGAGATCGAGCCCTGCTTCAAGCTCTGCAAAATTGGCACAGAGCCTGCTTGGGATTCTCTCTCTCCCTCTCTCCCTGCCCCACTCCCCTCAAAATAAATAAACTTTAAAAAATGAATATGAAATGACATACAGAATTTCAAGCATCTGACTCCTTTGCTATCTGCCTTATATATATTTACATGTATTTATATTTATAAATGCTTATATTTTGTATTTAATATTTTTAATAGGTGATACATTCAAATAGTCTTTTTTTAATCAAAGCAATGTAAAAACTATACAGTAAAAATTACCCCTACAAGTCTCCTTCCTCTCACCTGTAGATAACTACATTTATTTGTTTGTGTATATATGCTGGCTTCTATATTTTTTATATAAATATTAGCAAGGAAAAATTAATATATATTTTCCCTTCATATATTAATGGTGACCACACTCAGCCTTATATATTTTTTTTGTTTCAACTTTACATTATATCTTGGAGGTCACTCCATGTCAAAATACAAAGAATGTCTTCATTTCTTTTTTACAACAGAATAATAATGGTCAACATTTTTGTTCTAATTAGCATGCACAAGATATTATTTTAAGTATTTTACACATAGTAAGACATATGTAATAGCATATTCTTCAGAACCACACTAAGAAATGTATATTTATTTAATTCCTACTTACAGATGTAGAGGACATATTTATGAATCTTGCTGCAAATTTTATAATGTGAAGGTGTAAAGTAGGGATTTGAAACTGTTAGTCTTGCAACTTGGGCTCTGAAACTTTACACTGTAATACATCTCAGCTTCATAATATCCCATTCTATAGATGAATCACAACTTATTTATCCAATACTCTATTAATACTAAATCATGTTGCTTCCAGATTTTCTTTTTATTACAACTAATGCTGCAGTAAATCTTGAACAGAAAAACACATGCAACTATATCTATGCACAAATTCATAGAAGTCAGATTGCTGGCTGAAAATGTAAATGCCATTGTAATTTTAATAGATGCTGCCAAATTACTCTCTTTAGTGATTTTTAATGTGTAGTTCCACCAGCAATGTATTAGAGTCTTGATTTCCCCGTAGCCCTGCTAACAGAGTATGTTGCCAAATATTTAGGTTTTATCCCCAAATAGGACAAAGCTATAGTGGCCTGTCAAGAGTATATACTGTCACATGATCTATTATTGCTGATATTGACCTTGATCACCTGGCCAAGGTAGCATTAATATTAATCTTTTATTAGAAATTAGAGTGAACATCTTTCCATATTTTTAAGACCAATATGTATTTGCTTTTTTGTTCATAAACCTTACTCATTTTTAGAAATTGGACAGTTAGTCTTTTTCTTATAAATATCTAGGAATTCTTTTCATGTATTCAGGAGATTGATCCTTTGAATGCAGTGTGATTTGAACATTTTTGAGGTTTCATTTTTTAAAATAGACTATTTTTTGAAACAGGTTTAGATTACAGAAAAATTAAGATAATACAAAGAGTTCTTGAAGATCTTATATTCAGTTTTTCTTACTATTAATATCTCACTTAGTATGACACATTTATTATAATTAGTAGCTAATATTAATACCTTATTATTAAGCAAAGGCCATATTTTTTTCAGATTTCCTTTATTAACTAATGGGTTTTCCTGTGTTTCTGTCTTCATGCAGATAGCTATAAGTGAATAATACAAACTAGTGGTTTAAGCAACATATATTTATTTCTTACAGTTCTGAAGACATAGAAGTCCAAAATAAGGATGCCAATATAGTAGGATTCTTGGTGAGAGCCCTCTTCCTGATTGTATCACCTCATGGGCTTTCCTCAGTGTATATATTCAGAGAGAAAGAGAGGGAAGGAGCAGGGGGGAGAGACATTCTTTTTAAGGGCATTAATCCCATCATGAGGCTCTACCCTCATGATTAGATCTGAAACTAATTACTTCCCAAAGGTTCCACCTCCAAATATCATCACATTGGGAATTACAGCTTCAACCTGTGAATTTTGGAGGATAGTCAATCCATAGCAGGTTTTCTTGACTATAAAAGTTTGTGAGACTTCCTGTTTTTGTTGATCTTGATAGTTTTTCAGTACTGTTCAGATACTTTGTAGGATTCATTTTATTGGAATTTTCTGGGTTTTTTGTTAAATTATTAGACTGAAGTTATGAGTTTTGGGAAGAAAAACAAGTATGTAAAGTATCATTTTCATCATAACGTCAAGAGTATATACTTTCACATAGTTTGTTACTGTTGATGCTGACCTTGATCACCTGGCTAAGGTCGTGTTTGTGAGTTTCTCCATTATAAAGTTACTCTATAACCCCACCTACTTTCCATACCAATTCTTTGGAAGAAGGCTACTATGCCCAATCCATACTTAAGCATGGGGAATTATAAACCCCCTACTCAGGGGTAGGAGTATCTGTGTCAATTACTTACAGTTGTTCTGCATGGAGACATATTTATTATCTTCCCTTTATTTATTCATTTTTTATATCTGTATGGAATTACAGGCTTTTGTTTGTTTGGTTTTTGTTTTGTTTTGTTTTTTGTACATTGAGTTAAATCAATACTATTTTATACATTTTGTTGCTCAGGACAGCTTTGTCCATTAGAAGTTCTTTCAGTTGGCTCCTGTGCCTTTTTGAAATAACTCCATCAATGTCTGGTTTGTCTGAGTACTTCCCCACTTTCTAGCAATACAAGATGCTCTAGGCATATCTTGTATATTTACTGCCCCGGTGCTAGAATCAACCATTTCTTCAAAGAGTCTTGGTTCCTTTTATTGTAGAATAATGTTAGAAACCAAGGTTGGGCACTATGTTTGTTGCTAGGGGAGTGTTGTTGCCTTTACTCCTTCTCAGGGGACAGAAAAAGAAAATATATGTGTGTATAATGTTGTGTGTGTGTGTGTGTGTGTGTGCGCGCGCGCGCATGCATGTGTGTGTGTGTGATTTCTATATGTAATCATCTGTAACCATATTAATGAAACATGAATTTTTAAAAAAGAAAAAAACAGCATGAGTTCATATGGATGGATGTCTCCAACTCTAATCCCTTACCACATGGATCATTCTAGCCCCCTTCCCTTGATTAGCTGTAAATTCCCACTCCAACAGTGAAAACTTTGGTTTCCACTGTCTGCCATCCATTTATTCTATTATTCAATTCCAACATCTGTATAGAGGTATCAAAATTGTTAACTGGTCCATAAAGACTAAAGTACATTGTTTATTTGTAATCCTTTTCTTATTTATTAGTTGTGTAGACTCAACTCATTTCCAGAGTTACTTAGATCAGCACTTTTTCTCATCACCTTTAGTGAGGTTGTTTCATACATGTGTAATACAGTTAGATTCTGTTGTCGTAGTCTGCCTTCCTTCTGGGGATTCCTCAACCTCCTAAATGATTTGTATTTAAATTGCATACATTAAGATTCAACTTTGTACTTTAAAGGTTTATGAGTTTTAACAAATACATAATTTTACATCCACATTACAATATTATGCAAAATATTATCATTAAAATATTTTGTCACCTGAAAAAGTTCATGAGCTTCACCTGTTTAATCGGCTCCTCCTGAGGATTCCTAGAAACCACTGATATTTTTAATGTCTCTTTAGTTCTGCATTTTCCAGAAGGTTATATTATTGGAATCATATAGCATATAGCTTTTTTAGACTGTCTTCTTTACTTAATATCCATTAAATTTTATCCATGTTTTTCCATGGCCTGGTGGCACACTTCTGTTGTATTTCTGAATAATGTTCCATTACATGGATATACCCAGTCTGTTTAACTATTCACTTATTGAAGGACATCTTGACTGATTGGTTTTTGGTGGTTATGAATAAAGCTGTTATAAACATTTATGTAGGGGGTTTTATGTAGATATTAGTTTTCAGATAATTTGTGTAAATACCTGGGAGAATGATTGCTGATATCATATGGCAAGTGTTTTGTAAGAAACTACCAAACTCTCTTCCAAAGCAACTATACCATTTTGTGTTCCCATCAGCAATGAAAGGAGATGATCCAAAACCTTGCTAGAATTTGGCATTGTCTTTTTTTTTTTTTTTTCATTTTAGACATGCTAGTAAGTATGTAGTTGTATCCAGCTGTTGTTGTAATTTGTAAATTCCTTAATCATAAGTGATATTGAACATCTTTTCATATGTTTGTCATTGCTATATCTTCTTTGGTGAGGTATCTGTTTAGATCTTTAGGCCATTTTTAAATTGGGTTGTTTTCTTACTGTTGAGTTTTAAGAGTTTTTCATATATTTTAGATAAGAGCCCAAGTATTGTTTTGCAGATATTTTCTCCTGGTCAATGACTTTTTTTTTTTCACTTCTGTTAGGGTCTTTTAGAGAGAAGCTATTAATTTCATTAAAGTCTAATTTATCAATTTTGTGTTTGTGGACCATACTTTTTGTGTTGTAACTAAAAAGCCATCACCAAACACGAGGTTACCTAGATTCGCCTTTTTTGTTTTCTTCTAGAAGGTGTATCATTTGACATTTTACATTTAGGTATATAATCATTTTAAGTGGATTTGATTCTTAGTGTTTCTTTTACTTCTTTTTAGCATTTCAATTTCTTTGTTTACATTACCCATCTGTTCTTATATGTTGTCACCTATTTCCATTAGAGGCCTTGACATATTGATAAAAAAATACTCCCTGTCTAATAATCCCCAAATCTGAGTCATATCTCATACTTTTTGTTTCCTTCAGACTGCATTTTTTTTTCTTGTCTTTTTGCATTTCTAGCAATATTTTGTTGAAAACCAGACATGATGTTTTGTGTCACAGAGAATAAATTAAATAGGCATTTAGTGTAAGATATCATGTTAATATGGCTAGGAGCTGGGCTGTTTTCAGTGTTTCTGGGGTTATAGTTGCCTGAATCTTCAAATTCCTTTAGTATATTTGCTTTTGTCTCTCCTGTTGGTTTTGAGTTTCCAAAAGAAATCCTCCTTAAATGGAATCTGGCCTTGTAGGTCTTTCAGTTGTAATCCACAGTTGATGCACCGAGAGCATAGCAGAGGGGAAGCATTCTATAGTATTATGGCTTAATCTGTTTCCCACTGGGGCTGTATCACAGAACTGTGACCTTCACAAGTATTTTTTGATCTTTTCTCCTCCTAATATGAAACAAGATGCTAGAGGGGCTGGAGTGGAGTAATTGCCCTTCCCTCAGATGAGATAAGGCTCTGATAAAGTCTCTTCCCCTGAAGAGGACTTTGTTATGGAGATTGCTCTGGCTATATTTTAAAGATTTCCTCACATTCCTGCAGGAGACCCTAGGGAATTTTTCTTGGCTTTTTTTTTTTTTTTTTTTTTTGTGATAGTCTTGTGGAGTTCTGTAGATAAAAACAAAAGCATGGGGGAGGTGGGGAGGGCTTCCTAAAACTGTGCCCTCGAGAAATTTCTTGCACTCACCCTTCAGTAATTTGTCAAATTAATTGTTTTCTTATTTGTTTATGGCTCCAGTCACTTATGTTCCTATGTTCCGTGTAAACAGCTGTGATTCTTTATATTTACCTGCCTTCATATTTCTAGGTGGCAAATAGCAATATTTCTCTTATGGGTCCGAATATATTCATTATTGTTCTCTGTTTCACTTTTTTTTAAGTTTATTTATTTTGAAAGAGACCAAGGGGAGGCAGAGAGAGAATGGAAGAGATGGGAAAGATAGAGAATCCCAAGCAGGCTACTCACTGATACAGGGCTCAGTCCCACAAATTGTGAGATCTTGACCTGAGCCTAAATCAAGAGTCGAATGCTTAAACGACTGAGCCACCCAGGAGCCCCATTTTTTTCTTAATTGTAATGACAGGGTGACAACTTCCAAGACATTTCAGAGCTAAAACCCAAAGTTCTATCATTTGCTCTTTGACTGTTTAGAGTGTTTGGAGGTTTGTTTTGTTTGTTGTTGCTATTGTTGTTCTATCATGTAAAAAATTTCAGAGGCTTATGGAATCCAGCAAATCCCAAACCCCTTTAATTATTGAGATTTTATAAAATATTTGAATTTGAATATATAGTAAGGTTACTCCACTTTTTTTTTTTTTAAATCAGTTATCTACTGTCATATAGAAAATTAGCCCCCAAGGGTGTTGACTTAAAGTAATATGTTTAGTGGTGGTGGTTGTGATGGTGGAGGTTTTTAATCTCACATAATTTCCATGGGTCAGAAATTCTGGAGCAATTTGGTTGACTCATAGTCTCAAAAGATTTCACTCAAGGTGTCGGCCAATACTGTTGTCATCTTAAGATTTGACTGACAGCAGAGTATATGTATTCAGATTGGTTCTAATATAACTTGTAAGTTAGTGCCAGCTATTGCCATGGGGCCTCAGTTCTTTACCACGTATGCTTCTTCACTGATACTGCTTGAGAGTTCTTAGAGCCTGGTGGCCAACTTTCCCAAGATGGTAATCAGAGAGAGAAAGGAGGTAGTAGCAGTGTTTATTTATAAAGTATCTTTCTATGTGAGACATCATTGTAACTATATATCCAATTGATAGTAGAAATCAGCCCTATTAAGTGTGGGAAAGGACTTCATAATAGCATGAATACCAAGATATAAGGAACATCGGACACTGTATTGAAAGTAGGCTATGACATCCTTCTTCAATTGTCATCTTCCAAATATTAATTACTTTTGTCAATTTTATTCTTTTTTTTAATATTTTTATTTTTTTATTTTTTTATTTATTTCTAGGAGAGAGACAGCATGAGCAGGGGAGGGTCAGAGAGAGAGGGAGATATAGACTCTGAAATAGGCTCCAGGCTCTGAGCTGGCAGTCAGCACAGAGCTCGACGCGGGGCTGAACCCACGAACCGGGAGATCATCACCTAAGCGAAAGTCGGACGCTTAACCGACTAAGCCACCCAGGCGCCCCAGTCAATTTAATTCCTTGTGTGAAATTTAGGTTCAGTTTATACATATTTTTTGCGTGTGTGCATATGTGTGTGTGTTATACCCAGATCGCAGTATCCTCACTGACCAGAGACCACAAGGGAGACCGAGTCATGCATGCAAAGGCAAAGGGCTTTATTATGGGCTTAAGCTTGAGCTCACAGACTTCCCCGGTGTATGGGTCTGTGCTGAGAGCCTCAAACAAGGGCAGAGTAGGGTTTTTATGGGGTTTGAGACGGGGGAGTTACAGAAGTTGTGACATGGGAACAGTGATCCAATCATAATAATTCAACATCATTGACAGCGGTTTGACCATACACATTGTCTAGAGTATTCGTTACTTTTGGCGGGATCCAATTACAACGTTTAGAGTACCTTTAAATTCAACCAATCACAGAGCAAGCCTAGGGTCTTGTTCAGTTACTAAGGGTTAACTTTAACATTAGGTAACCGGGTCCTGTCTATAGTTTCTATCTCCAGGCCTCTCCCTCAGTAATGTGGAGGGTGGTCGCTGGCCTTTCCTGATTGGGTTTTGCAAGGGTGGTTACTCCTGCCTTGGGCAATGTGTAACTGCCTGATAGTTTCAGGAAAGCTGAAACTCAGGCCTTCTAGTTCAGAGGGGAAACTTAAAGCCTGTCATGGAGTCAGTTTGGTTTAGACGTTTAGACTTGTGGCCTTACATGTGTATGTTTGGTGAATATTAAATTTAAAAATTAAGAGAGAATTGACATCTTCAAAAAGTTGGGTCTTATACAAGAATATGGCTTTCAGTTTCTTCAAGTATATTTTTATGCCTTTCATGTTTTAAGGTTATCTTCATAGAAGTTATCTGTATGTCTTACCTTGTAAAATATGTTTTAGGTATTTTACCTATTTCTGTGGCTATTTTAATAGGTTTGTTTCTATTTTTAACAGCTTTTTTAATGTTTATTTATTTTGGGGAGGGGAGATCATAGGGGGAGGAACACAGAGCTAGGAGAGAGAGAATCCCAAGTTAGCTCAGACCCTGACACAGGGCTTGATCTAACAAACCGCAAAATCATGACCTGAGCTGAAATCAAGAGCTGGATGCTTAACCAACTGAGCCACCCAGAAGCCCTAGGCTTGTTTCTTCTAATATACTTTTAATAATGATGTTTTGTTGTAAGATGGCTATTGATTTCTGTATACCCTAATACTTTATCACATTATTTTATTATATAAGCAGTTGACTAGTTTATTCTCTGGCATATTCCAGACATAGTCTTAGAATATGCAAAAGAGTATTAGGTCTCTATCCCAGTTTTTATAACTTTAATATTTTTCTCCTTTAAAATTTTTTGTCTGCTATCCCCAGTTCAGAGCTAAATTATAGCACTGTCTATGAGCATCCATGCATTGTATGAATTCTGCCTTTGGGGCTGACATGACGTTAAATATATGCCCATTGATTCCAATTTTATTCAATATTTTTAGCAAGAGTAGTTTTGAATTGTGTAACATTGCTTTGTATTATTTATGGAGATGATGGTATGATTTTTCTCATTATATCTGTTAATCTGATTATTTTAATAGACTTCATAATACTGAGCCAATCTTGCTTTATAAAAATAAACTGCACTTGGTTATGATAATAAACCTTATGATTTGCTTCTTTATAATATTTGGGAAAAGTACATTAATATTTATAATTGAAATTGATCTGTGATTTTCTTTTTGCAGATTCTGCAAGTTTTCACTTACTGATGCATCTTTTTGAGCAAAATTTAAAATTTTTTATGGATTTAGAGTGCCTGGGTTGCTCAGTTGTTTAAGTGTCCGACTTTGGCTCAGGTCATGATCTCACAGTTCATGGGTTCAAGCCCCACATCAGGCTTTATGCTGACTGCCAGCTCAGTACCTGGAGCCTCCTTCAGATTCTGTGTCTCCCTCTCTCTCTGACCCTCCCCTGCTTGCCCTGTCTCTTTCTCTCTCAGAAACAAATAAAAACATGATTTTTTAAAAAAAATATTGTTTTACCAATTATAAGCTTGCAAAGATATTCTACTATGCCTATTTCTAGCAGCCTTATAGCTTCAATTTTAGTATATAGTGTGTGCTCTTTCTTAAATTAACTTTTGTTTAAAGTGCAGTATATATTGATGTGAAAGAATCAGAAATATATATATCTGCCACTGGTTTTAACACAGAGCTCCAAAAACTATTGTGATGTCCTAACCTAAGTGATAAGAACACTAGGAACATCTCTTGTTCTGATATTTGTCTTTGACTCCATCCCTGACACAGTGATCCTAAAACCCTTTTATTTATGAATTTTTAAAAATTTGTTTATTTTGAGAGTCAGAGGCAGCATAAGAGGGGAAGAGCAGAGAGAAAGGGAGAGAAAGAGAATTCCAAGTATGCTTTGAGCCACCAGTGCAGAGCCAGATTTGGGGCTTGACCTCATGAACCATGAGATCATGACCTGAGCTGAAATCAACAGTCAGAACATTAACTGCTTGACCCACCCAGGCACTCCTTAAACCCTTTGAAAATCCTAAGTGATAAGAGTTTGAGAAGTATTTTTTTATTCTAATGAGTCCTGGGTGGGACCTAGGTGGCTTCTGGTTAGGAGCTGGTAACCAGAAAGACCAAGCCATGTTCTTAAGGTAGGAATTTTCAGTTCCACCCTCACTCTAAATGAGGAAGCTTTTATAAAAACCCTGTAGTACAGGATTCAGAGAGCTTCCAAGCTGATGAACACATCCACATGGAAGGGTGGAGGGGGGCGCAAACCCCAACTCCACAATTACAGACCCTCCTGTACTCTGGAGCCTCCCATACCATTCCCCGTGTATTTCTTCATCTGGCTGTTCACCTGTATCCTTTATCATATCATTTAATAAACTACAATACTGGGTTCTTTGATTTGCTCTATCAAATTAATCAGGAGTACCTGAGTAGCTCATTCAGTTGAGCATCCAACTTCAGGTTATGATCTAACCATTCATGAATTTGAGTTCCATGTCAGGCTCTGTGCCTGGAGCCTACTTCAGACTCTCTGTCTCCCTCTCTCTGGTCTACCGCTGCTTGCACTCTGTCTCCTTCCCTCCCTCTCAAAAGTAATAAAATATTTTAAAAAATTTTTTTCAGACCTGAGGACAGTCATTGCAACCTCTGATCTATAATTGAGTGGTTGGTCAAAAATGCAGGTGTTAACCTGGTCTTGAAAGGAGTGCCTGAAGTAGGGATGGAGGAGGAGCAGTTTCATGGGACTGAGCCCTTACATGTGGCGTCTGATGTTAAATTTTGGTCAATAGTGTCAGAATTGTGTTAAATTGTAGGATACCTAGCAGGTGTCAAGGACTTGCTTGTTGCAGGAGGGAAAGTCCCACACATTTGGAGACCAGAAGTGTCAGAGTGAAGTGTTTTGTGAGACGAGTATAAAAAAAAAAAAAAACCCACACACAGGAGATAACCTAAATAGGTTTTTCCCACAAAAGGAGGGAAAGGTGGGATTTTTCATTTTAGTTGAGGTAATTTTTTTTTCTTTCTTTTTTTTTTCTGCACAGATATTTAATTATTCCAGTTCCATTTGTTGATAATACTTTCCTTTCAATATGAAATAATCTGGGATTCCTTTCCAAGTTCCCTAAACTTACGTCTATTGATCTATTTCTAGACTTGCTCTTTCTATTCTTTTGCTCAGTTTGTTTTGCCTCATATCAGTACCAAAATATCTTCTTGATTATTTAGTGTAGCTTTTGAAGTCAGCCAATATAAATCCTCCAATTTTGTTCCCTTTACCCAAGATTGTTTCAGCTATCCTAGGACCTTTGCATTTCCATACAAATTTTAGAATCAACTTCTCATTATTTTTACCAAAAAAAAAAATCCTATTATGATTTCGAGGAGTTAGACTGCATTGAATCTATGGATCAAGCTGGGGAAAATTAACATCTTAACAAGACTGTCTTGAAATCTATGAGCATGGTATATCTACTCATGTATTTAGGTCTTCCTTAATTAGGCTCCACAATGTTTATAGTTTTCATTGTTGAATCTTTATCCAATTTTCATTATATTTATTCCTAACTTTTTTTGTGGTTTTGAAAACCCACAAAAAAAAGATAGTTAAATCATATTTTAAAATGTTTACATTCCAATTTTTGTTAGCATACAAAAATGTAATATGTTGGGGTTTTTAAAGTTTATTTATTTTGATAGAGAGAGTTGGATGTGTGCACAGGGTAGGGGCAGAGAGAGAGGGAGATTCTTTGCTCTCATGACCTGAGCTGAAATCAAGAGTCAGACACTTAACCAACTGAGCCACCCAGGTACCCCTACAATTTTTTAAAAAAATTTTAATGTTTATTTATTTTTGAGTGGGAGAGAGAGAAAGAGAGGCGGGGCGGGGGGGGGGCCGGAGACACAGAATCTGAAACTGGCTGCAGGCTCTGAGCTGTCAGCACAGAGGCTGACACAGGGCTTGAATTCATGAAACAATTGGTCAAGAGCTGAGCGGAAGTCAGATGCTCAACAAACTAAGCCACCCAGACACACCCAAACCCTTACATCTGTTTTTTAATATTGACTTCATATCTTTAGACTTGGCTACATTCACTTGTTTTACATACCTCGAGATTTTCTAAGTATAGGTCAAATCATCTCTGAATAAAAACAGTTTGCTTCTTTCTTCCCAAATTTTGACCTTTTTTCTTTTTTAACTTTTTGCTTTGGCCAGGAAGCCTGGTACAATATGGAATAGAAATTATAAGAGTGAATATTTTATCTTATTTCTGATCTCTGGAGAAGTATAAAATATTTTATCAGTAACTATGATGTTAGCTGTGGATTTATCACAGATGTCTTCTTAGTTGATGAAGTTTTCTTCTATTCCTAATTTGTTAAAGATTTTTTAAAGTCAAGAATTAATGTTAAATTTTATCAGATGCCTTTTCTACTTTTATTTAGATGGTCTTTTAATTTTTAAATTTTTATTCTGATAATGTGATGAATTGTACTAGTTGTTTTTCAAGTTTTAAACCAATCTTTGATCTTACCATTAAATCCTATGTTCTAATGATGTATTATTTATTTTATGTATTGCTGGATTTGATTTACTAACAATTTGTTGAGGATTTTTACATAAATGTTTCAGAGATATTGATATATAATGTTCCTTTGTGGAAATGTACTTGTTAGATTTTGATACCTGAGTTAGTCTGGCATCAAAAAAATGAGTTGGAAAATACTGCCTTCTCTATTTCCTGAAAGAATTTGTTTAATATTTATATTAAGTTCTTCATATATACTTGATAAAATTCATCAGTCAGGTCACCTGGACCTAGTTTATTTTTGGAAAGGTTCTTATTTCGGTTTTTTGTTTGTTTTTAAAATTTCTTTGAATGTTTGTTTTTGAGGCAGAGAGAAAGAACGCAAACAGGGGAACAGCAGAGAGAGAGGAAGACAGAGGGTCCTAAGCTGTCTCTGTGCTGGCAGGAAGGAGTCCAATGCGGGGCTCAAACTCACAAATGCTGAGATCATGACCTGAGCTGAAGTCAGTTTCTTAACTGACTGAGCCACCCAGGCGCCCTTTTATGGAAAGGTTTTTAATTACAATTTCAATATCTTCAGCATATATAGGGATCTCAAATTTTCTTTTTCTCCCCCTCGCGTTTGTTTTCAGTTGTATTTTCCAAGATATTTGTCTATTTTATTTAAATTCTTGAATTCATAGGGGAAAAAATTAAATAATGTCTCATTATTCTTCCTTCAATATATGTGGGATATTACCTCTTTCCTTTCTGATATTGGTAAATCTCTCCTTCTCGCCCTTATTTCCCCCCATTCCTCTTTCTTCCATTTGTCCCTTCCCCATTCTTCTCCTCCTCCCCCTCCTTTTCCATTTTTTCTATTAATTTCCCAGTTTTATTAATCTTTTAATGGATACATTTTAACATTGTTAATTTTCTCTATTGTTTGTTTTCTATTGCACTGATTTCTACTTCGCTCTTGACTTTATAGTGCCTGTCATGTGTTTTCATTATCATTCTATTGAACATAATTCAAATTTACTTCTGATCTTTTTAACTTCTTCTTATTTAAGAGTACACTTCAGGGACACCACAGTGGCTCAGTCAGTTGAGTGTCTAACTCTTGATTTCTGCTCAGGTCATGATCCCCAGGATCGTAGGATTGACCCCTACATTGGACTCATCACTGAAACATGGAGCCTGATTGAGATTCTTTCTTTCTCTGCCCTTCTCCCCAAATCATTCATACTCTCCCTCTCTAAGACAAAAAATAAGTTAGTTTTTTAAAAAGTACATTACATAAATTACATTCATATGGGAATTTCTATCTTGGTTTTCTTGATTTCTAATTCAATTCTGTTATGATAAGAGAACATACCCTTTATATTTCAGAAAGTATGAAATTTACTAAGACTCATTTTATGGTCCATATTATAGTTGCTCTTTGTGTGTGTTCTATCTGTACTTGAAAAGAATATATATTCTCCTGTTGGGTGGAATATTTTACATATGCTATCCTTACAATACTTAGGTCAAGTGGTTTGATAGTTTTAATCATATTTTCAATACATTTACTGATTTTTTGGTCTATGTTATTTACTGAGAGAGGGATGTTAAAAATACCTACGATTATAGATTTGTTTATTTCTGCCTTCAGTTCTGTCTTTAGTTCAATTTTTGCTTAATATACAGTAAAGTTCTATGATTAAGAGTTAAATATTCAAGATTCTATTCATTCTTGGTGAAAATTGAACTTTTATCATCATACAAATGACTCTTCTCCATTAGTAATCCTTTCCTTTAGGTCTACTTTGTTTTATACTATTATAATCAAATTAGGATTCTTATGCTTAGTGCTTATATAATGTATCTTTTTTCCATATTCTTTTATTCTCTACTGTCTAAGTTTTTATATTCTTAGTCATATCTTATAAACCATATACAGTTGGGTGTTACATTTTATCCAGTCTGTCAATCTCTATCATTTAGAGGTTAAAGCCACTTAATATTTTTAATAAGATGTTTTTAAAGTTTATTTTATTTATTTTGAGAGCAAGAGAGAGAACACAAGCAGAGAGGAGCAAAGAGGAAGGAGAGAAAGTCCCAAGCAGGTTTCATGCTGACAGCAGGAACCCCAATATGGGGCTAGAACCCATAATCCATGAGATCGTGATCTGAGCCATAAACAAGAGTCAGGCACTTAACTGACTGAACTATTCAAGCACCCCTAGGCCACATAAATTTAATGTAATTATTAATATGGATGAGTTTGAATTTACCCTCTAAATCGTTTTCTACTTGTCCCACTTATATTTTATTTCTTTTTTATCTGCATGGCCTCAATTGAGCTAAGTATCTTTTAGTATTTCATTCTATCTCCTCTAATGACTTTTGAGCTATTGATATTTTTTATGGATTAAAAATGTGCATCTTTAAGTTATTACAAACTACTTTCAATTGTTATAATAAACTTACATGTATAATATAAGAATAATATAGAAATAATTGTGTTTTCCTGCCCTTCCCATACAACACACACACACACACACACACACACACACCCTTTGATTTGGTAAAAAGGAAAAAAATTGAGAAGTCAGTTTGGGACCCAAAGCATTGAATGGGAGCTGTGTGACTAGCAATAAAGAAGTAAAAGCCTTAGTTTCTTCAGGAGGCCACTGCATGAGCAACAACTGCGAAAGCTTATGCAAATAACTTTCCTAAGCAGGCAAACACAATGCACTTTGTGCATTGTCAAAGGAAAGAATATGTTTTATAACTAAAACTTTTTTTTAATGTCTAGAAATGCTGAAGATAATATGTTTGCCTCGAGACATTTTTTAAATTATTATTTTAAAAATAATGAATATCTTAAATATATAGTAAAAACAAAATTTTTTTTTAATTTTTTAATGTTTGTTTACTTTTGAGAAAAAGAGAGACATAGTGCAAGCAAGGGAGGGCCAGGGAGAGAGACACAGAATCCGAAGTAGGCTCCAGGCTCTGAACTATCAGTACAGAGCTTGACATGGGGCTCAAACCCATGAGCCATGAGATCATGATCTGTGCCAAAGTCAGATGCTTAACTGACTGAGCCATCCAGGTGTCCCTGAAACCAAAAAATTAAAAGCATGATATTAGGTTAAAATTATGAATGTGGCCTACACTTGGATTTAATACATGGTAAGGTTTGTATTTCTAATTGATTTCCTTTTCAATTTTTTTTTAAATGTTTATTTTGAGAGAGAGACAGAGTACAAGCAGGGGAAGGGCAGAGCGAGAGAGAGAGGAAGACACAGAATCCAAGGCAGGCTCCAGGCCTTGAGCTGTCAGCACAAGGGTCCAGACTCAGGACCCTAACTCACAAACCATGAGATCATGACCTGAGCCGAAGTCAGATGCTTAACCGACTGCACCACCCAGGTGCCTCTTGATTTTCTTTAAAAATAAAAACAAAATAAATAAAAACAAATCAAAATCAAAAAATAAAACATTACAAATATATGAAAGCCTTCCCTTCTCCACTCTATTCTTCTCTCTCTCTTCCTATAATTAGAGTACATCTTTCTGGATCATGGTTAAGAAAGAAAAAAAAGAAAGTATATCCTCTAATTATCTATGATATCTGTTAATAGTGTGATTTTAATAGTTTATATTCTTTCTAATTTTTAAATGCATTTAGTCTCTCAGTTCCTAAGACATGAATTAAAATCTTTCTCAATGTTTCTGGAATGCAAATTTCTTCAGTTTGGTTCAGTGTTTCAAATAGATAAGATTATTGCATTAGACCACAGGATATCATGACTGTTGCATTTTTTTTTGTTGTTGTTGTTACTGTATATGGTAACCTTATCCTTAGATTCAGTGTAGGGAAAAGTTTTAAGGTTAGAAGTTTAGTTTTAACCTTACTAACTTAAG
Organism: Proteles cristata cristata; assembly: GCA_017311185.1. Classification (NCBI taxonomy): domain Eukaryota; kingdom Metazoa; phylum Chordata; class Mammalia; order Carnivora; family Hyaenidae; genus Proteles; species Proteles cristata. Next base: position 141,489 of record JAESUZ010003242.1, read on the forward strand.
TTATTTAATGTCTTTGCATTGCAGTTTGAATATATATAAATGGGGGTAATTATATGACCTTTTAGTAAAATTGAGGATTAAATGAGTTCAGTTTAGTAGCAGTTGGAGGACTAAATGAGTTAATACACAAAGTATTCAAAAGTGTTTGGCTTATGCTAAGTACTAATATCTTTTAGGGTGACAGGATGCTGTCACTTTTATATGGACTCAGAGATTAGGCACAGGTCCCTAGAACCAAGAATATTACAACAGGCATCAGTGACTCCTAATTCCATACTAAGGTGCCAAATCACCTATATAGGACATAGTAAGGGTTTCTTTGACCTTTAGTCACCTTGAAATTATATAAAAGGAAGGAAGTTGAAAAGACCCATTGGAAATTTCTTTATAGAGTTATCAGAGTAGCTCCATTTCTAATCCTAAACGGGCCTAAAAAAGCAGTTAGTAAAAGGAGAATATATTGGACCAAGAAAGTAAAGAAAAAAATCACTCAAAGTTCCACATCACAGATGATTTGATCTAAGATAGGTTAGAGTTGCCAGAAGTAAGAAGATTTAATTATGTGGATGTTTGGAGGTTTTTAATTGAACAGAAAGTTTCACTCTCTAAGTGACTGAAAAACCTGTGGAAAAAATATTCATTCAGGAGGCAGAAGGAAAAGTCCACAAATAAATATTCAAGGAGAGTAGCAAAAGAATAAAGTTGCTTTTCTTCACTTTTGACTGAATCTACTTATCAATAAACCACTGATTACTCTAGGTTCTGGCCTTAGGTATGCAGTCAATTTGTTTAAATATGTCCTGGAAAAATAGATTCATATTGAACTTACACAAATAATTATGTTAACTTGCAAAGTAATGAGACTCAGTAAAAGTATGTATTTCTGAATTCTGAGGAGATAGAATCAGACACCATTTAGAAATGGTTCATCTCAGTTTACAAAAGTATAGTTTTATTAAATTGAAAGTTAGATATAAGTAAAGAATAAAGTGACTGAGCCTTTTTACATATACATAGAAGAATATAAATTAATATAATCCTAACAATATTTCAAACAAATAACCAAAATAAAATTCCCTTTGTCCATTTACTCAGACCCATATTAATTCTTGTGTTTTTGAATCTTATGTTAGCTGTGAACTTTGACAGAGTATGTCCACTTTCAGACTGACAAGGGTCCAGAAAATTCTGACTCAGTCTACTATTATAGTCTTAAAGTTTTCTAAGCAGCATAAGCTTAAAACTGTTTACCCAAGAGTATATTCTTTGAACTATTGAAGTAACAATAGTTCAGAGTATCTGGTATAGTTCTTTTTATGAGGTGTTAAAACTCATTAGTGTCTTTGTTGAAGACACTAATTCCGGTCTGTAACTTATAATATAGCAGAGCCTTCTGGCAAATATCAAGAAAGAAAAAACCATTTGATAATAAGAATCAATTTATTATAATAATCAAGAATATCAGATTGAAGAAAAGTAAAATTCTCTATTTGGGTATAGTAAGTAACTACTCTATAAGAGTTTGATCATGATTTTTAAATGAAGGACAAGAATATTTTATGGACAATAAGGACATTAGCAAAACTCCAGGACCTTCTCCAAAAGAATATAATTTGGGGAATATTAACATTAATAACATTTTCCTTATAAACTTAGAAAAGGTTACTTAGGATATTTAGGAGTATCTCTTCTGATTTGATAGTTCTTCCTATGTAGTTCCTACAATGATATTGAGCTAATAAAGAAATATAGAGACTGATCATTCTAGAACCCAGCTCCATTATAAGATGAAATACAATTTTTTTAGATTTCCTAGGGTCCTCTGGGAAAACTGAAATAGTTGAAGCTGTAAAATAAAACCAGAATTTTGTTTTTCTAACCTTTAACTTAGGATCTGATCTTGGGAAGACAAAGTTAAAAGAACTGTCAAGTGATACGAGGTCATTTAATAAAGTTAAGATCTTAGGTGCCTGAGAAATTATACTCATTTACCTATTTAATCAAAGTGATAAAATGTTTTAAAATAAACATAATGAAAGTAGCAATATTATAAGGAACTCTAGGCTTTCACAAAGGAGAAAGCATTGTTATTTGTATTTTTGTATATTATTGTCTTTTATTCTAGGGATTTAAGAATGCGATAAAGTTAACACAAAATAGAGAAAGTTATTGTAGAGAGACCTGAAACCACATGTCTCTCTGGGTAAATTACACAGAAGATAAAGAGTAATTTCTACTATTCTATGTTAATAACTTAAGAGGCTCATAGGTGTCTCAGTCATTTAAGCATCTGTCGTGATCTCACAGCTCCTGAGTTCTAGCCCAAGTTGGCCTCTGTGCTGACAGCACAGAGCCTGGAGCCTGTTTCAGATTCTATGTCTTTCTCATCTCTCTGTCTCTCTGCCTCTCCCCTGTTTTTACTCTGTCTCTCTCCCTGTCTCAAAAATAAACATGAAAAACTTTTAAAAATAGTAACTCTGAGACTAATTTACCATATTAATAGAGAGAAAGTCAAATACAATCTTTAGGAGTAAAGAATATAAGCTTTCTTTCCTTATGAATAAATCTATCAAAACTGAGCAATCTTTGGCAAAATATTAACACATTTCATTTCTTCTTTTCAGACCTTAACTTATGCAGGTATTTTTAACCAAGGCAAATAGAAATAATTCTGTTTCTGCAAACTACAACTTTTTATAGCTACTCCAGTTTTGTGTTTCACTATTCCCTTTCACATACTACACTGCAGACAATTTAAGATGAAACTATTCTTTTTCTCTTGATGAACTAAAACACATTCCATTACCTTGTCTACACATTCATGTTACTGTCACCATTGTCCCAAGTGTAGTTCCAACCACCGACAGTAATTACAACGTTTAACACAAGTAACTAATTTCCATTTCACACAGCAAAATGAGAAGCTGATAATTCAGATCACTCACATATAAGCAACCAGACCACCAAAGCTGACTCGATGAAGTGATACAGGTCAATCAATTGACACTATCTTAAAGTTGCAGATGTGAACTCACTCATTATTATAACCCAAAGATACAGTATGTAAAATTGTATATATACTTAATAATATATAAAAATGAAAACAAATAGTATATAAATTTAAAATGATGCTTAATAGTCAGTACTTCAATATTTAGTCATACTCCGAAATTAAGATCCCAACAATTATCCATAGTTTAAAGTTACCTAAGAATCTTGAAATTGATAATTTGTCTAACATAGTACAAATATAATTAATTATAAAAATGTTTATCATAATTATGATCCAATTTACTTGAATACAACTAAACTTTTTGTATTCTTAAAATTTATGTGGGAGTAATATTGGCTTAATTGATCAATAAACCAATGTAAGTTTAGGAAGTTCAGATAAAGTTTAATCATGGAAAAACAAATCCATATCTTTTAAAAATAAAACAAATTTTTATTTTATGCCCTTAATAATAAACCCAAGCTAAATACATAGAGCTATTTATATTTTTAAATTATAAAATGAGCCTAATTTGTCCAAAGAAACACTTTAATTACACGAATTTGGATTCTTTATGTTTCTGAGATAGCAGTTTCTGTAAAAAGAATATTTTTCTTGGGGTGCCTGGGTGGCTTAGTCGGTTAAGCGTCCGACTTTCGCTTAGGTCATGATCTCACAGTTCGTGGGTTTGAGCCCCATGTCGGGCTCTGTGCTGACTGCCAGCTCAGAGCCTGGAGCCTGTTTCAGAGTCTGTGACTCCTCTCTCTCTGACCCTCCCCTGCTCACGCTGTCTCTCTCTCTCTCCTAGAAATAAAAATAAAACATTAAAAAAAAAATTTTTTTTAAAAAAAGAATATTTTTCTTAAGATGTCTAGCATAGTTAAGGTACTAGAAGCTCACTTATCTTATTTTTTGTGAATTGTAGCAATATTAGACTTATGTATGAATGTATCTATGTTTATAAAACAGAGTAGAGCTACTTTAAGAAACCTAATCATCTGACTTATTAATGCCCTCTGGTGGTAAGAAAAGATGTCACTCTCACACAATGAAAGGTAAAAGTATTTATGAATTACAGAGAGCTATGATTTTAGTTCTACAACGTCAGTCACAGGTAACAATAGGTTAACCATAAACAAAACCTACCAATTCAGATATCAAAAAGCTATTTCTCTTCCCAGTGGGTACAGAGATTTAAGTTCATAAGCAGATAACAAAAGTAAATAAATAAGTAAATAAATAAATAAGACTAGCAGAACATTTTTTGTCATCTCTCATTGAACAGAAAATAGATCACCATCATCCATCGGACAGAGATCGTCAAATGGTCAAACCATAAAACCAAATTCCCAATTACTGTAGCTGCATCAACGTATCAGCTCTGAACAAGTCAGACACAAAAGCAAAACAGAAAATCACTAGGGGAAAAAAATTAAAAAGCACCACCAGAGAATTAGGAAATAGAAAGCTCTGGGTGTCACTCTGAGAGTCAAAACAGACTTGCCTGGGCAGAAATATCCCATGAAGTGCATGTACTTCTCTGGCAGCAGTTTTTCTTGACATCATCAGATAAGTCCAGTACAGCATCACAATAAATGCCTTCCACAATCGTGAAATGTTAAAAGAAAACATGGTTCTCATGCAAATATAAAATAAACATGTGAAATATTTATTCAACTCAATAGTTCATGAGGAAACCAACACCATAATAAAGGCAGACAAAGGAGTGTTTATCAGAAGCTAGGATTTTTAAGCAATGATGGTATATGATTCAAACTGGTTAATGCCCATAAACTTAAGTTTGGGGGAGATATTTCATAACAGAAAAAATTACATGCATTTCTCCCCAATCATAAGTTCACACATTAGCCTGGGACCCTTTAGAGTTGTAAAAGATCCCTGTAAATAGAAAACTCTGAGGAAGCCACGCCTAGTACTGCACTGAGGAACACTTAGTAATCTCCATGTTGTATCTGTCTTGTCTATCTCCATATTTTATATAATTTTCTTCACCAGGATCTATTTCAAATTGTCCCTTTTCCATTATTCATTTTCTTATTTAGGGTTTTATCTTAATCGCACCAAGTGTTGGAATTTTTATCTTTGTATCCTCAAGTTTTTCTGTGCCTCTTAGTATAATTTATTCTGTTTTCATTTTTATCCTTCACGCTTATTTTATTGCTTTTTTTTTTCCACTGTCCAGTTATCATTGATTCCTCATTCACACTAATGGGTGAAATGTATTGATTTGTATAGGGGACCAGCAGTGATTTTTATTTTATTATGACATTAGTAGTTATAACCTTAATAGCCCTTAGTTTTTCATGGGATGATGACTATATGTTCTGTGTAAGTGGGCAGTACATTTTTATAACCAGGGTTTCTTCTGGAATGCATGGACAGCAAAGGGGCAATGAAGTTATTGATATCCCCCATTTCCAAATTAAAGTGAATTTGTGAGATGGTATTCTTTAACATCATTCTCCCTTGGATACATTTGTTTTCCTTTTGTTTTAGGATTTTTTGTTTTTCAAATTGCTGAAGTAGCTTAGTGCTGTTCTGTTCTCTTATCTGGAAATCTAACCAGGACTCCTCCAAAGGCCATCTCTCCCTTCTACAGAGAGTTTGGCCTTCAGACAAAGTCCACTCCTTCCTTTTGGTGGTTTAAGAAGGGAAGAGGGCCCAGCTGCTCCAGATGCTGTTATTCCTAAGCCTTCTGCTGTGTGCATCTGTTGATTCAGAGGCTGTAGCATCCCCAAAACTCTCTGAGAACTGACAGTATATACCTTGTTTTTCTCAGGCTAAGATTTTACTGTCATGATTTCTCTACCATCCAAATACATATATGCCTTTTATCTTTCAGACCCTCTATGGTGATTCTTCTTTTCCCAGTGCTATTGTGGTTTCATTATTTTTTAACTTATTACTCTTATAATATCTTTTTGTCATTTAAATTAAAAACTTTGTCATTTAAATGGAGAGTAGGAAACATTTGTGCTTAGTCTGCATTTTCAACCAGAATTTAATCTGCTATAACCTAACACTTATTTTTATTTTGACTAGGCTGTGTGAATTATATTGAAATAAAAGTATTAAATGTTCCGTTGAATAATAGAAATAAATTTTGTAGTTATATATCACTTTCCCTGCATGCAAATCTTTGAAATACTATATATAAACTGTGTTTTGAGGAAGAAGTTTCCCTCTCTCTACTTAAATCCAGGGGTTCAGGGTCTGCACATTAACTGACAATAAGCAGATAAAGAGAAAAAACAAAGTTTATTCAAACTTGTGCATGGTGGTTGCTCAGTGATAAGTAACTTACTGATAGCCAGAAAGAAAAGTGTATATACCAAAATCAACAAATATGGAAGGGAGGAATTAGGGCTTCAATGAGGAGATAAGAAGTGTCTATTGGATTTTTTTAATGCTAATAGTAGACAGTCTGTCTCCATGTGGGCTGAATTCATGGGAAACTTCCTCTGAGGGAAGGTAATGACAGGTACATTTTCAAGGGGCTCTGTTTTAGTCAGAAAAAGGAAGTTCAGGTAAGATTTCTTTCTGCATCTTCTGTAGTTTATTCAAGCTATTTATTTTCACTTTATAATGGTATTATACCAACTCCTAGAACCCAAGTGAGTCCTAACATTCTCATTTGAAACTTCCCTAGAAGTCATACTCCCTGCCCCCCATGCACACACCCTTGGGCTTACACACAGCTGTGCTGATTGGTGTAGGAAGAGACTTAGGTTAGGAATTATGAGGTAAGAAACTGCAAAGGGGGAAATGAGCATTGATTAGAACAAGGATGAATAAGCAAGGAAAGGACAAGTCTAACGGAACTGCTTTACATGCCACTGAACCAGTCGTTCAATCCTGGGAATAGGTACATCAGTTTAGTTTAATGATTGTGTCTCATTTAAGGAGGTAGTGATGCAGGTGGGAAAGCAGGGTGCACATCAAAGTCAGGCCTCTACGTGGTGAGAACAATCAAGCATTGCCTCATAAGGTCCATCTTAGTTCCTTAAAACTGTCTACTTACATCTGATTCTATGCACATCATTCTCACATATGACATTCCCGTTAAAACCTTGATAATATGATCAATTTTCCCAAGTGTGCCCTGTAGCAAAGAGAACAGATTCTCATTGAATTTGTGAAAATAACTATATTGCCATATAAGAATACTTAATGAAAGTTTCTGAATTCTAGAGGGATCAGGCAGGGAAAAAAGATAAATGTTTCATTTTGATTTACAATATAATTTACTTAATTTCTATAAGTTATGGATAGCTTAAGATAAAAGAAAAAAGAAGTTCCTTAAATCTGAAAAATAGAATATTAAAGAAATGACAATCTTCCCCCCAAAATTTTCACATAAAAACTTACAATGGTCATTTATCACTTCATTTAATTCCATACATTAATTTTTGTTCCACTTGATCTTGAGTTAGTGGTTTCACAAACCCATCAGCTTCCCCACCAGTTGTAGAAATCCTTATTTGGTTCAGTGGTATGATCTAAAAGTTATTAATCCTCTCAGAATCCTCTGCCACAGAGTACCCATCTTAGATCTTCTCTCCAGGGCTCTCTGAGATAGTCCCTTTTGTTGAAGATGAATCATTCTGGCTTATAGTTGATTGCAAAGCTTTTAGGTAAAACAAGAACTATCTGTGGATGACAAGAGATTTGAAACAGCTGTAGTTAAAGATATGAAAGAGTATTTTATTAAAATAATAACAGACAAGGATATTTACTTTCTATCACATATAACATTTTAAATAAGTGGAATTATGAATGATAACATTATACCATTGTTTTCTACTATCAGACAAAGCAGCTTTAATAACATATTATAGACAGCAAAGGCATTGAAAATTTTCTGGAAATTTTAGAGACACTTGAGTGTCATCATGAGTTGAGAATCCTACTCTTGACTTTGGCTCAGGTCAGGGTCGTGGGATTGAGCCCCATGCTGGGCTCCACACTGAATGGGGACCCTACTTGGAATTCTCTCTCCTTCTCTCTGACCCTGTCCCTCTCCCTTGCTCACATTCTCTCTACTTTTTTTAACCTAGAAATTTTATATAATTCCTGAAATATTTATATGGATAATATCTACCCATACAAATACAACATAGGGAAGGTTGAACATCTCAGAGATGTTTGGTAGAATATCAGTAGAACACAATTCACTAGTTAATATATGATTTAGTCCTCATCTTTGCCCCACTTTATATTTTTGTCTGAATTGTGTTTCTGGCAGATGGAACAAGTTGTTACCTGCTCAAGAAGAGGGTTAAAACTTTCCTTCAATTTTGTGGAGACTTGATTTTCTTTTGTCATATTATATAATCTTATAAAGGCTGTGGACTAAATTTTGTTCCCAATGAGCTTTTTATTTTTTTTTTCTTTTTCACTTTCTGAGGGTCTCTGAGTCCCATTTGCCCCTCAGGAGTGGCAAGGGGGACTAAAATTCCAATAACTATAGAAAACTGAGAAGCTACATAGGAAAGGATGGTTTAAGTGGCACCAGCTTGAGAGATTTACATTTTCTCAGAGGAGTCACTGAGCTTCTAAATTATCCATGGAGGTACCTTCAAACAAAGAAGCCTGGGATTATAACCTAGTTTCAGAGGGTGTACTCCTTTTAAATGTGATTCAAGCCAATATATTCCATTTTTATTGCTTAAGCATGGGTACAAAAGGTATCCCCAAACCAGGTACAAAAGTTGCAGCCCCCCACCCATACCCACAAATAACAAGAAAGTAAATAAGGACTGTAATTGCTACAGGCAGTAAGCAAAGGCAACAGGTATGAGACAAGACTACTTATATTTTTCAGATTCAAATGAAATCCTTAGCAATTGTCAGTAAGATGCCACCACAAATGGGGTGTCCTGGCTGCCACATTTTTGCCTGGATGGCTATAAATTCTTGGGCTCCCAAGCTGACCTCCAGTCACAGATCTGATAGTCTGTGTCCCCAGTCCCACACCAGGCATGCAGGAAACCAGAGAACTGTTAGTGAAAAAGAAACCAAATTGTTAGGACACAAAATGAAAATGTAAGGAAAACTGCATCCAGTTTCATTGGTGACCCACAGACTCAGCAGCCAGTGAGGTGCACTCGAACAACAGCCATATACTATAACTCACACCTGTGTTCCACCCTAGGCTTCCCCTCCTTATGATAAACATCAACACAAAAAGATAGACACAAATGAGATACAACAGTATGTGAGTCACAATATCTAAAGAACTAGTTTTAACCCAAAGTTTTGTGGTATAAATCTGAAAAAAAAAAATCTTTTAGAAAAGAAAAGAGGAGTCTCTTACTGCCCTTGTTCAATCAGACTCTGAGCAGGTATCTAGGAGTCTGACTAGTAAAAATAGGTTACCTTTGCTGGCTTGGTCAGAAGCCCAGTTCTTGGGCCTGCCAGGTAGTCCCCGCCATCTTGTCTTGGTCATCAAAACTGTTAGGAGGACAAATTTTCCCCTTCTGATTTGGGCCCATTAATAGGGGCCTACAAATTAACTCACCATAAATACATTAACAGAAAAAAAGCAAAGTTTATTTACACTTGCACTGGGGAGTTACTCAGAAATAAGTAACTCACTGAATAGCGGGAGATAAAGGTTTATATATCAAACTTAACAAAAGAGGGGAGAGTTTAGGGCATCAATGGGAAGAAATGAAAGGTTCTATTGGGCTTTTTTAATGTTAATGTCTCTGTGGCAGCTGAATTCACAGGAGACTACCTCAGAGGAGGGTAAATGGCTGCTGTATTTTCAGGAGACTCTGCTTTAGTCAGATAAATGAAGTTCAGATAAGAAATCTTTGTACCCTCTGTAGTCAAATGTGTTCACTTTATAATAATCTTTATACTAACTCTGGAGTCCAAGCGGATCCCCACAGATGATTTATAGAACATTTCAGAAAATTTTAATTAGGTTGGATTGAATTTAAACAACAAAAACAAAAGTATATAAATTCTGGGATAGAGATGAGGATTGAAAACAATTCATTGTTCAGGACATACACAGATAAAATTAGTAAATTATTAGAAATATACAAATACATTATAGGAAATTTTCCTGTAATGCTTTTTCTCAGGTTATCTGAAAATACAGAATAATGATAATTACAAATGAAATGAATTCGTAAGAATTCACCCGCTAATTCTTATCAATAACAATGGAAATATTATTATATCATTTTTTAAGTTTATTTTTTGAGAGAGTACAAGCAGGGAAGGGACAGAGAGAGAGGGAGAGAGAGGATCCCATGCAGGGTTCACTCGGTCAGTGCAGAGCCTGCTGCGGGGCTCGAACCCACAAACCGTGAGATAATGGCCTGAACCAAAATCAAAAGTGGAACACGAAACTGACTGAGCCAACCAGGCACCTCTATATCTCAATTTTTTAATGTGTGATTTCAAAGCATGTTTTATAAGAAAACATACAAAATTTAAATAAAGCCTAATTCTTAAGAAGAGAATGATGCCCATGATAAGAAGAACCTAAGTTTGATTTTTACTGCTCGTATTTTGAGTAAAACACTTGGCAGAATATCTGAATGTTTCTTGTCATTGTTTTTAATATTACTGTTACTACTATTATAACATGAAATGTGTAATTTAAGAACGAGAAGCCTGAACTTAAGTCCTCCATTAAGAGCAACCTAGGGCTGCACGTAGCCCCAGTTCCAGGAAAAGCTTGAGCTGAAGCCACCCTGGGACCACCCTCGGATCAGCCAATCAAAAGAAATGTGTAACATTCCTGTGGTCTGAGTCAGGGCTGGGAACTGCAGGTAGTTACTCTGTACAAACTAGCCAATCACTCACCACTTGCCTAAACCCCAGAGCTCACCTCATAATTGGTCACTTTCAAAGGATTCTCAAAGGTCATGATTGGGTCCCGCCCAAAGTGACGGACACCTCACAGATACTGAATGGTCAAAACTGTTACCATGGGTGCTGTACAATTATGACTGGTGCTTATGTGATGTTGCTATACACACAATGTGTGCACTGTAACACCCCCATCCCTTACCCCATAAAAACCCTGCTTGCTATTGTTTGGGGCTTCACCTTGCTGCCACTGCGCAGGTAGATGGGTGAGCTCCTGCTCGAGCTTGTAATAAAGACCCTATGTACTTGCATCCCGTCGGCTCCTTGGAGGTCTCTGGGGACTCGCGATTCGGGCACAGCAAAGAAGTGATGAGAAAACAATTTCAAATAGGGTGATATATGCATTCACACGTTTTTCTATAAATTAAAAGATAATTTCCTAATAATATACTGGAGTTTTATAATCTGATTCTTTCCTGTAATTATACTTTGCTAAAACTTACTATTATTTTCCAGTAGTCTGAATCTAAGAGTCAAGAAAATGTTAAAGCGACACTGTATAAGACAGGTTGCCAAATCCATATGTATGTATCAGCTGCGTTTTCTTTCAAGTACTTTGAAAACGGTCATAATCTATCTTTATAAAGACTATTGGATGGTATACTTCTGTTTGTTTTGTGGTTGTGTTCATGTTAATATATGGAAAACAACCTCCCTATTAATGTATTACACCTCAATTCACACCTTTTACACTTTTTTTAGACTTCTACTAAAATTGAAGATTTGCTCTACTAAAACGCAGTGCTGATTGGCACTTAATCTCTTTAAGAGAGAAAACATTTGAAAGGAAAGGAGAAAGATGTGGAAAGGAAGAGGAGGATGAAGTGATATCAGGGAAAATAAATGCTCATTTTACTCAAGAGCATGATAAAGCAAAAGTGGTGGATAAAGGATGAAGAGAAATTGGGAACATTTGATAGTCTGATGCAATCTGGAAGAATTTTAATGATAAGGGAAATGTGACGTTTTTTTTGTTTCTATTCATCTTCATCTGGTGTTTTCCCTGTGGTTACCTTGCCTTGCCTCTTTAAAGGGAAATTGAGCCTTATCTCTTTCCTTCACTCTCCTGAGTCTGTAGAACTTTCAGAGGCATTTGTTGTCATTGACAGACATATATTGTCTTTCTTATCGGACACTTGGGTAACATTTTTTGTAAGTTCATAGTCTCTACATCTGTACCTTCCTTTTGTTTTCTCTTTGTAAGAATCTACTGAATAGCGTCTCTTCTTCTTCCCTTCATGCCCTTTGTTTTCTTCCTTGTTTCACTGACCTCTACTCATTCTGACATTTTATGCAGTTCTGTGTCACAAATACCTCTGACTTACATAAGTCTCTCTTCCTTGTCACAGTTTTTGGATATTTTGTTGCTGGAAAAAAATATCACCACTTCTGATTACTTACCATTGGCTATCAAATCACCTTAGTAATTATTTGAAAATGCTTTTCTAATGTCTTTTAGAATAATATTAACAGATAATTTTAAGATACAAGGTAGAATTGACTCATGTCTGCTCTCATGAGGTGGATTTCCTTATGTACTACGGTTAACATTTAGCTGTGAGCTGGAGGTTTTACTTTTGGGAATCCCACATGCTCATGCTTTTATGTACATTTGCTGGGTTTCTTGGTTTCAAGTTTCTTAAGTGCAGAAATTCCTGAATGAATACCCAAGCTATCACTGCTGTTTTAGCTTAGCTTTTAAAATATTTTATATATTCTATTTATTTTTAGGGAATCACTTATTATGGTTATTGAATTTGGATTTATTTTTAGACATTAAAAAACAAAATTGAATCGTGTGAATTTGAAGATCTAATTGGCTTTATTCAATGATTCATGAATTGGGCAGCATGCCTTTAATCGGTAGGAAGGAGTAGATTTACATATTGGAAGACTTTTATAGGCAGACATGAGGCAGGAAAAAGAAGTTATTAGTACAAGAAAAAAAATAAGGATTGTTGGAAGCAAGGTCACCTTCCTTTTGGGGAAAGAGTAGGTTCTGTCATGTAGATTACCTCACCAATGCAGACCAGAAAATTCCAAATTGAGTGGTTAAAAATTACATACCTGTAGGGGTGCCTGGGTGGCTTAGTCGGTTAAGCGTCCGACTTTCGCTTAGGTCATGATCTCGCGGTTCGTGGGTTCAAGCCCCGTGTCGGGCTCTGTGCTGACTGCCAGCTCAGAGCCTGGAGCCTGTTTCAGAGTCTGTGTCTCCCTCTCTCTCTGACCCTCCCCTGCTCGCTCGCTCTCTCTCTCTCCAAAAAATAAATAAAAATATTTTAAAAAATTACATTCCTGTAATTAAGTCTGATTTGATGTTGTGGAAGAAAGTGACTCCATGTTAAGACTGTTCGTTTTCCTTCTCTCTCTCTCTCTCTTTTTAAATTTTTTTAATGCTTTTTATTTATTTCTGAGAGAGAGAGACAGCATGAGCAGGGGAGGGTCAGAGAGAGAAGGAGACACAGAATCAAAGCAGGCTTCAGGCTCTGAGCTAACTGTCAGCACAGAGCCCGACGCGGGGCTCGAACCCACGAACTATGAGATCATGACCTGAGCCAAAGTCAAATGCTTAACTGACTGAGCCACCCAGGCACCCCTCTCTCTGCCTTTTTCTTTCTTTATTTCTCTCTCTCTCTCTGTCTTTCTCCCCCTCCTCCCTCCCTCCCTCCCTCCCTTCCTTCCTTCCTTCCTTCCTTCCTTCCTTCCTTCCTTCCTTCCTTCCTTCCTTCAACATAGATTGCTTTTAAATCCCTCTTTGCTCAGGGGCACCTGTGTGGCTCAGTCAGTTAAGCCTCCAACTTTACCTCAGGTCAATATCTCATGTTCTTGGGTTCAAACCCTGCATCTGGCTCTGGGCTGACAGCCTGGAGCCTGCTATAAATTTTGTATTTCCCTGTCTCTCTGCCCCTTCCCCTCTAATGTTCTGTCTCTCTCTGTCTCAAAATAAATAAAACATTAAAAAAATTTCTTAAATAAAAAATAAATTCTCCTCTGCTCAACTAAAATTGATTTATAAATCAAATATTTCATTTATCAAAACATTTACATTAAACTCTCTCAATATTCCCAATTCTGATCTCTTTTTAAAATCACACAACTTTTTAAATCGTACTATTTTTTTCAAGAATTGATCTTATTTTAAAAGAGTAATAATTTTTCAAATATTTACTGCCTCAAATAATAACAGAGCTAGAAATAACTAAATATAATTATTCAGAAATAATTTTAAATAATTTAAGAAATTGTTAAAATAATAATTTGTAATTTTTCAAAAGAAAAAAGGACAAAAAAATAGATTGGAGACTTAAAAATGTTAGAGCTGGGGCTCTAGGGTGGCTCAGTTGATTAAGCATCTGACTTCAGCTCAGGTCATGATCTCACAGCTCATAAGTTCGAGTCCCACTTTGGGCTCTGTCCTGACAGTTCAGATATGGAGCCCGCTTCAGATTCTGTCTCTGTCTCTCTCTCTGCCCTTTCCCTGCTCTCCCTCTATTTCTCTCTCTCTCTCAAGTATAAATAAACATTAAAAAATGTTAGAGCTAGAAAGTTCTGCCTTAAAAATGTTCATATTATTACATATCAAGTCCAAATGATGTGGGAATGTTGGAGTTTAAAGCCAATGGCCAAGAAAGAATTCTTGAGACTTCTTTGGTACAAAAATTGGTTTTATTAAAGCACAGGGGCAGAACCTGGGGTCAGAAAGAGCTGCACTAGAGTTGTGTGGGGTAACTGATTATATATAATATCAAGTTGGGAGCCAGCTAGGGATAGTGTAAGTCTCTATGGAATTTTGGAAAAAGGGTTTCCAGAGGGACTCACTATTGTTAAAAAGAGGTCATTTATTACTGTCTAGTAAAACCTTAGCTGGAGGATGATTGCCAACATTTATCTTGGGAGGTAGAGATAAAGGAAGTTTCCCAAGGAATTTCTGTATGTTTAAGGCAGACTCACAGGATCCTGGGGGTTGGGCTAAGATTGCCTTTTGCCCTTAGCAAAGTGTCAGCACTGATGCAGTTGAATTCCTAGAGGAACATCACTCTGCCTGTCTCAGGGACTTTTCAATGTGGTGTGAGTTGGAAGGAAATTTAATTTTTTCTTTTGCCTCTGTTTCCCCTATCATTTCCCCTGAACCCTTAAATCTTTAAGTTTACTGAGGGTAGAAGGTCTAGTCTTCTGTAACTTCTCCCTGCTGAAAAGAGATGTAGAGATGTCCCTACTTATGTAGGTCAACATTGGTCATTTGGAGGCTTAGATATTTAGGAGTTATGAAAGGCAGAGGCAGCTGAATCCAACCAAGGGAGACAGTATATATGGATATCCCCAAGTGAAAAGGATCATTTGTCACCTTGAAGTTATGGCAGCGAAGGAGCCTTGGCACCAAGTGGAGAGGCATGGGAGAAAACAGTAAAACGTGATTAGAATAACAAAAAGAAAAAGAAACCCAAATAAGAGTCCTTTGATAGTTGACAAGTCTTCCTCCAGCCCAGGAGTTTAACAGATCATTAAAGTACCATTGCTTTTTCTTTTTTTTTTTTTAATTTTTTTTAAAATATTTTATTTATTTCTAGGAGAGAGAGAGAGACAGCGTGAGCAGGGGTGGGTCAGAGAGAGAGGGAGTCACAGACTGAAACAGGCTCCAGGCTCTGAGCCGGCAGTCAGCACAGAGCCCGACGCGGGGCTCGAACCCAGAACCGCGAGATCATGACCTAAGCGAAAGTCGGACGTTTAACCGACTAAGCCACCCAGGCGCCCCTAAAGTACCATTTCTGAAGGGCCAATTTGAGTATTCATGTCAGTTAGAAGCCCAGAAATATTTTTGCAGAAATCTGGATTGTATACACAACATTCTGTTTTTATGATAAGACAAGTTCTGGCTTGTGCTGCAGTTAAAACATCTACTGCCATTCTATTTTGTAAAACTGCTTTGCCCATTTGTGTTACTTCAGTATTTAATAGAGAGATGCTATTTTGAGTGTCATTAAGGGCTTTGACCTCAAGAAGAAGAATAATTTCAGGCCCATGTTTAATTGAAGAGTTATGGCTTGGTAATAATCCCCTTTCCTTCCAAATTGTTCCATCAGCATGTAGGACTAGAGCCAGTATAGATATTAACTTAGAGTCCCTTTGTCAATTGTAAAGCACAAGGAAGTGCTATTAACTCTGCTTTTTGGGCAAACATATTTGCTGGTAGGGCTTTGACCTTAACAGTCTGAGTTAGACTGACTATAGCATACCCAGCTTTTCCATGAAACTACTAGCATCAGTAAACCACCTGTCATCTGCATTTTCAATAGGAGAATTTTTTTAATATTAAAATATTTTTCTTAATGTTTATTTTTGAGAGAGACACACACACAGAGCACAAACAGGGGAGGGGCAGAGAGAAAGGGAGACAGAATCTGAAGCAGACTCTAGTCTCTGAGTTGTCAGCCCGACGTGGGGCTCGAACCCACAAACCATGAACTCATGACCTAAGGTAAAGTAGGATGCTTAATCAACTGAGCTGCCCAGGCGCCCCAATAGGAGAATCTTCTAAGTCCGATTGGCTAGAGTAAACAAGGCCAATAATCTCTAAGCAGTCAAGTCATTTTGTTTGTTTGTTTTTGAGGGAGAGAGAGAGCTCAATGTAGGGGAGGGGTAAAGGGAGAAGGAGAGAGAATCTTAAGTAGTTTCCATGATCAGTGTGGAGCCTGATGCAAGGCTTGATCTCCAGACTATGACATGGTTGTGCTGAAATCAAGAGTCATGTGCTCAAACAACTGAACCACCCAGGCACCCCTGAGCAGTCATGTTTTAACATGGAAGTAGGATGTTCAGGCCTAGACATAAAGGTAGCTGGATTTAAAGTTTGACAGGTTTTAAGTACTGTTTTGGGTACCTCTATAAGCATAGCCTGGTACATATTTATTTGTTTGTTTTTAATGTTTATTTACTTATTTTTAGAGGGAGAATAAGCAAGAGCAGGGGAGGGGCAAAGAGAGGGAGAGAGGATCCCAAGCAGGCTCCACTTCAGCACAGAGCCCGACCCAGAGTTCGATCTCATGACTGTGAGATGATGACCTGAACTGTAATCAGGGGTCTGACACTTAACCAACTGAGCCATCCATGTACCCCAGCATATAGCCTGGTATTTAAGAAGACGGCTTCCCATCATCCATTGGTGGGCTTTGGTCTCTAAGACACTCTGGACCTGATATGGAGCCATTACTCTCAGGGACTGTCCCATAGTAAGTTTTGAGGTTTCTTCTACTAGGAGGGCTGTTATATACTAGGCTAAAGCCCCTATTGCAATTGTGTATCAATAGAGGTAGTTCCTGAGGTATATATGACTAAGAAAAAAATCATCAAGAAGATTTCTTTGAGATGTAGCCTTACCATTATCATAATTCTAAGGAATCACTGGCAAGTAGGGGAAGAGCTCAGGAGATATGGGCATTCTCAAGTGCATCATCTAGTCCAATCATAGGAGAAGGGGGGTCACCAAATATCTCCATAAAGCCACAGTTAATCTCATGCAGTGAGGTATGCTCCAGCTTTTAAGCAGCAATTTTATCATCCCTGCTTCACAGAATTAGTCAAGGTGATAGCCAAGTTATACATTTGTTGGGGAGTCTATCCCACTTTTCCAGCTGTTTACATAATCATATGCCCATGGGCTCCTGTTACTAACTCTACAGAATAACAAGCATGAAGATTGTCAATGCATGAGCTATTAGTAGCCTTTCTAGGCCAGAAGCCAAGCCTAGTACTTGCCATTAAACATGCCTACAATACCTGTAGATTTGGGCAAATTCCTCTTCTCGAGGCTCCCAAAATATCCTGAGGACCCTGCATCTGACAGAAATGAACATTCTTTACTCATTTGGTTAGGCTGCTGCGAACTCTGTAAGCAAGGTATCAGGCCAACATTTCCAAGGGGCTTTTTGGCCCCATATTTCATAAATTCAAACTCAATTCCTGAAAGCTCTCTGGTCATGTCTGAGTCTATGCATATCTCTCTCAAATATGACATTCCAATCAAACCCTTGGTAAAATAACCAATGTTTACAGTGGTATCTTGTTTCAAGGAGAACAGATTCTTTTTGAACTTATGCAAATAACTATGATTGCCAGGGAAGAGAATCCATGGAAAGAATACTCACTGAGAGTTCCTGAATTTCAGAGGGAGCAGATAGAGGGAAAAGTTAAATGCTTCAATTTGTTTACAAATGAATACTTTATGACATTTCTGTAACTTATAGCTGCCTTAAGAGAAAGTTTCATTAATCTAGAAGAGCAAATATTAGAGAAGCAACAATGGTTCAAATAAGAGTCACAAAAACTAGGGGCACCTGGGTGGCTTAGTCTGTTGAGCATCCGACTTCAGCTCAGGGCATGATCTTGTGGGTTGTGAGTTGGAGCCCTGTGAGTTTGGGCCCTGCATCAGGCTCTCTGCTGACAGCTCAGAGCCAGGAGCCTACTTTGGATTCTGTGTCTCCCTCTCTCTCTGCCCTTCCCCCACTCATGCTCTACCTCTCTCTCTCTCTTTCTCTCTCTCAACATTTAAAAATTTTAAAAAAAAAAGAGTCACAGAAACTATAATCACCTTTTCCCCAATTCATTTAGTCCCCTGTTACTCATTCTTATTCAGTTCCAATGCCACTTTTCAGCTCTGGAAATTCTTATCCATTTCAGTTTTATGATCCTAAAGATATAGAATACCTGTGTTTGTCCTAAAAGTCCTTTGTATGAATCTCCTTGAAGATGAAGCATGTTTTGTAAGAGCATCAGAACAATTATAAATGAAAAACTCAGGAATGAACATTGTTAATAATCTGATGTGAGAGTTCATTATGATGCAATTGACAAGGAAATTCAGTTATTTCTGTGACACACAACATGTTAATAATCAGAATTTTGAGTGATGACCTTATACCAGAATGTAACATACCAAATAAACATATCTATTTAGTTCAAAAGACTTCTTCTATAATTTTAAATCTTTGGAAAGTTTATTGAAAACTTTAGAAAATTTTAAAGTACATGCCTAAATAGAATTACAGATCATTAAAGACCTGAAAAAGACAAAACATAGAAATAGTTCAAGAAAACTTTGCCTTTTTTTTAGTGTTTATTTATTTATTATGAGGGGGAGTGGGGGGAGGGGACGGGAGGCCAGAGAGAGAGAGAATGCCAAGTAGGCTCCATGCTATTAGCTCAGAGCCTTATTTGGGGCTCCATCTCATGAATAGTGGGATCATGACCTGAGCCAATATCATGAGCTGATCACTTAACTGACTGAGCCACCTAGGTGTCCCAAAAAAATTTGTCTTTTTAACAGAGAGAAAGCAGACTTTCAATTTCATAACAGTGTACTTTTAAAATCCATTCTTTTCAACCTTAGTCTGTCCTGACCACACCTAAAATTTTTTTCCAAAGATTTCCCTTCATAAACTTTCCACGACTTTCCTTTGTATTCAGATTTTGTCCCAAGCCATTTCTCTCCAAACAATGAGTTGCATTTAGGAGAAAATTACTTTCTTTTACCTTCGACTCCTGGGTGGTGCCCCATACAGGATATGTCAGAGGTTCCTGGCATCAAAGCAACCTGAGGTATCCCTTAAATGAAATTGCATCATCACCAACCTGCCTTTAAAGGCCCTGCAGGAGGGATACTATAGTCCTCTTCTTCTCACATTGCATTCTAGACTGCAAAATGGGTGCCAATGTGTGGAACCAAGATACCATGCTTGGCCTTGCTTTGCCTTGCTGTGAAGACCAGGCCATGCCATGTCTTTTCTTGAAGGCTGTGCTGTGAAGGCCATTCCTTACCCTGCAGTGAAGAACTCATAGTTTTCAACCCATGGAAAACACTAGAAAGGGGGAAATTGTACAATTTTGTAATTTAAGTAGTTAGTAGGGGACATTGACAGAAAACAATAAAGAGAGAAATCCATCATGGTCTAAGCAACATTGCAACATATGGGGTTTTTTTTTTACAACCATGCCTACCTAGGAAATGGTCCCCAGTTGGGTTTTAATTCAGTCGAGTACTAGTTTCTGCCGGCTCTCTTTGGAGCTGTCATGGCCAGAAGCAGATACACCAGAGATGTGAAGGGGATCACACTCAACCAATGAGGAGAAAACCTCACAGGGGTGTCTTACACTCAGCAGCCATGCTAGTTACTTAGTGGCTCTACCGGCCCCAAGACAGACAATGCTGTAAAAGGACAGGAATAAAGAGAGGACATCAAACTTCTGGGTCTTATTACCATTCTGGCCATGGTACTAACTTCCAGCCAAAAGTCAATCTTTCTCCTCCTGTAGATTAGCCCTGGCTGGAGGATGGCAGCCTGGGCAATCAACATGAAAATGTTCCAATAAGACATTACTCCCTGAAAAGCCCCTGAAGTGAAAGCAAAGGAAGAGAAGGGAAAATACTCACCAAGTTTGCACTGAGGCTGAGTCCAGATGTGAAGGCTGATGACAATTTTCAGGTACCAAAATGATATGGAAATGGTCAAGAGCAAATGGTCAAGAAAGAATTTTTGAGACATCTTTGTGCAAGAAGGTGGTTTTATTAAAGCACGGGCACAGGGTCCTTGGGCAAAAAGAGCTGCATTGGGGTTGTAAGAGGTGACTGATTATATATTTTTAAGTTGGGAGGGGGCTAAGGATAGCATGAGTCTCCAAGGAATTTTGGAAGCAAGGTTTCTAGGACATGAGGGGCTAATTATTGTTAGGATAAGGCCATTTATTGCTGTCTAGTAAAACTTTAGTCATGAGACCCTTCAGATGTGTATCGGGGCCGTAAGCTTGGAGGATGATTGCCAACATATATCTTGGGGGGTTAGAGATAAAGGAAGTTTCTAGAGGAATAATATGTTAAAGGAAACTTCTACGATCCTGGAGGTCAGGATGATGTTAAGCTAAAATTGCCTTTTGCCCTTAGCAAAGTATTAACATCAAGGCAGTTAAGTTCCTAGACAAATGTTACTCTGCCTGTGTCAAGAACTTGTCAATGGTCTGTAAGTAGCAAGGAAATTTAATGTTTTCCTTTACCTTTGTTCCCCACAACAGAACAACACCTGGCTTAAAGTATATACACAAATGTTCATTAAATAAGCAAGCAGATGAACAAATGCATTCCCAAATGGAACTATTATATGTTATAGTTATGGCATAGAAGGAAAAGAAAAAAAGATAAACTGATGTTTTAAATGATAGTTTCCCTCTGAACGCTTTTAGGATGATAGTACATTTCACATTATGTGGAGTATTCTTTCTGCTTTACACTTGTTTTTCTATTATAACTTTTTTTACATTTATTCATCTATGAGAGACAGAGCATGAGTGGGGGAGGAACAGAGAGAGAAGGACACACACACACACACACACACACACACACACACACAGAATCCAAAGCAGGTCCTAGGCTCCAAGCTGTCAACACAGAGCTGGACACGGAAACTCACAGTCCGCGAGATCATGACCTGAGCTGATGTTAGATGCTTCGCTGACTGAGCCACCCAGGCACCTTCTATTGTAACTATTAATAATAGCTCCTTTCACTGCCAAAATATGCCCTGGGGTGGGCAATTAAATTGTATGGTTCTACTTACATTTAAGTGTATTTGTGAGAGAGAATAGAGAAATGTTCAACTTGCTTTACTCTTTTAATTTCTTTCCTGTGCTGAACGAAATGGTTTTCCTATGTGGATATGACCAGTTTCTCCCTCAGAATACTACTTTGGTTGTTAAAACCCAATGTGAAAATTTTTGTGTCATTAACTCATTTAAGTCAAGGCATTGAGTGCCTACTCTTGTTTGAGTTACATAATCAGATAAACCAGCTAATCTCCCAGGAGAATGCTGCTGAAATAAAGAAATAGGTAAGTATTCAAGCACTGTATTCAAAATACATATGGAATGCTTGCTTATTTCTGATTCATTACCAGTATAGCTTCTTATTCTCATTATTAATAAAATAGTGTGTAAGAAAGTGATTTGTAACTTATAAAATATCATAAGGTAGAAAGTAAGTGACAATAGTAATTATTACAGGTGTTTACTACATTCTTCTGGATGTCTAATAGAATTGTCCCTCATTGCTCCTCTGAAGCTAAACAAATGTCCAAAGTAGAAACTTGACAAGTCAGTCCATGATTTTCCACTTTCCCTTTCCATGAAAGGTTGAATCAGTATTGAGTTTTAGTTATACTTGGGCTACTACTGTCTGAGTGGAACCCTTTCTGTTCTATATGAGTGAGAAATCAATTTTTGTTGTTAAGCCACTGACATTTTAATGTACTTTATTACCATAACATAACCAGCCTAACCTAGCCTATTTCAACTGCTGAAATAATCCTATTAAGTAGTACTTACCTGCTTTCTTTAGGAAATATTGACACAAGGGTACATGGGTGGCTCAGTCACTTAAGCATCCCATTCTTGATTTCAGCTCAGGTCATGATCTCATGGTTGTGAAGTAGAGCCCCACATCAGGCTCCGCACTGACAGTGTGGAGCCTGCTTGTGATTCTTTACTTCTTTTTCTCTCTCTGCCCCTCCCCCTTCTCAAAAATAAAAAATAAATAAATATTTAGAAAAACACAAAATCAAAAACAATGATACTATTTGCTTTCAGAACCTCATACCATTTCCCATACCTTCCCGGAACCTGGGCTGTCTACTCTGCTAAGGTCATTTGGTGGCTAGTATGTTTTGACAACACGGTCTGTAATCTGTCCCTAAGGAAAATTCAAGTCATAGAATTTTAGAGCTGGAAGAGATTTTAGGGACTATATAGTTCAACTCCACCATTTAGATAGGTCATCTGAAAAAGTATAACCTGAACAAGGCTCTGTCAGTCACTTGTGTGAACTCAGAAAAGACACCTAATCTCTTTAATTTTACTTTCTTTAACTATAAAAATGCAAATAATCATATGTTTCAGTTAGGTTTGTTTAAAAAATTGAGTGAGTACATTTATATGAACTAGACACATATCCGTGGTCATAGGGCATTTGCGTATCCCTTTGTTCTTTACAAGCTTCATAAGGTGAGATGGAAAAGAGTGGCAAAGCATTTATGAGAGTTTTATCATTTTATTTTTATATTCATCAACTATTCCTATAAACTTCTCAACCAACTTGTTAGACAGACCAAGCATTATTATTATTATTTCTATTTTACAATAGTCAGTTGAAAGCCAGAAACACTATGATTTAATTTAAGATCATCCTGTTAATAAATAGAAGAAGTAGAGCTCAAAACAATGGCCTCTGACTTGAACATCATGCTTTCTTTTCTACCACCTTGAGGCATAAATTTGGTGGTATGGATCATCTAGTCAGAGCTTTTCCACTACCAATAACCTTTGTAGTTAGTTAGATAAGTGGAAGTATCTGATTTTCTCAATACTTAGTCCACAATAATAACAGTTAACATAATATTGAATAATAGTATATTTAAACTATATTGTTTGGGGTGAAAAAAAGATCAAAATAAACTCCTATGTAATAAAGAATTGGTCTGGCCTTTGTTCCCAATTCCTGGAAGGTAGTCTCTAATTTCTTAGAATTTTTCTTAGTTATTAGAGTATGTTTGTTATTCATGGTGGGCCCTGGTGATAAATTTATGCTAAAGAGGTGACTAATGGGGACCCTTAGATAGTGCTAATGCGATGAGTCAGGAGAGGGGTTGGCCAAGCCAGAAAGACCATTCAGTTGAAGATTGAGTGTTTTGAACCATATAGTATCAACCCAATCTCTGGATAGGAGAGGGAAGATTGTGTTTAACCTTATAGCCAATGATACTTATGTCATGAAACCACAATAAAAACTCTGGGACTAAAGCACAGGTGAGTATACCTAGTTGGCAGTAATCTGCATATTGTTGTGCATGGATGTGCCAGGAGGGTGGCATGTCCTGATTCTATGAGTAAAAGACAATGGAAGCTTGTTACTGCCCTACGTATTTCTTTCTTTCTTTCTTTCTTTCTTTCTTTCTTTCTTTCTTTCTTTCTTTCTTTCTTTCTTTCTTTTTTAATATTCATTTATTTTTGAAAGAGAAAGACAAACAAACAGAGTGTGAGCCGGGGAGGGGCAGAGAGAGAAGGAGACACAGAATCCGAAGCAGGCTTCAGGTTCTGAGCTGTCAGCACAGAGCTCGATGCAGGGCTTGAACTTACAGACTGCAAGATCATGACCTGAGCTCAAGTTGGACACTCAACCAGCTGAACCATCCAGGTGCCCCTATGCATTTCATTTTTAGTTGGTTCTGACTTGAATCTTTTTGCTACAATAAACTTGTAATGATAAAAATAGTACTTTCCTGAGTTCTGAAAAATAGTACTTTCCTGAGTTCTGAAAGTCATTCAGTGAGTTATTGAATCTGAGGGGGTAATGGAACTCCTTGAATTTGTAGTCAGCTAATCCAAGGAGTAAGAGACCTAGGGCACCCTGAACCTGTAGCTGGTATCAAAAGTGAGGACACTCTTTTGGAAGAGTGTCCTTAACCTATGAATTATGGCCCAACTCTGCATAGCTGGTATCAGAAATTATTTCATAAACATAATTCTAAACTTGAAAGCAAGAAAAAAATGTATGCACATACATATATATAAAATGCAGAACATACTTTTATTTATTATCCTTTTGACTCATAGGTAAAGATAAATAACACCTGGAATTACCTTACTTTTTTAAGGCTTTACATTATTTTTATATAAAATAATCAAGGGTATTTCCAGATATTTTTCTTGATTTAAAAAAATTATAAGACTATTTATGTTATTCTCAGTGTCCTTTAATGAATTATTTTATTTATTTTATGAGAATATAGTTTCCAGGAGCGTCTGTTTGGCTCAGTTGGTTTAGTATCCAACTTCAGCTCGGGTCATGAACTCTTGAATTGTGAGTTCGAGCCCTGAGTCGGGCTCTGTGCTGACAGCTCAGAGCCTGGAAACTACTTTGGGTTCTGTGTCTCTTCTCTCCCCACTTGCATATTCTCTCTCTCCCTCTCTTTCTCAAAAATAAGTAAGAGAATATAGTTTCCAAAGCCAAATATATACTTAACTGAAAAAAAATATGACAGAAAGTTAACATTTTTCTGAGATGTGAACACATGAATGTTTCATTATATAGTTTTTATCTTTCTGCATGTGTGAAATATTTTCTTCAGTGTATCTACATTTTGATAATAATTTTGCTTCATTCCCTGGCAATGCTGAATAAGTAAGTCATTAGAATAATTGAGCAGCACAAAATCAGAACACCACAGAAATTTGCAAATGCTATAATTCAGGGCTTTCCCTCCACCTGTGGAGAGCTGGTGTTAAACAGCCTACAATTGCATAGTGGTCTTTTTCAATCTCCTGGACAATAGAAATTAAATTTTCTACCACAAACACATTATTTTAGTAATTTGCTCTGCAGAATTGGTATCTTACCGGATGCATTATGTTGCCTGCAGTGTTATGTTGCCGCATTGTTGCGGATTGCTAATCTCACCATGCATTCTGCACAATCATTATTAGCCAACTCAGTAATGAGAAAAAAGCTACAATTCACAAAGTTCTCAGTTGGTAATACTTTATTTTTGTAGAATTTTAAATGTTAATATTTGGTTTTTGATGAGTTACCTAATATCTCCCTGCTTTGCACTAATAATCTTAAAAATTTTGAATAAACACAGTAGTAAATTCATGATTAATAAAACTATTCATTTTGAGCATACATCAGTATTAGCAGTAAATTTTCCTCTTGATAATAAAATATGCCTAATTTATATAAAAATTACTTTTTAGTTACCATTTAGTGAACATCAACTTCCTGCCAGGCACTGTGGTACATATTTTCATTTTCCTGTTTCTTTCTCAAAATATCTATCAAGGAGATGGGATATGCACATTTCCTGCACTGGAACATAAACCAACCAGTGAAAGAGTATTGTCTAATTTTTCAGTGACATATCTAAAGAGCTGGCAATGTAGTAGACAATAAACATTAGTTGAAGGAATGAGTGGTTTTCACTGTTGTATAAGCTAACATCAAAATTTGTTGTATTCAATTTGTTGTTTTCATCATCACACAACGTACAAGCTTAAGGCAACAGGTTCAATTTATGCTTTCTCTTAGTTGTGTCATAATATTAGTTATACAACAGTTATACGACAATCGTGTATTCACTGAGAACTTTTTCTGATATCCTCTTCCTTATGTGAATTTGGTAAGATTTATGGCCAATCAGAAACAATGAAGCCATGAAATTATGGATAGTAATTCCACAGTGTATTTGTCTATTTTCTTCCATGATGTATGTACCTCAAGGCCCTAGAGCAGGAACTAACACACAGTTGGCACTCAGCTCAATAAATATTTGTCGAATAAGCTAATTTTGTTTGTTCTTACCTTCTTGAGAATATAAAATTAACTGAAGAACTGTGATTACATATTGGTCTTCTGCCTGCTTTTTTAATAAAATAGGATTTTTTAAAACATCAGAATTTATTGTTATTTAAGAAATTTTTGTGTTTAAATAATTATTTATGAGCCACTAATATGATTACTTCATTTCATGATAGTGAAGTCTAAAAAATGGTATACTGTGTGGAATACCCACTTCTTTGAGGCAAATATATACTGAAAGTATAAACTTCATGGCTTCATAAATTTGCGTTTCCCTAGTGTTAAAACTACCTGAGAACAACCCCTGTCTACTGTTATTAAATTGGTTCTTTGAGTCAAGGAGATTCTAGTACTAATTATTAGTGACTTTCTTGTTTAAAAATGAGTGGCTACCTCATAATTCTTAATAACTTTTAGATTTTTAGTATAAAACTAATAATTATTACTCAGGTTATTTTTTACCCAAAATGTGATTACCAAAACTCTTGCTTTTGTAAATAAGTATTAGTTGAAAATAACATCCCAGACCCACTGTTGGTAATGCTCAGTTAAATAAAGTTAAACAGCATTTTTGTTGTTTGTTGGTTATTTAATTTTGATTTGCTTTGTTTTATACGTAAAACAGCTTAGAATATTTAATATGCCAGTGTGCAATGTGACTTTCTAAAACGGGATGTATACTCAGCGGTATTTATGTAATCCATTTGAATCTGAGAAAAGAAAATTTCTCTTTTATCGTACTTCTTGTGGGATTTACTGTACTGTGGGTTACACTTTGACATATACCAGACTAGAGTGTCCCTTATGTTTAGCTAACTTCTGAACTCATGATCTTGCTGATTTCTATAATACTATACATGGTTTCTCTGCTGTCTTCAGTTTTATTTTATTGTGGTAAGAACATAAGTTCTACTCTCTCAGCAAATTTGTATCTGTATAAAACAGCATTGTTAGCTTTGGAACAATGTTGTGTGGGTAGATCTCTAGAATGTATTCACCCTGCATAATTGAAACTTTATGGCCATTGATTTTCAGCTCTCCATTTCTCTTCCAATTCCTGGCAACCACCATTCCACTCTGATTCTATGAGTTTGACTATTTTAGAAACCTCATATAAGTGGAATCATGCAGTATTTTTTTTTTCTGTTACTGGCTTAATTTACTTCACACATGTCTTCCAGGTTTATCCATGTTATCATATATTGGAATATTCTCTTCATTTTAAAGATGAGTAGTATTCCATTGTATGTATATACTACATTTTGTTTTTCTTTCTTTCTTTCTTTCTTTCTTTCTTTCTTTCTTCCTTTCTTTTCTTTGTTTCTTTGTTCCTTCGTTCCTTCGTTCCTTCTTTCCTTCCTTCCTTCCTTCCTTCCTTCCTTCCTTCCTTCCTTCCTTCCTTTCTTTCTTTTGAGAGAACAAGCATGAATGTAAGAAGGGTAGAGGGAGAAGAGAGAGAATCTTAAATGGGCTCCATGCCTAATACCCAGTTTGATCTCAAAAACTGAGGGATCAGGACCTGAGCGGAAATCAAGAGTCCGATGCTTAACTGACTGAACCTCCCAGGTGCCTCTGTACCACATTTTCTTTATCCATTCATCTGTTGATGGGCTTTTAAGCTGTTTCCACATTTTGACTATTTTGAATAGTGCTTCAATGAAAATTGGAGTGCCAATATCTCTTCTAGATACCTATTTCATTCTCCTGAATAATACCTAGAAGTGAGATTTCTGGATGGTATGATAGTTCTATTTTTAATTTTTGAGAAATCTCTATATTGTTTTTCATAGCAGCTGCAGCATTTTTCATTCCTACCAACAGTGCACAAACGTTCCAATTCCTCCACATCGTACCCAACTCTTGTCTTTTTTTTTTTTTTAAATAGCCATCCTAACATATGTAAGGGGAAAACCCCTGTGGTTTTGACTTGCTTTTACATTTCTCTGATGATTAGTGACATTATCTTTTCACATACCTGTTGGCTATTTGTACATCATATTTGGAGAGTGTCTATTTCGAGTCTTCAGCCCACATTAAAGTCAGGTTGTTTGCTGCTGTTGTAGGATTTCCTTATATGTTTTAGATATTAATAATGTAAGGCCACAAGTCTAAACGTCTAAACCAAACTGACTCCATGACAGGCTTTAAGTTTCCCCTCTGAACTAGAAGGCCTGAGTTCCAGCTTTCCCGAAACTAGCAGGCAGTTACACATTGCCCAAGGGAGGAGAAACCACCCTTGCAACACCCAATCTGGAAAGTCCAGCGACCACCCTCCACATTACTAAGGGAGAGGCCTGGAGATAGAAATTATAGATAGGACCCGGTTACCTAATGTTAAAGTTAACCCGTTAGTCGCAGAACAAGACCCTAGGCTCGTTCTGTGATTGGTTGAATTTAAAGGTACTCTAAATGTTGTAATTGGATCCCGCTAAAGGTAATAAATACTCTAGACAATGTGTATGGTCAAACCCGCTATCAATGATGTTGAATTATTATGACTGGATGGATCACTGTTCCCTGTCACAACTTCTGTAACTCCCCCGTCTCAAACCCCATAAAAACCCTACTCTGCCCTTGTTCGACCCATACGCTGGTGAAGTCTGTGAGCCCGAGCTTAAGCCCGTAATAAAGCCCTTTGCCTTTGCATGCGTGACTCGGTCTCCCTTGTGGTCTCTGGTCGGTGAGGATACTGCGATCTGGCTGTAACAATCCCTTATCTGATATATGATTTGCAGATATTTCCTCCCATTCTGTAAGTTGCCTTTTCACTCTGTTGATTGTTTCCTTTGCTGAACAGAAGTTTTTGTTTGTTTGTTTTTGGGTTTTTTGTGGGCTTTCTTACTTGTTTCATGTGGTCCTATTTATCTACTTTTGCTTTTGTTCTCTATGGTTTTGGATTTGTACTGAATCTATAGATGGCTCTGTGTAGTATGAACATTTAATAAGACATTTAACAACAACCTTTCAATCCATGAATATACAATGTCTCCATTTGTCTGTATCTTCTTTAATTTCTTTCATTAATATTTTAAATTTTCACCTCTTTAGTTGTTTATTCCTAAAAAACCTTTTTAGTGCTATTGTAAATGGGATATTTTCTTTAATTTTCTTTTCAGGTGGTTTATTATTAGTGAATAGAAATGCAATTGATTTTTGTCTACTGACTTTGTATCCTGCAACTTTACAGAATTTGTTTATTGTGTCTAACAGGCTTTTGATTGTTTCTTTGTTTACTCATTTGTTTTGGGAATTTTTAGGGCTTTTCTTTATGTGAGACTATGTCATGTGACAATTGGGACATTTTGCCTCTTTCTTTCTGATTTGCATACCTTTTATCTCTTTCCTTTGCTTAATTGTTTTGGCTAGACCTCCAGAACTATGTTGATGGATATGCATTCTTTGCCTTTATCCCAATCTGAGAGGAAAGCTTTCATTTTTTGACTGTTTTGTATGATACATGCTGTGGGCTTTTTTTTTTAATGTATGCCTTTATTATGTTGAGATTTTCCTTTTATTTGTAGTTTGTTAAGAGTTTTTATTATGAAAAGGTATTGAGTTTTGTCAAATGCTTTTTCTGTATCTTTTGAGATGGTCATATGATTTTTATCCATTCCATTAAATGTGGTGTATCATATTAATTGATTTTCATATGTTAGGCTATCTTTGTGTCCCAGGGCTAAATCTCACTTAGTTATATTATATGATCCCTTTAATGTGCTATTGAACATGATTTGCTAGTATTTTGTTGAGGGTTTTCATATGTCCATCAGAGATATCAGTCTATAGTTTTCTTTTCCTGTGGTATCTTTGTCTGACTTTGGTACCCAGGAAATGATGGCCTCATAAAATAAGTTTGAAAGTGCTGCTCTTTTCCACTTTGAAGGGACATAGTTTTGAGATGTTAAATACCTAAGGGTAATATTGGGGTAAAAAGTTATTTCAGCAAAATGAAAAAAGGAACAAAGCAGATGACATTGGATATGAAATATCCAATATGAGATCTTAATTAGCATGAGCTAACCATGACATAGTAGAAAAGAAAAGATGGCAAAAATCTGTTGACTTCAGACTTGGAAAATTCTTCTCTAAATGGTAATGTTTAAAGATTGTCAGTTTATATTTCTTTCTGTATTAGCCCAATGCCACAACTTAATTCTGCATTTGATACTTGTTCATTTGGTCTTAGATTTTAAGTGATATTTGGTGGTCTTCCACTTTTGGAAAATCTCTAAATAAAGCACAGAAATATAACTACAAAACAGTACCTCAATACTAGATATTAATTTGTATAAGTAATTGTCGTACTTCACTGCACATTAATTTGTTTTTTCTGTAATATCTTCTTATAACTAACATTTATAAATACAAAAATTGTAGGGGAAAATTCAATGAGAAGAGATTGAAAAAAGTGTAGATGCTGTATCTACTTTCTTAGTGTTCCCTTAAGGTTTTCCTAGAGGCTGCAAAACTATTATTAATGTCTGGTTTTCTAAAAGGTGAACTGCAATGGGAAATTTTATGTTCATGGTTTACTAAGGAAGTATCCTTAGGAGAACTTAGTAAAAGAATGAGAGAAGTAGGCAAGGAAAGGAGAAGGGGATTTATAAAGTGTAGGTTCTCCCCTAGAAGCTTTGAAGAATAAATCTCAGATGGTCTGTCATCACTTGGGGTCAGGAAGCAGGACTTTTGTATACCTCCAACACTCCAGCTTATCATCAACTATGACTTGCAAGGTGGAGGGAATAGTAAGGTGCCCTAGTAAACTCCTGGTTACTTTTAGGAAAGTGAGTGTGATGGTTAATTATAAATGTCAACTTGGGGCGCCTGGGTGGCTTAGTCGGTTAAGCGTCCGACTTTCGCTTAGGTCATGATCTCGCGGTTCGTGGGTTCGAGCCCCGCGTCGGGCTCTGTGCTGACTGCCAGCTCAGAGTCTGGAGCCTGTTTCAGTCTGTGACTCCCTCTCTCTGAACCTCCCCTGTTCACGCTGTCTCTCTCTCTCTCTCTCCTAGAAATAAATAAAACATAAAAAAAAAAAAATTAAAAAAAAATAAATGTCAACTTGACCGAGCCACGGGATGTGCAGACATTTGGTCAAACATTATTCTGCGTATGTCTTTGAGGGTGCTTCTGGACGCAATTTACATTTGAATCAATAGAGTAAAGCAGATTGCCCCCCAACATGGGTGGGCCTGATCCAATCAGTTGAAGGCCTGGCTACAACAAAAAGACTCACCTTTTTATAAGTAAGGAGGAACTCTTCCTATATGACTTCCTTTCAAGAGGGACATTCAGTTTTTTCCTACCTTCAGACTTGAACTGAAACATCTATTCTTCTTAGATCTCAAGCCTGCCAGTCCTCAGACTGAACTTCTGTCTGCTTTCCTGTTTCTCAGGACTTCAGACTCACATTGGAGCTACACCATCAGCATACTTGAATCTTCAGCTTGCCAATTACAAATTTTGGTGCTTCTCAGTCTCCTTAATTGCTTAAGTCAATTCCTTATGAAATCTTATCCTCCCTCTTTGTCTGTCTGTCTGTCTCTCTCTCTCTTGCTTCCCCAGTTAGTTCTGTGTCTCTGGAAAACCCTAGCTAATACAGTGAGAAATGAATTCTACAATCTAAACTGAAATCCTTTAGAAAATTTCAGTCAGTGTGAAAACTCAGCAGAAGCACCCCTGGAAAGTAGTAAAAGAAATCTCAAGGGATTTGGGTAGGGCAACAACATCTGCTACAATTATACATTTAGGCTCTGTCTTATATATTCTAGGAAACTGCCTACATACAAACACCATTTCCATCTAGCCTTTCTTTCCTAACCAATAGTCCAGTCATTTGTTGTGAAGGTTGCTGTATATGCACTTAAAAAAATCTTGACACTCTCATCTTACAGTAAACTTTGTTTCCTATGAATTTTACACCATATTTAGTTCATAAACTATTCTAAAACAAGTTTTAGGAGTCTAAATTTACTTAATTTTTATGCAGGTTCCCTGCATTTTTTTCCTGAGCAGAGCTATTCCTTATGGCAAATTACCACAGTGTTCTTTTTGGAGACTTTGCTCTTGCAAAACCTTCAGCAAGATACAAAAATATCACAGATAATCCAAAAGACAATCAGTCTATTATTTGAAGATAAAATACTTCTTAGCAAAGATTGGAGTACTTGGTTACATAGTACTGAGATTACAAAAGTTCCCTTTGAAAATGATAGAATAAAAAATTATAATCATAAAGCTTTAGGGCTAGAAGTTTCTTAGAGGTCATCTTGTCCACTATACTTTTTCTCCATACAAGTAAACTGAGGAAGAGACTATGAAGTCAACTGAGGAATAGACAATATACATGAGATAACTATTTAACTTTGTGGTTTTGACACCTTTATCTGCAATTAGTTTTAGTTGGAGCTCAGTATAAAGTCATTTATATACAATACATTTTTAATGTTGAACTCTTATTGCTCATGGATTTAAATTTAATTCAGAAAATGCCTCAGATGCAATTTTCTGGTAAATGTTTTGTTACAAGGAATGTATCCTTTACAGAAAACAGATTATTATGAACAAAATATAGCCATGATTTTTTAAATAATCTATTATTACAAATCTTTGAAGAAGTAAGAATAATGAAGGCAGTGACAGTAATATCAACAGCATAGGCATATTAACATATGTTTTATTAACATAAGCATATCAAACATTTATTTGATGTAGACAGTTATTAGATGTATTTAGTGATCAAGTAGAAAATCATGTGTTTCGGGGCGCCTGGGTGGCTTAGTCGGTTAAGCGTCGGACTTTCGGTTAGGT
Source organism: Proteles cristata cristata (assembly GCA_017311185.1). Taxonomy (NCBI): domain Eukaryota; kingdom Metazoa; phylum Chordata; class Mammalia; order Carnivora; family Hyaenidae; genus Proteles; species Proteles cristata. The sequence continues at coordinate 174,587 of JAESUZ010003242.1, forward strand.
CATGATCTCGCGGTTCATGGGTTCAGGCCCCGCGTCAGGCTCTGTGCTGACTGCCAGCTCAGAGCCTGGAGCCTGTTATAGAGTCTGTGACTTCTTCTCTCTCTGATCCTCCCCTGCTCACGCTGTCTCTCTCTCTCTCTCTCTCTCTCTCTCCTAGAAATAAAAAAAGAAAAGAAAAGAAAAGAAAATCATGTGTTTCAGCATGACTCCTTATCAGTTTTTGTTTAATGCAGTTTAGTATTTAAGTATGAAGATGGTGGCATTGATCTAGTTTTAAAAGACATATTTGTCAGGTTGCTTTTGCAATTAATGAGGCATTGTGTAGGCTATAACAATCATTCTTAGATGAAACTACAATGACACAGAAGTCAGGGGGCCCAGAATTTAACGTCTGCTTTGTGAGTAGTCATTTGGCTTTAGCCAACTCACTTAACTCTATGAAAATCATTTTATTGTCCTTTAAAGTAAGGAATTTGGGGTTTTGATCTAGGTCAATCTGAAGATTTCTTCTAGATCTATTTGAACATTCTATGATTCTGTGACCTAGGCCTCATTAGTGGTGTGTTAATAGTCAAAATTTGGCCCAAATGAAATCTATTTGGTTGAACAAATACTGTTGCATTTGAGATACCAATATTTAATTTCTGTTTTGAGATTCTCTTCTTCCTGCCCTATTCTCTTCCAGAAACTTTAACTCTTAGAAAAGAACTTCAGTGCAAGAAGTGAAGAGAGATACTTTGAGGATTTTTTAATTATTTAACAAGCTAAATGACAAGGATTTAATAAGAAATTAAATGTCTGAAATTCAAAAACAAACCTTAAGGCAACCAGTCTATCATTTGTTCCCTGTCTGAATTGAAATGATAAATACAATATATTATCATACCTTAGTCATGTAGATAAGTTATGTAATATGTTAAGGGAGAAGAATGACTTTGGACCTGCCCTCTGGAAAAGATGCCCTTAGTTGGCATTCAGCACTGATCCTTAAACAGTGTGCTAGAGCAGTTGGAAGCTGAACAATTGGAAAACACTGAGTTAGTAGGAGGTAAGGGAGGGATCTGCAACAGCTGAAGCAAAATGAACTTTTCTGCCGAGAAAAGCAGCTTAGTTGCAACCCTCTGAGCTTAGACGTCAATCCATCCGCAAGCAGGACAAGTGTGGGTGATATATGGAAAGGATATTTTAAAATCTGCTTGAGTTTGCCAATCTGGAGATTCGCCCAGGAAAGAGAGCCTTAGAAAAATCACGATGGAAACAAGCAAATTTTATCATATTTATGCAGAACTTGAGAGACACAGAAACTAATTGGACAGACTCCCATTGCTAAGCAGATAAAGATTTCATCATTAATGATTACTAGGACAGAAAGCTCTTTTAACTGTTTTTCTCTAACATCCACAGTGATTAAATACATTTACATATTAGTTTTATGTAATATCATGATGGAAAGAAAAACACTTTCCTCACATGTTTTATAAAGATAACCCTGTTCTCTTATAGCTTGCTGAATCTTCAATCAGTTTTCAAACATGGCTACGCTGTCAAATAGAAGTGTGCTAGGAACATTTCTTGCTCAAGTCAGAAACACTTCATTTTGAATTCTTGAGAAAATCGCAAGTACTTTGTTCCCTTAAAATAAAGGTGTGTTTAACGTCTTGAATTATGCAAAATATTTGTGACAATAAATAATAATGCACCTTTTCTTTAACATAAATGAAACCTTTTTGTCAGCAAAGTAAAACGCTCTGCATTAAAAATAATATTAATGCTCATTGGCTGTGTGCATTATTGTCTTTTGCAGACATCAGCTGAATCACTTTGATTTATTCCAAATGAGATATTTTTAATGAAAATGTATCACATAGAGAAGCTAAATCATTTCCAGTAATATTGTAACAGCTTCAAAAGGAGACACTGTGGTGTTAAAGAGAAGCATATGATTCTTGGTGTCAGTGCCAGCGAACTCTAGTTTTAATGTGTTGAATCAGAACAAGTGATGACATGAATGATTAGATTTTACAATAGCAACTTGATTTGAAAGAAGCAGACATTTTTATGTGGGGAGTTAGATATAAAATTTCATAATAAAGTTAAAAGAATTAAAATTTGCTAAAAGGTTTTCAGAGAACTTATTTTTTTTGATAAATACCAACTTTGGAATATCATGACTAATCTTAAAGGCTATAAAGTAGTTTTTAGCTCATGAAGGTACTTGAGATGGAATGTAGTAATCATATTTAATTTTGCAAAAGTACATTTGCATAGCTATTGCAATGTCACCCTAAACCTTACCCTTAGGTCTTAAGGTACAGTGCTGTTTTAAGACAGGTAGATAAAAAAGACAGGTTATTTATAGTAACAATTGAGAAATTAAAATAATGGAATCCAAGCAAACAGAACCAATACCGGGGATCTTATGGGAGTATCTCTGGCCATACAGAGACTTCAGTGGCGTCAGGAAAGCATGACCCTCCAGAGTCATGGCCTGCTCTTCATTCTGGGCTCTTCATGGGCCTGCTGTGTGCTCTCAGCATGTGTGGGTCAAACCATCATACATCTTATCAGCCAGCTGAGAGCAAGGTCTCAGAGTGTAATATTGAGGAACAGAATGGTGGTTAGGAGAGAGTAGGGGTGGGGGGTGGGGGTGAAAGCAGCCCCAAAGAGGTAAGTGAGACTGAAGCAAAGACAAGAGATTTCTTGTGGTTTAGCTCTAGACTGACCCTGATTTAAAGGCACTGAAAAAACTGGAATCCATAGCACCCAAAATGGGATAAAATTCACCAAAGCTTTCATTGGCTTGTGCTCAATATATCAGTATTGATACCCTCACTTTGAAAGACCAGCAATAACACTAGGAATCCAACTATCATAGATCGCTGCTGATCCAATAGCAATTTTTCTTCCACATTTTCAAAGAAGTTATTGTTTTTATGTCATATAGTAATGCAGTGAGGAATACATTCTGACCCAGCACGGAGAAATTGAAAGAAGGTACATTAAAAATAACAGTGATATTTAAGAAAGGACTTACTGACAAAATGTTAGAAAGTAACTTCTTTTACCGTTACTTGGCATCCTTAAACAACCTCTGAATTTAGCATACTAAGTATACTTAAAACTAGAGCTTTCTTTTATCCTTTTTATAATAAGTGGCAGAGGACATGATTTCCTTTCGGGAAATCCTATTTTTTCCAGATTTTGCAGTTAGGAATAGATTTATTGTAGGGTGCCTGGGTGGCTCAGTCATTAAGCATCTGATTTTGGCTCAGGTCATGATCTCACTGTTCCTGAGTTTGAGTCCCACATCGGGTGAGTTCGAGCCCTGCTTTGGGTTAGTCCCACCTTCTCTCTTTCTCTCTCTTCCCCCCCCCTTCCTCTGTCCCTCTTGGGATTCTGTCTCTCTGACCCTCAGTCGTTTGCGCTGTCTCGCACACTCTCTCTCAAAAATAAATAATTAACTAATTCATTAAGAATAATAAAAAAGTTAAAAAGGGGAATATATTTATTGTAAGGAATACATGATGTAATTTTGGTAGCTCTAATTCAAGCTGTAATTGTGTAATTGTGTAATTAATTGTTGAATGGCTGCATCTCCAAGATGATACACTCTGTGGAGCCTGGGATGGTGTCCATTTTGTGAATGATAGCCCCAGCCTCTAGCTAGGGCCTTAACATAGTAGGAAATCACTAAATAAGAAATTGCTCATTAATGAAGGATAACATGGGCCCACAGCTAGTAATTGGTAAGGAAAAGAATTTATGTCTAAACTGCTAACTCCATGCTCAGTGCTCTATGGACTATTTTGAATTTATAGGTGACAGGTTACAAACATCAAATTCACAGATATATTTCTTAGTGAATTCAAACACTCCTATTTAATAAGTATATGTATAGTGAGTAACTTGACCAAATCACTTGATCTATTCTTGTGAGGTGATTTCATGGTTTGCTTTTTATGGAAATGCCTTTAAGTTACAGTTTATACTGCATATCATGATTCCAGAGAGTTCATGGCTAGGGCCACTGATTCAATTCTCAGAGGGAAAATTAGATTTTCAGGGAAACTTTCTCTTCCAACAGAGTTTGTACTTCAAACTCTAGTTAAAAATGCCTGTCTTGTTCTGAAGGAAAAATTCTGCACTGAATGTGGCTAACATCAGCCCTTCTCCATCTCCAAACCTGAATCATCAGTTTATCAATTGATCCACCATTAATGAGTTACATTAGACATTTCTAAACTTTTTCCTGGCTCTGAATTTATATTAAATTAATAGCGATCAAATGATGTACAAATTATCTTTTTTAATTCCGAAAACAATTTGATGAAATACATATTAACTTCGCAACTTGAGATGAAAAAAGTAAGTCACAGAGGGAATTCAAACCTAGGTCCTCTCAACTTAGGCCCTTACTCTTAAGTGATCATTCTACAGTAAAATAAAGATGATGATAAGTATATTATTGTTTATAGTATTTAATGAGCATCAAATATCATAGAAAATATTACTGTGATTAATGTGATTTTTAAGCTCTAATTTATGTTATGCAACACAAGCTGGATTAGTGTCATTTAATCCATCTGAAAAGAGAATCATTATAGTGTGTAAGTAGGGTCATATTTGTGGCCCGGTTTTTTTTTTTTTTTTCTTGTATATTGTCCCTCTATATTTGGCAAGATTGATACCAATAACTGTAAGATTGAATTTCCCTATCTTCTTGGCAGCTAAGAAATGAACATTTGACCAGGATTCTCACCAGTAAAATGGACCTCCACAATGCTCCAATTCAGCAGGGAAAAACAGAACTTTTTTTAGGAAGTCATACCTGGTGAATATGGCACAGTTTGGCATAGACACTGAGTCCGAGGAGCAGCTATGAAAGAATTGCCAAGGACAGGATCTTATGTTCATGGTTTACAATACCTGTGCTGGAATCAAACCTCTGAATAGTTTAGTGGTGTGGTTTGGGTATTATTTCTGCTGGCATAATCTCTGAACTCAGTTGTCTGGCCCCCCTGGTCCCCCTGGGGTTTCTGAGGGCCAGCTTATGTCATTTAATACATTCCTATTCCAATTTACCTAGTTTGTTCTCTTTTTGCAACTAATAAACCTGACTAAAATAAGCCAGTTTCACATATCAGGCTTATGTTAGACAGAATAATTGTTTCCCAAAGATGTTCATGTCCTAATTCTTACAACCTATGAATATATGAAGTTGCACAGTAAAAAGGAATTTTTGAAGATGTGATTAACAGACCTTGGAATGGGGAGGTTATCCCAGATTGTCCAGGTGGGCTCAATCTAATCACATAAGTCCTTAAAAGCAAAGACTTTTTCCCAACAAGGTATATGTATATGTGTTCTATATATATGTATACACACACACACACACACGCCTTGAGAGTGAGAGAGAGAGAGAGATGACAAAAGAAGAGGCATGAGAATAATTCTATCTGCTGATGCTGGCTTTGAGGATGGAGGAAGAGGCATCTGAGCCAAGAAATGTAGGTGGTGATCTCCAGAAGCTTATAATTGCCCTCAACTGACAAATAGGAAAACAATTGATACCTTAGTTCTACAACTGAATGGAATTGAATTCTGCTAACCTGAATGAATGAATGAATGAATGCATAAATAAATAAATAAATATCTACAGCCCACCAGAGTTCTAAACTATAAAACTATAAAGCAATAAACTTGTACTGTTTAAAGCCACTAAATTGGTGGTTATAGAAAGCTAATACAAGACTAGCAAGCTTTACTTTAGATTTAACATAATCCAGTCCTAGCCTGTGATTTTGATTCTTCTCCTGTTTACTTGAGCTTGTCTTACCAGACTTTCACCTTGACCTCTGAGCCCAGATTCTAATTCCAGAAGATCTCTGTGCTTACTATCAGGAGACAAAGTATCGAGCAGGAATAAAATATGTTGCGAAATTCTGAGGGAGATGACATGAAATGCAAAATAAGGATTAATCAGAAAATATTGAAATTTGTCAGTAATAACAACATTGGACAGCTAAACTGTTAATGCTTCTACTGCTCTACATGTAACATTTGGATAGTAATGGCAGTCATAGATGACTTATAGTACAGAATAAAATAAGATACATAAAGTTCCTAGAATAGCCTGTGGTGCGTAGCAAATGTTTTATAAATGATGGCCATTTTTATTAATATAGGGGGTATATACTAGTGTATTTTTTTAATATAGAAAGCATACTGAGGGTTGTATGTTAAACTGTTGTCATTGTGAAAACAGTCTTTATATTTTTGAAATACATCTGGTCATCAACATTTATTTAATAAATCTAGGTATTAAATACTCAGTTAATTTTCAACCATCATAAAGTCAGTTAGGAGTCAGACTTAGTCTGATGGAAACATCAACAATCTAAAAAGCTTTGTCTTTCAAAGTATGGTCTGTGGGAGTGTATTTGAGCAGAATCTCAGATCCCACCTGATAATCTGAACCTGCATTGTAATAAGATCCCCAGATGATTCATGTGTACCCTAAGATATTGGACGCACTGATGTAAAGCACAAACAACAAAAATTGGAAAGGTAGCCAAATTAAAATTTTAAACTACTTAAGTTTCTCACAATAGTAAAACTATTCTTATGCCTTCTCCACTTTGTTTTATCTCTTATAAAATGAGAACACTATACTACCTATTTCTTGAAATTAAGGTAAAGATTTAATGACCCGTATAATTACTAATTATGTAATAAATATAAAACTCTGTAAATTGCCTGGCCAATAATCAATGCTTATCAAATGTAAATGTGATCAGTATTCTTATTTTTTAGCCCATTCCTCTACATAAGATTCCTCTTCCCACTTGTCCAACAATCCTATTTAAATAACATTTATATGATAACTTGGGTACACTGGTGCAACTAATCATTTGAAATGGAGTCTACAAGTGATCAGGAGGTGAACCAGATCATTTTTCTCCCTTGTATAGCTAGAGTACAGGGAATAGGTTCAGAAAAAGGGTCCCAACTTAACCCAATTTAAATATCAAATATTTTTTGAGTTTTTTGTAGGTTAATTCATTGCCTATAAAAAATTTTTATCTTCGGTTATTTGGGTCTGTAAAAAAATTACTTTAATCTGTAAGAAGGAAGCCACACATAACATCTAAAATGAGAAAAGCAAAGGTTAAGATGTGTGGATATTTATACCTCCTACAGAAGTAGAAGTATTAAATAGAAGAAAAAATGCCTTGCTTAAAAGCTACCAGGACCTGTGTATAAAATCTGACTGTTTTTCTTGCTTACTACTTGACATTTGGAAAATCAAAAAACTGCTCAGAAGTTTAGTTTCCTCATCTATAAACATCTGCCTTAAAGGACTGTTGTTCTTCTTAGATGTGAATACCTTTCTATGTTGTCTGGCTCATAGGAGTCATAAAATAAAAGCTATTTATTTGTCTTTTTGATTTTTAGGTACATAAATATGATAAGGTACATGACAGGATTATATCTCTAAATATTAATATGCATTTTTGTGTATTTTTCTCACCTTTCTCACATTACTTTCCAAGGGCACTTTATTCACTCTCAACTTGTCTGTAGATATGCAGATGATACAAAGACTTACATTTAAGTATGTGACAGAATGATTCAGCCATATGCTTACAGAGCAGCCTAAGACCAAGTAAGAGTGGACTTTTCTATAGAAGAGAATGTGGAGGGTGGCCTGGATTGCTAAGTCAGTTAAGTGTCTGAGTTTTGACTTTGGCTCAGGTCATGACCTCAAGTTTCACAAGATCCTGCCCCACGAAAGGCTCTGTGCTGATAGCACAGAGCCTGCTTGGGAGTCCCCCCGCCCCCCCCCTTTCTCTCTCTCTCTCTCCCTCTCTCTCTCTCTCTCTGCCTCTCTTCCATATACTCTCTCTCCCTCTTTGTCTCTCTCTCTCAAAATAAATAAATAAACATTTTAAAAGAGAGAGAGAGAGGGGCGCCTGGGTGGCTTAATCGGTTAAGCGTCCAACTTTCGCTTAGGTCATGATCTCGCGGTTCGTGGGTTCGAGCCCCGCGTCGGGCTCTGTGCTGACTGCCAGCTCAGAGCCTGGAGCCTGTTTCAGTCTGTGACTCCCTCTCTCTCTGACCCTCCCCTGCTCACGCTGTCTCTCTCTCTCCTAGAAATAAATAAAACATTAAAAAAAATAAAAATAAAAGAGAGAGAGAGAATGTGAAGTGGCTGATTGGACAAAAGAGGTAAAAGGGACCCTAGACGCTGAAGAAAAAGAGGAAACTACCTTTCTTTTCAAGGGCTAGAGCCACAAGCAAAAGAAGCTGAGCACCAATCCGTAGATTATGGACTTTTTACCCATCCATCACCTGTGGACAAAACTCTGTCCAATAGTCCCAGGCTACTGAGTATTTCCTAAACATAAGTTGAAAGACTTAGATAGTATATTGGTGATCAAGATGGAACTGAACATGACCAGAGTTGATTCTACTATGAGCTGTAGTAGGACTGTATACATTGCCAAGGATAATCCTTGTCTAGTTATTGACTCAAAACACAGCAGAGACAGACGAAATGTCTTGAAAAGGAGAATGATTGAGGCTACTCAATCATGTGATTCTGATACTTGAATATGAGAAAACTTAGACTTGTTTAGTTTATGAACTTGAGTCACTACTGAAGCTTTAGGTAATCACAGAGACTAGAAAATTATTAATAAATATTATATAATATTTAAATATGTGTAGTATAGATTATTACAAAGAAATTATTTTTTGATGCACTTGGATATATGAATACAATATTTTAGCATATGTAATTTACAATAAAAGTTTCTTTATTGTATTGTTTTTACATTGACAAATTAGGCCTCCTAACCAAGAGATAAAATTTTATGTTGATATTTAGTTGTATTTTTATATGCATCTTTGTAAACAGGGTGAAAGCAGTCACTTTAAAGTAATCCCTGAGTTATTTTGATGAAAATTCTTCTAATTTTATCAAATACATTAAACTTTGCAAGATTTATTGAGCACTTATCAGGCACTCTCCAGTGTACCAAGGCAATAATGATGATATGCTTTTACAAGTGCTGTGTTTATTATAGGAAGATACATAAAAATTACAATTGAAAATTCTATTTAAATGAATGAGTCTGTGCCCATGTATTATGTTTTTTAAAAACTAATTGACACTTTTTCTGCTCCTCAGAAATATTTTTCGTGTATTAGAAAGTATCATCTGAAAATTATAAACACATAAAGTTCTTTTGTCTTGATGTTATTCTTCAGAGAGTTTTAAAGTGATTATTCAGATTTATAGTGTTGGAAATAACAGATTAGATAATCTGAACCAATCTTCACACTTGAAGACACCTTTATAAAGCTAAGATGAAGTTAAAAACAAATTGCTTGAAAGCATTGTAGAGCTAAAAAAGGCTGTGAAAAGTTACAAGGCCAAGGTTCGAAAGGTAGAAATCTAAAGCTGGTCGGTGTTTGTTGCCACTCTTTCCTAAAGAGCACTGGTCTGTTCTGAGAGAGGTAGCTCAGTGTTTCCGAACCTCTGCAGTCCTGTTGAAGTTCTCTCAAGGCGAGAAGGAAAACTTGGGTGAGCGGCATGTCATTTAGCTCTTCCACAAATCGTTGCTTAATTTCAAATCATTTCAAACTTGAAACTGAATTAAAGTAATCCCAGATTCCTATTACCTCTAGTCATGTTTGAGTTTAAACAACTATTTTTATTATAATCCTGGAGATAATTGGTAAGAATGAAATTTTTGGAAGACTACAAGATAAGTATTTCAATAGTTAAGTGAATATTTCAGAACTTAAGAGACAAAAAATATAAATTAGTAATAGAATAGAACAGAATAGAATAATAGATTACTAAGGAAACAATTAGTGAACTTGAAATAGATTAGAAGGAAATTTCCTGAATAAAGCAAATTTTCTGAGTGAAACAAAATATGTTAAACACAGAGGAGTGTTTAAGAGATAAACAGAACAAAATGAGATGAACAAATACATATGTAACTGGAGTCCCAGAAAGCAGTAGAGAAAATGGGGTAGAAGCAATATCTGAAAGATATAGTTTTCAATTTTCCAAAACTGATCACGACAAATAATGAACCACAGAGACCTTATGAATGCCAAACAAAATAAATGAAAAGATTATGACTCAGAGGTAACATTCAGTAAAATTTCTGGAAAATGAGAAAGTGCACACTGAAAGAACTGCATATCAGAAACTATAAACATTAACACCAAGAGGAGAACATGAACAATTTTACTCTAGATTTCAGAATTTATATAAAATGGACAGACCTAGAAAAATACAATAGAATATCATTCAGCCTTAAAAAAGGAAATCCTGCCATTTGCAACAATTTGATAAACTCGGAGGACATTTTGCTAAGTGAAATGAGCCAGACACTAAGCAAAAAGACTGCATGATCTCACTATTATGGTGAAGCTAAAAAATTTGAATATATGAAGCAGAGAGTAGAGCAGTAACACAGTGGAGAAATGGTGGGGGAAGTGGGGAGATGTTTCTCAAAGGGTACAGAGTGACAATTATGTAAGATGAGTAAGTCTCACGACCTAATGTACAGCTTGATGATTATAGTATGCTAAGGAAGGAGATTTCAGGGGCTCTCCTCAAACATGCACATAAAAATGGCAATATATGCCATTATTAATTAGCTTGATGGTAGTAATCATTTTCTATGTATATGCATATCAAATTATCATGCGGTATACCTCAAATATAAACAAGTTTTTATTAAAAAAATTTTTTTTTAAATATTTTTATTTATTTCTAGGAAAGAGAGTGACAGCGTGAGCAGGGGAGGGTCAGAGAGAGAGGGAGACACAGACTCTGAAATAGGCTCCAGGCTCTGAGCTGGCAGTCAGCGCAGAGCCCGATGCGGGGCTCGAACCCACGAAGCGAAAGTCGGACGCTTAACCAACTATGCCACCCAGGCGCCCCTAAAAAAATTTTTTAAAGATTTGCATTATTCTATTTTGGATACAGGAAGTATATAGAAGTTTTACTAAATGTGCTAAGTCAAACATCACTTCAGACTACAAATTTATAAAACTATGAAATTGGAATCTATTCTAAATCCCAGAAAAACCACTGTGGAGTTTCCTAACAACAATGAAAAATTTTTGTTTAAAAATAAAATTTTACTAATGCTAATAGATAAATATTTAACATGTGACATTGATATTTTAGTTTGAAACCAGGCATTTTAAAAGTGTGATGCTTAGTCACATTCTTAAAATAGATTTCACTGGAAAAAAATATAGCCAATGAAATGAAATAGTGAAATAAGCCAAGTCATCTTTGGAGTAACACAGAATAGCCAGACTACAGGGGATGTTATATTTCCAACTATAAGTATTTGGAACTATTTTATGTTAGCCAAAGACTCAGTGAAATTACAATTCTAAAAATAACTTAAAATAATTAAAAAATTGGAATAGAAAAAGTGTATATCTACATACTAAATACAAATGACAAAATAAAATATCTTTTTAAAGATACCATCTTTAAGGCAGAAAATATAACAAATACTTAGGAATTAAATTAGTCAAAACCAGATATGATAGTTAATTTTGAGAATGCCGACTAATATGCCAGTTGAGAACTCAGAAAGCTTGAAGTATTATTGAGAGATAAAGTAAATATATACTCTTTTCATGGTTTGGAAACTTGCACATGGTAAAGGTGTCAAATTCCCCATGTATTTTAATGTAGACAAACTGTAATCTGAGTGAAAACTCCAGTAGACATTTTTTTGTGAAAATTGACAAGCTGATTCTAAAATTCATTGAGAAATGCCATGGGCCAAGATTAGAAAAGACACTCTTGATGAATTAAAACATTGTTGGAGGACATTTAGCAGGTTTCTAGGTAACACTACAGTAAGGAAATAGGGTATTACAGCCAAGTTAGAGACAAGGATTAGTGTAATTGAATAGAAGAAAGCCTACATACACATGGACATTTGATTTATGGTATTATGAGGAAGAGCAATGTTTTTCATAAATCAATCGAATATCAATTTGATAATAAATAAATTAAACCTGATCCCTATATCAGTTTATACCCCCAAATCAATCACAGGTGGATTTTAATATTTAACCATGACATGCAAGAGGAATGGCCAGAAAGAGAGTAGAGTAGAATATCTTCATGACATTTGGAGAAGGACAAATTTATTAAATAGTCTTTCATAAATTACCATATTTTAATCCACCAGAATGGATAAATTTTAAAGCCTTGTAATACCAAGTACTGGAGAAGACATGGAGCATCAGGATCTATCAAATATTCCTTGCGGGAGGGTGGCAGAAACATTTTGGAAAACAGTTTATCATCATCTCTGGTGTTGCAGACCTGCATATCAACAATTTCACTCCTGGGTGTAGAGTAAGAGAAAGGCGTGCACAGAAGAACAATATGAAAATATCCATAGCTGCTCTCACACCACAGACCCAACACAGCAATGAAGTAATGAAAACTCTAGCTACCAAAAAAGTATAAACCTTAAGTAGACCACATAGATACCAAAAAATATGTACTGTATTATTCCATTTATTAAAAAACCTGAAACAATTTAAAATTAAAGTATTAAAGAAAATTTAAGCTAAAGAATCAAATATTAGGGTAGTGGTTACTTTTGGGGAAGAGAGAAGTGGTAAGCGTGGAAAAGATATGCAAGTGGACTTCTCTACTTGTGGATCTATGTCTTGATCTGGATGATTGGTACATAGTTTTCCTCTGATAATTCGTCATACTACAGGTTTCTTTTGTGCACTTTTCTGTATTTGATGCTTAATAATGCAGATGCTTTAAAATCTGGATTGTTACTCTAATAGAAATATTTTAAAATTAATATTCTGGTTACGAAGATTGAGAAACCTACCAATTTAGGTTTTGTGCTTGTTTGTGTACTTCGAAATCTGTAGTAAGGATCTCATTTATGTCTTTGTGCCAGTGAAAAAGGACCAAACTACCCACCTGGCAGAACCTTAACTCTTTCAGGCCAATAGAGAGTATTCAGAAAATTACCTTTTGAAATGAGGTAAATCAGCCAAATAGATTTGTGTGGAGCCTTACATGCCAAATGCCAGTGATAGAGATGCCCCTACATTTAGGATTAGATAGTGGACAGTGCCTTATTTGAAAATTGAGTTTTATCTCCAAAGAAAGGAAAACAGTACCATTGTAAAAACACAATTATGATCACTGTATTTCAAAGGAACTGTGTATGGGGCTTAGAGTGAATCCCCTATCCCTTTTATGAACTCTTCTTGCAGATGAATTTACTATTAACAGATACATGAATGTTATATTGAAAACAAATTCCCAGAAAAATGTAAAATCTGTTGCTTTGATCAGAAATTGGGTGCATTACGACATATGAAGCCTGTGTCGATTTATTGTTCAATTGCAGTTAAATTAGTAGCCTCTGTCTAACTCTATGAACTTCTGTAAATTCCTTCTATCTTTACTACTGAATGAAGTAATATAAAGGGCTGAGCAATGATCTGGTTGAGGAAGAGACCACAAGGACCTATAATGAAGATAATTATGCATTACTCCTCTAATTGAAATAAGCATGAAAGTGATACATTTAGAATATAAAAATCAACCAAATCAGTCAAGCAAATATTTGTTTAGTTTCATTTCTTTGTTTGTTCTTTTAAATAAATTTAAGCTTTAAATTGTTTTCAATTTCAAAACAATGAGCTATAACTTATTTTAGGGAGAATTTATTCTTTCTATCACAAAATATACATAAACCGTCACCAGTATGTTTTATTAAATATATGACCAAACAGTTTTACTTCAGAAATTATCAAAAATGAGGCAAAGAAATAGAGTTTCAGTCCAGGATTCTAAATGCTTTGGTATATAAAGAAGTATTCAAGAATTCAATAAATGCGAAAAGATCTTCTGGAAGCCGCATATATAGTTTTCAAGGAATTCTAACAGTTTTCTGGAGTCTTTACCACAACAGTTAAGGTGGGGAAGGTTATCAGTTGCACACAGAGAAGTCCAGAATATTAGGGAAAGAAGCTTGTAGCAATACTGATATTGCCAAGAATTTAAGCCATTGCAGTTATCCTCAGAGGATGTACCTAAGTAAGAAGGATATAGGCAAAAGTAAAAATGGATGAACATTTTTCTCTAGTGATTATTTGAGAAAGTGGTCATACTAGTTCCAGACTGTAAAGAAACAACGCCAATTTAAGTACTTTAAAAAATACAAACAAAAGACAAACAGAAACTTTCAACCAGAGACATATTGCCTTGCCTTAACCAAAATCTTCTGAATAAGTATATATTTAATATTGTGCATACAAGCTATAAAATGAAAATGGAAAGGAACTAGTGTCACAATTTTCAGACATCTTTATTGTTCACGGGCTTTTGAAGTTTGAATTTCAAATACTTTGTTCCTCTGGTCCTTTGGTGTACTGACATGCACTTGGACTTTAATAGTAATTAATCATATGAACCTAATTTTGGTTAATACCTTTGCTTGAAGTTGAAGGAGCCTGTACATCCTTGACCAATGGGTAAACTGCCATCACTTTCCAAATTTGCTCCCACTACCTTCACCTTTGATCACTATGTTGCCTTCATTAAGTCCTTTGTTCAAAAAGTGAGAAGCAAGATTTGACTATGGAGATGGGGTGATATTTTGAGGAACACCTTGACTAAAAGCAGATAGATACAAATACGGGAATTCAAGAAGTAATATAATCTGGGAAATTAGGATACTTGGGACAACTGATTGAGTGCATCACCCTGGTTTTTAAATAAGGCAAATCTCAACTTCTAAGGATCTAGGTATTATTTTCTGGAACAAGAGTTTTGGTAAGTGATAGAAGTGATTCATCACTTCTAAGAGAGATACAAGACAAAAGGAAACTGCCACTAATGGTACATATATTCTAACACTAAAAGCTTTCTATTTGCATCCCTGCAATCACATGCTAATATGCCTTCATAAATGCATTTTTTTTTAAATTTTGGGTTGGGTCAGATATTGTATTAATGTGGACAATACAGGACTTAATTTCTTTAGTTTTGTTGTTTGTTTTATTGTGGTGAAAAAACATAACCATTTTTAAGTGTATGATATAAACTATATGCACATTGTTATGGAACAGATCTCTAGAACTTCTTCCTCTTGCAAAACTGAAGCTCTCTATTCATGGAACAACTTTCTGATCTCACCTCCCTTCTGGCCCCGGCACCTACCAATCTACTTTTTGTTCCTAAGAGTCTGACTACATTACTACGCCATGTATGTAGAATCATGTAGTATTTGTTTTATAGTGACTGGCTTGTTTCACTGAGCATAATGTCCTCAAATTTCATCCATGTTTTAACATATGACAGAATTTTCCTCCTTTTAAAGCCTGAAGAATATTCTAGTGTATGTATATGTCATATTCTCCTTATCCATTAATTCACTGATAAATATTTATTTGCTTTCACCTCTTGGCTGGTGTGAATAATGCTGCAGCGAACATAGTGTACAATGTTTGTTGACATGAATTTTCTCTTACTAATTATGTGTTTTTGTGATGTAAGCCCGTAATGTTGGGACATTATTTTTTATCTCAGTAAGAGATTTCAGTAAAGTAATGTATGGGTACACAAGTAAAAGGAGGCAGTGGTTCATAATTTTACTAGAAAAACAAAGATTATCAGAAAAAAACAGAACATGAAATGTTATAATCAAGGAAGCAAAATTTTATAAAAGATGAAAGAATAGTAGTGTAAGACAAAGTTTGGGATTTAGGCTTGTATTGAAAGAGAGAAACTTCTTTCATTGAAACTCGAGGCAAAGAAGTGCAGTTAAATAGGTATCTTTTTAGTTAAGGATTTTATGCCTAGAATCCTCCATTTTCTTTGTGAAACAGAAGGCTAAGTTATATGTTTAAAATAAGGGTCATAGACTGTTGAGGAACATAAAAGAAATGAAGCAAATTTTCACTGAGCAGAACTGGAGAAGGAGCAGTTAAGAGACAGTTAAGTCAAGCAATTTGGTGACCCTATTGAAGTTAGAGGCTCTGTATGTGTGTGTGTGTGTGTGTGTGTGTGTGTGTGTGTGTGTCTATATGCGTTTGCCATGATACTGAGCTGTATGATTTTCTCCAAGGTTTCTCAGTGGTCAAGTTGCTGACAGAAATTTTGACTGTTCCATGTTTTTTTTTTTAATTTTTAGTTATTTAGTAGTGTACTGATTGCATATTATTTGTCAGGAACTGGATTTCACACAGGACATGAATACCAAAAAATGTAGTACTTATGTATATCAGTTATGGTTCATCCAGAGAAGCAGAGCCAATAGGAAAGACAACGAGTATGATTAAACTCCATGGGCATAGGCTGAAACTTTTGTCTACAGGGGAATTTCTTATCTTTCAGGGAAACCTCAGACCTACTTTAAAGACCTTGCAACTCATTCAGCCAAGCTCACCCAGTTATCTGGGATAACCTCCCTTATTTAAATTCAACTGATTAGGAATTGTTTCACTACAATTTAAAAAATTGGAGATTAAAAAAAATGTTGTTTAATTGAATCACTAGAGACTATAACCTTGCCAAGTTGACATATCAGAAACACCATTATACCACTTAAGTTTATTTCCTAGTTCAGAGTGGGATAGGTAGATAGATGATAATATTAGAGCACTCCATGTGATCTTTGAACACAGACCATGTACATAAGGAAAGGAGGAGACTGTCCTGATTAGAGAGGCTAGGAGAGGTTGGAAAGGGGGTGCAGGCAGAGGAAGCAGCTTATACAAAGATCCACAGAGAGCCTCTCTCATTTAGAGAGTAACTAACGCAACTTATTTTACCTGTGGCTGTAAGATGGGAGAAGATGAGGAAGGAAGTAAGAAGCAGGTGAAGTCATGTTATAAACAATGTACATACTACAATAAGACCTTGGATATTATCTTCAAAGTTATGCAAAGGATTCTGAGTTGTTAACTGATGTAATGCACTTGAATTGTTTATCACAATGCTCATTATAGATTATGGTTTTAGAAACAAATGTGACATGATCAAATTAGCAACAGCGTGGAGAAAAAAAATAAATATGGACAAGAATGAGGCCATTGGAAGTTATCATAATATTTTCAGTTAGAAATGATGTGGGAGTTTAAATACTAATAGAATGTAGAGACACGATAGGAACTGGTGAGTGATTGAATGTTGGCGCAGAAGAGAGAAAGAAGATAATAATTATCCTGATTTCTGGCTCAGTTCAGTAGGTAAATAAATGTATCATCTGCCAAAATAAGGGTATAGCAGGAAGAAAACTAAGTGGTGGGGGAAAGGTAAACAGGATGATGAATTTAGCATTAGAAGTGGAATTTGATCTGCTTTAGATAACACAAATGTCAGGAATAGTCAGTTGAATATTTGAGTAAGAAGCTCAGAAAAGAGGTCAGATATGAAGACACAGATCAGTCTTTCTTTAACCCTAGTGTGCATAAAAGCACTAGATCTTGTAAAAATGGTGCTTTTGGAGACATAATCCCTAAATCATTGATTCTAGAGGCCTGTGTCCAAGGATTAGAAAGCAGTTTATGGACCAGTTGAGTCATGTTTATGCAAATTTTACAGAAGATATCAACATACAGAAATATAATATTCCCAAAACAATGTGAATTAGATGAATTCAGCTACAGAGTAAGAAATGGTGAGTTAAGAATGGAACCCTGAAGAAGGGGATTAAACAGATTGGCTGAAAAAGTTGATTCCTCGATGGCAACTGAGAATGGTGGGTAAGAGGAAGTTATGAGGAATATCAGAAACATGAGAAGGGGAGACTTTTAAGCATAAAAAAAAAAAATCAAAACCAATGCCAAATGACACAGAGCAGTCAAGAATGATATTCACCTTTCAAATGTCATTTATCAGCAAGCTCCTCAGAAAGCCAATTTTCAATTAAGTCAAAGTAATGGAGATAGTATTTGAAAAGAGTAATTTATTCATTCATTGAACAGTTATTTATTGAGTTCCTACTCTGAGTCAGGCTCTATTCTGAGCACTGGGATTGTAACAGAGAATATCTACATCCTAATGTGGACATCTACATCCTAATGTGGGATATTATGAAAAAAACAATAAATATGTAGTAGCTAGATGGTGAGAAATGTTATAGAACATAATAAAGCAAGGAGAAATATAGTGCCAAGAGAAGGAGGGGTACTGTTTTATGCAGGGTAGTTAGGGAAGCATCTCTAGCAAGGTGACATCTGAAAATGAGCCAAAGGAAGTGAAAAAACACATCATACAGATACTGAATACAAAATACCACAGGAAAAAGAAACATCAAATATAAAGGCCTTATGTTATGTACATGTATAGAATGTTTTAGCATCAGCAAAGAGACTAGGTTAGGGGAGAAGGAGAGCAGTAGAAGCATAGGATAGAGAGACAGTAGGGTTCTCATACACATAAAGTCTTGCAGGCCTTTGCAACAAAACTTAAATGTTTTGTTCTGAAGGAGTTAGGTTACCATTGAAGAGTTTTTGAAAATAAGAATAAAATTATATGACTTATGTTGTAATGACATTACTCTGGCTATTGGCTGAAAAAAGACTATAAATGAGTAAGAGTGAATAAAGGGAGCCCAGCTGGAAGTTACTGTAATAACTCAATTTTAAAATAGTGGTGTGGGCCTAGAGTAGCAGTGAAAGTAGTAAAAAGTGATTGGAATTGTTTTATACACTGAATTCACTCACTGGTGACATGAATAAAGATTATGAAAGAAGATCTTCAAGAATAATTTTAAGTATGTAGGCCTAAACAGCTGAAAGCATTGAGTGATTATTTACTTAACTAATTGGGAAGAAGACTGCGGAAGGTGCAGCTTGGTCAGGGGTTGTCCTGGATGGGATGCACTAGGTGTTCAGTAAGACATGCTATGTTTGAGGTGTTTGTTTAAACATCCAAGTAGTGGTGTTGAAAACTAAATTGTGAGGGTGCCTATGTGGCCCAGTCAGTTAAGCATCCCACTTCCGCTCAGGTCATGATCTCACAGTCTCTGGATTCAAGCCCCTTGTCAGGCTCTGAGCTGACAGCTCAGAGCCTGGAACCTGCTGCAGATTCTGTGTCTCCCTCTCTGCCTTCCCCCGCCAGTCTCAAAAATAAATAGACATTAAAAAATTTGAAAACAAAATTGTGTATATGAGTCTAGGGTTACGTTGGAAATGTTGGTTGAGAAAAAGAGATTTGGGATCAATTTGGGAGCCATCATCTTATAGATAACATGAATCCAGAGCAAATTGCCTAGAAAGTTAGTGAAAGGGGAAAAGAAAAGAGCCTTGGGTCATTCCAATGTTTGGAAGCCATAGAGTTGAATAGAAAACAGAAAAGGAGGCTAAGAAGACATGAGTAGAGAAGTAGGAAGAAGACTTTGACCTATTGGGCTATTTCTATTGACATATAAATGGTTTGCTATGTCTTGTGTTAAAAAACCTACACATTCCTCATTTTCCACCAGCTCTCCCCACAGTGTTTTTCCCACCTCTTTAAGCAACACTATTTTTAAAAAATTAATTTGTTGACATTCAGTGCAATACTGGTTTCAGGAGTGAGACTTTAGTGATTAATCATTTACATACAATACCCAGTGCTCATCAAAAGTACCCTCCTTAATACTCATCATCCATTTAGCCCATCCCCCACTCACCTCCCTCAAACAACCCTAATTTTGTTCTGTATCTTTAAGAGTCTCCTGTGGTTTGTTTCCCTCTCTCCTCTTCCCGCCCCCTTCCCATATGTTCATTTGTTTAGTTTCTTAAACTCCATATATGAATGAAACCATAAATTATTTGTCCTTCTCTGATGGACTTATTTTTCTTAGCATAACATAGTCTGGCTCCATTCATGCCATTACAAATGGCAAGATTTCATCCTTTGTGATGGCTGAGTAATATTCCATTGTATATACTTAACACATTTTCTTTATCCATTCATCAGTTGTTGGACATTTGGGCTCTGTCCATAGTTTGGCTATTGTTGATAATGCTGCTATAAACATTAGGGTGCATGTGCCCCTCCAAATCTGTATTTTTGTATCATTTGAGTAAATACTTAATCATATAATTGCTAGATCGTAAGTAGTTCTATTTTTAGCTTTTTGAGGCACTTGCATACTATTTTGCAGAGTGGCTGCACTAGTTTGCATTCCCACCAACAGTTAAGCAACGTTTCTTGAAAGAGTAATCTTTTCTCAATGTTCCACTTTTTATCTTACAATTCTCTCTTGAAATCACTCCAGTCAGGCTTTTGTTCCAACAAATCAGAGTAAATCCTCTTTTCAAAATCACCAATGGCATCCTCATTTCTAAAATCAATGCTCAATTTTCAGCTCTCATTTAACTTTGCCCATCAGCATCATTTGACACAATTACATACTTTCTTTCTGAAATGTTGGTTTTACTTGGCACCTTGTCTACTCACTCTGCAGAACTGATCAAAACTTTACTTCATTTCCAAGACATCACTGTCTCCTCATTTCCCTCATACTTCTCTAATAACTCCTTTTCAGTCTCTTTTGCTGATTCCTCTTCATTTTCTATATATATATATCAAGATATATCTATATCTCTATATGATATATGATATATTCCTCAGGCCATCAGAATTTTTTTAATATCTGCACTCACTCCATATAGATATATTTTCACAGATCTCTCTGCTAATCGCATCAGAATGTATATCTCCATACTAGACATTTTCTTTGGACTATAGAATTCTATATACAACTACTTAATCAGTACTTCCACTTAAATGTTTAATGGGCGTCTTATCATACTATATTCATTCCTAATCTCATGACATCAGTTTCAAATAGATCCACTGTCAGTCTTCCATATCTCAGTGACAACTCCATTCTTTTGGTACTCAGTCAGAAACTTAAACATACTTGACTCCTTTTCTCTCACATCTTATATCTGAGATATTTGGCAACTCTCAAAATATCTTAAAATTAGGCTCTTATTCTGCTTTCCATACTCATGATTTCCCTTCCATTCTGAATAGAACCTAAAATCTTTAAGTGATCTTACTAAGCCCACAAGATCTGCCTTCTTTGCTCTCATTTACTCAACCTCAGCTCCAGTGACCTTTTTGCTCTTCATCAAACATATAAGTCATGCTTAGACCTTCGCATTTGCCTTTCTAGAAAGTTCTTCCTTCAGATATCCACATGATATACTTCCTAACATTTTTTTCAGAACTTTATTCAAATATTTTCTTAAAGAGACCTTACCTGGCCACTCTATCTAAAATTGCCTGCATTATATTTCTCTTTAGTAAACTGATACTTCATGTGTTTTACTTAATATTCCTTCTTTATTACTTTTTTATACAGACTAGAAGATCTGTTTCATATCTCCTGGATTTGGAACAATGCCTCATGTGTATAGTCAATAAATAGTTGCTGAAAAATGAATAATGAACCTGACCTCTTTTGAATCATCAGCATTTTCCTGTTTCAGAGATTCTTCCCATTAGCATATAA
Organism: Proteles cristata cristata; assembly: GCA_017311185.1. NCBI lineage: Eukaryota > Metazoa > Chordata > Mammalia > Carnivora > Hyaenidae > Proteles > Proteles cristata. The sequence goes on from JAESUZ010003242.1 coordinate 196,144, forward strand.
ACATGATTTTAATATCTCTCATCTTAAAAAAAAACTGTCACCTTAAATCTCTAACTTCTCCTAATTACCACCCGCTTTATCTTCTTTAATGGCAAAATTTAGTATAAAAAATATCTTTATAGTTACAGTTTTCTCTTCCTAACATTTCATCTATGCCACATCTTGCTCCAATAAGGCTCCCAATTACACCTGACCTCTTGGCTCTGATGAGTTTTTTTGTTGCCAAAAGAATATTCACATCTTTTGTATTCAAAACTCCTAGCAGCATTCAACATAGTTGAACTTTCCTTACATCTGGACTTATACTCTTCCCTGGGCTTTTTGGATGACATATTTGTACCTTTTATCTCAGATTTACTCCTCTGTACCAGTTTGTTATTTGATCTAATTTGTAGGACCTACTTCACATGCCTGACCTTCACCTCCAAAGAGTTCCTTCTTACCAGTCAGTTCCCATCTCCAAGTACTTCCTCAGATAAATTTCCCTAATTAACCATTAGCCCCGCATTCTATTAGCCAGTTTTTTTTTCCTATAATTAAATTTTTTTCTTTATGCTACTTACATTGTTGGCTTCTGATTTTGTTGTTGCTGTTGCTGTTTCCTCTCTATAGAATGAAAGCTATACTTGTCTCCACCATTTTACTAGATAGACCCTGAACATGGCACATAGTAGACCCTCAATAAATTAGGCACATTGTCTATTTCATCTTTAAGGTACTATTTCATGAGGAGTGGAACAAGAAGTCAGTATTTAGAACATGGATTTGATCAGCAACCTCCAGGGTGACCCCCAGTGATCCTCACCTGGTATTTGTACTCTGTTGTGTTCCCTCTGCTTGAATGTGGTGATTTATTGACTTGCTTTGAATGACTAGGATAAGGCAAAAGTGAAGAGTTGGTGCTTCTGAGACTAAGTTACAGACTATGACTTCTATTTTGTGCGTCTTCTATTGCACATGTACTCACTTGCTCTGAGAGAAGCTACCTGCCAGGTGTGAGAAGCCCATATGGCTTATAACTGATGTGTTTCAGCCAAGAGTCACTTATGATATGAGGCCTGACAACAGACATACGAATGAGTTTGGGAGGGATCTTGCCCCAGTTGAGCTTTGAGCTAACTAGCTCTGGAGTGCAATTTCCTGAAGGATGCTGATCCAGAACCACTGAACCAAGTAGTGTTCAAATTTCTGACTTCAAAAGCTGTGTGATAATGTTTTGTTTTAAACAATCAAGTTTTAGGAAATTTATTATACAACTATAGTTAACAAATATAATGGGAAACACTTTAAGTGTGGTGGGTTTGGGTAGGATATTTAGTGGGAGGTTTTCTGTAATCAGAAAACAGAATAAGGGAAGGAAATTAAAAACTCACAGTTCAATGACGGTCACAGGATAAAAAATTGTTAGGGACACACTGTATCTATTTTATTCTTTTGAATATTGCTGTTTCACCACTTTTTAGATGCCAAGGTATTTTTAAAAGGTTTTTTTAAGGCTTATTTATTTTTGAGAGAGGCAGAAAGAGACAGACAGAGAGAGAGAAAGACAGAGTGCAGTGGCAGGGGGCAGAGATATAGGGGACTAATTCCAAAAAATGCTCTAGGCTTTGAGCTGTCAGCACAGAGCCTGATGTAGGGCTCAAACTCAGGAACCATGAGATCTTGTCCTGAGCTGAAGTTGAACTCAATTGAATGAGCTACCCAGGCGTCCCTAGATGGTATTTTTTTTTTATTTTAAAGCTTATTTTTGAGACACAGAAAGAGACAGAGCATGAGCAAGCGAGGGGCAGAGAGGGAGACACAGAATCTAAAGCAGGCTGTAGGCTCTGAGCTGTCAGCACAAAGCAACCAGGGCTTGAACCCACAAACTGTGAGATCATGACCTGACCCTGAGCCAGCCAGGCACCACTAGATGCCAAATTATTTTTAAAAATACCTTTCAGAGTCTTTTTCCCAGCCACTTACTTAGCTATAAGTGTGATAGAATGACAAGGACACTGGGAATGGAGCATCACTCTGAAGAAACAACAAAAATTCATCAGATTAGCCAATAAATAGTATTGTACTTTGTTTTTAAATTAATTTTTATTCAAATATAATAGACATACAATATCTTATCAGTTCCAGGAATACATCATCATAGCAATTTGATATTTTTATACATTACAAAATGATCCCCATGCTAAGTCTAATTACCATCTGTCACCGTATAAGATCAATTAGTAATACATTTTAACAAAACCTAAAGATTTCACAAGCTTATTTTGTATGATATTATCATGGGATCTGAGCTAATTATAGCTTTTGACTTCTGGTCAGAATAGCTGAGGTATTTCAACTGGTCTTCAAATGTTTCTATAAACTTCATGTTTATGCAGGAAAGTAAGCAGTTTGATTATACTTTTGCCAAGATTACTGTTTAGAAAGTTAGCTTTCTGAAAGTATTGATATGTGTATATTTCAGGAGTGTTAAATTAGAAAAGCAAAAATTACATAACTTGTCAGTTTGTTATGTTAGGAAAATGTGAAGGGTGCAATAGATTTTATAAAACATATTGAACGCACTATTTTTGTATTCAACGTATCTTTAAGATACTTCAAATATATTAAGAGAAAAAAATCATTTTAATTTTGTGTCCAAAATGCAATTTTATTCTTGGGCTAATTCAGCAGAGTAGAAATAATTGTAACATCTGTAGGTTCTAGATGTAGTTTAATATAAGAATAAAAGTCCGTGTGGAAAATTTGTGTTTGTGGATTTCAAATTTTAGGTTGAACAGTTTGAAAGTATGAGGATTAGTTTTACAACTGAAGAAAAGGCGACATTTGGAACTGAACTGTCTTTCCGTTCGGAATAGGAAATCTGTGCTCATATTATTAACAGAGACTTGCCTATGATATTACTCTTAAACACAGAAATAACCTCACACCTATGGTCGATGCCAATGAATACGGGTAATTAGGGGTGGCAGTGGTGGTGGTAGGCCAGGCAGAAATTTAAGATTAGCTCTTTCTCAGCAAGTCTTAAAGGGGCAATTCTTATAAATGTCAAATATAATTGCTTATACTAAAAATACAAGTTTAGTCAATAGTGGTAATCATGGGGCGCCTGGGTGGCTTAGTCGGTTAAGCGTCCGACTTTCGCTTAGGTCATGCTCTCGCGGTTCGTGGGTTCAAGCCCCGCGTCGGGCTCTGTGCTGACTGCCAGCTCAGAGCCTGGAGCCTGTTTCAGTCTGTGACTCCCTCTCTCTCTGACCCTCCCCTGCTCACGCTGTCTCTCTCTCTCTCTTCTAGAAATAAATAAAACATTAAAAACAAATAGTGGAAATCATGCAGGTATCTTGATTTAAAATAAATATATAAACTTTTATTGTGAAATGTGTAAGTTGTTCATGATTATGTCAGATATTAGCATTCAGAGTAGAATAGCTCTGTTCAGTTGAGGATTACATTATAATTGATGCTATACAATAAACATTTGACTCTATCATTCTTTACAACTAGAGACCAGAAAGTTTATGCCTAAGGGGTATGAATTTAAGACACTCATTTACTAGTGTGAAAATCCTAGGATAAGCATGGTAAGGCTAATGTGAATATCGGTTTAGTAATTATGAATTAGTTATTGAAAATTAACTGATGTTCAGAACATATTAAGATTTAAAAATCTAAAAATAATACATAAGAAATAATACTCATCTATTTCTATTTTGTACTTTTAAATAATTAAAACTTATTTTGATTACGGTGATTAAAATTTTATGTATTTTCTGTATAAGGGTATATGTAGAAGTTAATACAATCTATCATAAAGTGCAGTAAGTGCATGGAGTGGTTATAATACTAAAAATCTAAATTAATATGGCATACATATTATGTTTCACAGTTGATACCTTTTTCATAATTGTATTTACCTTTAAAACACTTTTGGCATTTCTTTCTTTGTAATTTTTTTTGTTTTTGTTGCCGGGGTAAAATTTTTGGTAGATCTGACTTAATTTCACCATTCGGGAATAGAATATTGCATAGAAAGATTAAAGTAGCACTTTGAGCCATTGAGAGATACTCTAATATTATTAAGACAAAATATTTTAAGAGATGAAAGGTTTATATAAAGTAAAATTGTATCTATAGTTAGAGTAGAGTAAGAATTGTGCTTCTAGGGACTACTGTATAAACTTTAGTTGAAAAGGAATTTCCCTGTGGTTTAGAATTATTAAATTGTATGAGTTCTGGAGCTTTTGCATTTTCTTTGGAGTCATCTATCATTGGCCATGTCACATGGAATTTGATGATACCACAAACCTTGGTGGCATAGTGTATTCCCTAGGCCCGTTTTTCTATACTGCGGGACTCATGAGACTCAGATCACACTTAGAGATTCCTAACATAAAAAAAAAATAATAATCTTAAAAGCATTGCTTTTAAATACATAGATTTTTTTTCTGTCATCTTCCTTGAGTATGTGAAATGTCCTGTTTGAGCTGTCACTAATTTTGAAGGTGATTGATTTTTAATAATTTCCCACAACCCTGCACTGACTGAATCCAGAATGCTTAATGGAAAACATTTAACCTAAGATTTTATGACTTTGTACTGAACCACTAATTACTAGATCTATTTAGTACAATATGCACTAAAGAATACAATTTAGGAAAAGCAAGATATATACAGGTAATACATCAAAATTCTGGTACTGGAATTTGCTACCCACCTACAATTTTGCCTCACAGAGTGGGAAAGACCTCTGTCTGGCTTCTACAGTGTTCTTTTTCTTTCTTATAGAAACATCACAAATAACACTTCATTATATAATTATTTCTGTGTTCATATTTTTGTAACATTTTTATTTATTTTTGAGAGACAGAGAGAGACAGAGCATAAATAGTGGAGGAGCAGAGAGAGAGAGAGAGAAGGAGACACAGAATCCAAAGCAGGCTCCTGTCTCTGAGCTGTCAGCACAGAGCCTGACATGGGGCTCAAACCCATGAACCATGAGATCATGACTTGAGCCAAAGTCAGACACTCAACCAACTGAGGCACCTAGAACCCCTGTGTGCTTATTTATTTATTTATTTATTTACTTATTTTGTGTGTGTATATATTTATTAAACAAGTGGGTTTTTTTAAGTCCCAGGGACAATTAACAATGATTATAGAGTTACAGTTTTTAGGGGTCAGTTATATAAATATCATCATTAATTGTGTCCCCACAAACACATATATTCAGTACAGGGTTCCCCCAGGTTAATGAGTTTACCAGAAGGTCTACCCTTTAGAGATAGCTTTAGTGTTTTGATAGAATGTTTCCAGGAAATTACTATATTTATAGATCATCTGACCAGATGTAGTGATTCCTGTGTAAGGTGATCATTTCTATTTTGTGTGTGGTCTGAAAAGTGTGCTTATCTGGTTGGCATTTTCTGATGCTGCTGTACTAATCCTTGATGCACAGTCTCATAATTAGTTTCTATCCCTTGGGTTCAGGATGTCTTGCTGATGTCCTCTGGTCTGGTGATAGCAGCTACACAATGTCTCTTTGCATAAGAATACAGTTGTATAATAGGTTTTGTTGAAAATTTTTGGCCTAAGTTTTTTGCACATATCTGTCTTGCAAACTTTATTATTCATTCATTTTCTTTTTTCATAATCTGTTTCCATAAAGTGATCGTCTGTTACAACTGAAATCATTATTGTAATTATCACTGTTTTGAATCATCATAATTTTATCCTGCAGCTACAAAACATTTAACTCATGATTATTCAAACAATCAAAAATTAATACTAACATTATAGCATTTTTTATCTTCTACCAGATTAGTAATTAACTACCAGTGTGACCCCAAGCCAGACACTTCATTCTGCTTTTTGTTTTCTGGCCCCTGTTATCAGCTTCTTTCTTTTTTTTCCAAGAATGTGTCTTTCTTTCCAATGCTGTCTTATCAAATATGTGAAATATTATCCTTGGGGAGAGTTTATAAATGGAAATATCTGAACTAATTTTTCTCATTATTATATTTTCATTACTATTGAGAACTAAAACATACCAAGGATCCATCAAATGTTTTCCTCTTCTAGATTTTAACAACCAAGTAAGGATACTTTATCTTATTTCTCTTTTTTAAAACTTAATGTTTTTTTTTTTATTTGTTTCTGAGAGAGAGAGAGACAGCGTGAGCAGGGGAGGGTCAGGGAAAGAGGGAGACACAGAATCCAGATCAGGCTCCAGGCCCTGAGCTAGCTGTCAGCACAGAGCCCGACGCAGGGCTGGAACCCACGAACCGCAGAAATCATTACCTGAGCCAAAGCCGGATGCTTAACCGACTGAGCCACCAGACACCCCTATTTCTTTTTTTAAAAAATAATATTTATTTATTTTTGAGAGAGACACAGAGTATGAGTGAGGGAGGGCAGAGAGAGAGAGGGAGACACAGAATCTGAAGTAGACTCCGGGCTCTGAGCTGTCAGCACAGAGCCTGATGACAGGCTTGAACCCACGAACCATGAGATCATGACCCAAGCCAAAGCTGGATGCTTAATGGACTGAAAGAGTATGATGGGGCCTCCTGAGAAGTTGGAACTATTAAAAAGATGTGTTTTGTGGTTAATAAAGGCACATGAATAAACATGTAAAATTCATTTAAATGTTCATTTGTGGTATTTACATCTTGCTAAAAATCATACCTTAATTAAAGAGAAAAATAGTAGGGACAGAGAAAATATATAAGGATTTAAAACCTGAGCCCCCAAAATCAAAGTCACAAAGCAGATGCTCAAAATTACAGATGCTGATTTTCAACTGCACTGTGTACACCAGAGGCAGGTCCCAGCAGCACACTGTAAACAGCCTCAGAAATTTGTTCATGTAATAATAGCTCAGGATTTTTTAGAACAATGGCAGACCAGCTTGTGTGTGTGTGTGTGTGTGTGTGTGTCCGCAGAGGTGTAGATATGTATATGCCTATTTTTATTTTAAAAATGTTTATACTTATTCCAAACAAAAAAACACAAAGTATAAAGTTAACACTATTAAATTCAATTCAAAATCATATTTCACAGAGCATTACTCCAAAGTATTTCATCTTACTCTATTTGCTTGAAAGTATCAATATATATTCCAAATTTCTTCATAGCTTCCACTTGGGGAATATTTAATATATTGGATTATGAAGTAAGTTACTTTTTTAGTCATAACATCTTGCAATATATAGCCTATTACTTTCTTAGTGACCAGGGTTATTGTTCACACCATTACAATCAAAAGTTACAACAGGATTATATTTTATGGTGCAGACTTAGGGAATTTAGAGTAGCTTATTAATATTTCTTTCAGCTTTCTTGAAATACATTTGACAAAGTTTTAAAGTGTACATGTGATGATTGGATATACATATGCATTGTGAAAAGATCTTCGCCATTGATTTAACGAGCATATCCATCCCTGATATATTTTTACCTTTTCTTCTTTTTGGTGAGAACATTTAAGTTTTACTCTCTACAGAAGTTTCAAATACACGATACAGACTTTATTATCAATTAGGGTCACCATGTTAGATATTAGCTCCCCAAATCTTATTTGTCTTATAACTGAAGGTTTGTAACTCTTTACAAACCATTCAGTTTACCTCAAGCTTCAGTTCCCTGGCAGCCACCACTCTACTCTCTGTTTCTCTGAATTTGACTTTTGTTTTTTTGTTCTTTTAGATTCTACATACAACTGATACAATGCAGTCTTTGTATTTGTCTGGCTTATATCACTTTGCATGCTGCCCTCTAGGCTCATCCATTTTGTATGCAAGATTTCTTTCTTTTTTAAGGCTGAATAATATTACATTATATATATGCACCACATTTTCTTTATCAGTTCATGTGTTGGTAGACACTTAGCTTATTTTCATAGGGTGGCTATTGTGAAAATGTTGCAATGAACGTGGGAGTATAAATATGGCTTCAATATAATATTCTTTGGATATATTCCCAGAAGTGAGATTGTTGGGTCATATGTTAATTCTGTTTTTAATTTCTTGGTGAACCTCCATACTGTTTCCCATTTTGATAATATCAGTCTACATCCCCACCAAAAGTATACAAGGTTCCTTTTTCTCCACATCCTTGGTAGTATTTGTTAATTCTTGCCTTTTTGCTAAGACATTCTGACAGGTATGAGGTGATATCTCACTGTGGTTTTGAATCGCATTTCCCGGATAATTAGTGATGTTGGCCACCTTTTAATTTACCTGTTGGCCATTTGTATTTCTTCTTTGGAAAAATGTTTATTAAGATCCTTTGCCTATTTGTTAATTAGGTTTTCGTTTGCTTGTTTGATTGTTTTGCTTTTGAGCTGTATAGCTCTTTGTATATTTTGAATATTAACCCCATAATGAATATGTGATTTCCAGATATTTCTTCCAGGAGTTTTATGGTTTCAGGTCTTATATTTAAGTATTTACTCCATTTTGAGTTGTTTTTTGTTTACGGTGTAAGATGGGGGCCCAGTTTTATTCTTTTGCATGTAGATATCCAGTTTTCCCAATATCACTTATTGAAGAAACCACTCTTTTCCTATTCTTGGCTCCTTTGACAGAAATGTGGATTTATTTCTGGGATCTTTATTCTGTTCCATTAATCTGTATCTCTGTTTTATGCCAATACCATATTGTTTTGATTACCTTTTCTGTCTAATAGTGTTTGAAATCAGCAAGTGTGGTACCTCCAGCTTTATTCTTTCCAAGATTTATTTGGCTACGTAGGGTCTTTTGAGGTTCAATATGAATTTTAGAATCATTTTTTCTCTTTCTATGAAAAATGCCACTGAATTTCAATAGGGATTGAAATGAAACTATAAGTCACTTTTTAGTATGGATAATATTAAGTCTTCCAATCCATGATCTTGGAATATATTTTCAATTATTTATGTGTTCTTCAATTTATTTTATCAATTTTATAAGTTTTTAGTATGCAGATATTTCACCTGCTTGGTTGAATTTATTCATAAGAATTTTATTCCTTTTGATGATATAGTAGATAGATAAATTCCTAAAAACAAACAACCTATCAAGACTGAAATAAAAGAAATTTAAAAATCTGAATAGACCTATAACTAGTAAGGAGATTAAATCTGTAATCAAAAATCTCCCCCACCCAAATATTCTTTTATATACTGAGATAATTTGATCCCTATAAATCCTAACTTTGGGTGTTATTTTGGGCTCATGGTGAAACATAATTAGCAACCCAGACTAGTTTATACAAAGAAACATATGCAAACAAAACAACAGCAACAACAACAAAAATTATTCATTATAACAATTGATTTTAACTAAACACTAAGAAATTCACTAAGAATTTTATGAAATTTTTAGTTAAAAAGGAAGTAGTAGGCTGATGTACTCAGAGCTTTAAACATGTATCTTGGTGGAAATGGCTGGAAAAAATTCTGAGAGTATTCTTTCTGCATTACTACTTCTCCTCTTTATTGATTTTGTTTTCTCTAAGAAGTCTTAGTATATCACCCTGCAGTAACCAAAAATCAGAACCAATATAAACCTGCATCAACAGGTGAATGTATGAACAAACTGAGGTAAATCCATACAATAAAAACACTACTCAGCAGTTAAAAATGAACTAGCTACCGATAATGTAGTAGACTGAATAATGCCCTCCATCTTCCCCCAAAGATGTCTAAGTCTTAATCTAGATGAATGTTTACTTATCTGGCAAAAAGGACTCCAAAGATGTGATTAAGACTCTTGAGATGGGAAGATTACCCTGAATTATCTAGGTGGGACTGATATAGTCCCATAAGTCCTCATTAGAGGGAAGCAGACCAGAGAAAGGAAGATATAAAGGACGATGTGACCAGAAAAGCAGAGACTGGAGTAATGAGAGACAAAAGATAGGAAGTGTGGGCAGCCTCTAGATTCTGAAAGTGTTAAGGAATAGATACTCCCCCTGGAAACTCTAGAAGGAAACTTTTATGCTGACACCTTGATTTTTAGTCCCCTACTTCTGGACTTCTGACCTGCAGAACTGTAAAATAATAAATTGTGTTATTTAAAGCTGGTAAGTTTGTGGTAATTTTTTATGACACCAATAGGGTACTAATACATAAAGCAAAATGGATAAACTTCAAAGGCATCATGTTAAGTGAAAGAGAACTTACAGCTGGATAAAAATAAATTTAGTGTTGGATTTTACAAATGAATATACCCATCCCTGTCATATCTAATCAAAGAAATAGAGTAAGATCCATATCCATATGTTTCTGTCTTATTTCCTTTTTCCCCAATGTGATTGTCCCTGCCTTCTCCTTTGATTATAAACCTCATTTCTAATATTTATGCACGAATTTTACATTCTGGAGTTGAATGTTATATTGAGCCTGATACTAAGAAAATGTCACCTATATATTCAGGATAAGTCTTTTTTGGTTTTTTTCTTTCTTTCTTTGTTTCTCTCCCTTTCTACTCAGCTCTTATTTTTTCTTCTCTAGTATATCTGCCTTTCATTAACCTAGAACTTTTTTTTCTAATTCAATAGTCTATTAATAAGATAATCCATTGGGATAGATATATCTTAGTATTTCTATTCATTTTTTTAATAAAAATAAGAAACATTGGGGCACATGGGTGGCTCAGTTGGTTAAGCATTAAATCTTGGTTTTGGCTCAGGTCATGATCTTACGGTTTGTGGGTTCAAACCAGGTGTTGGGCTCTCAACTGCTGGTGTGGAGCCTGCTTGGAATTCTTTCTCTCCCTCGCTCTCTCCTGTGCCCCCACCTCCTCTCATTCTCTCTCTCTCTCTGTCAAAATGAATAAATCAGACTTAAAAAATATAAGAAACATTTATACTTACTGATATTTAATGCTACAAGGATGGACACTGGTGCTATTTCTTGGACCATTTATCAGATGATCCAGTATGTTAGCCTGGATACCTGAGGGAAAAGTGAGCTGAGCATTCCATAGTAAAAGGCAATTGATTTGCCTTTTGTAAATCTTCTCCACTAAATAGACTTAAGGACTTTATAATCTTAAATAGTAAAAGGATTCTTAGTAACAAGAGGGATTGAGATCGTAACAGTCCTCTGAAACACATAGATATGTGCTGGCAATTTTAGATGTTTACATGTTTGCTGGTAAAAAGTGTAAACATTTTTTTAAATTTAAAGATGAGTTAATAATTTGCAAATGAAATTGTTTAAAATTTGCTGACTTTTATATCACAGAAAGTAGCTTTGTTGTATAATAAGTAGACAACATTTTCCAAAAAAATGAACACAATTTTCCATTTCAATATAAAAGTGAAATTTTAACAAAAAGTGCAAAAGTAAGTGGTTTTGGGGGAAAAATGTGTTATACACAACTCCCTTTGCAGAGTTATTTCACCATGAAATGTATTAGAAAAATTGTAAGCTTCTTGCCTAAACAAACAAACAAAAACCTGAGGATATATTTAAATTTAAAGCAAACAAACCTTGCCATTCAGGATTTCCAGCTTGTTTAAAAATCATCAAAAAGAAAACTCTTTTTGATTTAAGTTTAAAGTAAGTTTTAAGAACTATTTCTTAAAAACATTAAATAAAGCCTATTATTATACAAGAACAGCTGACTGAATCATGGAGGATAAAAAGTTTCCAGCCAGATTACCAAAGATAGGTGTGTATAATTGTTGGCTGAGATTTAAAATTCGTTGCATGATTCTTTAAAGTTTCCCCTTTTAAGAAGTTCTAGGAGCACCTGGGTGGCTCAGTTGGTTAAGACTCCGACTTTGGCTTGTGTCATAATCTCACAGTTCATGGGTTCCAGCCCCATCTCAGGCTCTGTGCTGACAGCTCAGAGCCTGGAACCTGCTTCAAATCCTGTGTCTCCCTCCCCCTCTGCTCCTTCCCCACTTGCTTGTGCGCACACGTGCGCTCATTCTCTCTCTCTCTCTCTCTAAAATAAATAAAAAACATTAAAAATATTTTTTAAAAAGAAGCTCTAAAACAGATGTTGTTCATTTTCACAGTGTAAGAAATAGTCACTTAGAAATTCCTAAAAGAATCTCAGGGAGATGTTAAGAAGCATTAATACCTCTGTATATCTTAGCTATGTAGTTTCTGCTTATATTCTAACTCATTTAATAATAATACATTGAAAAGAATCTTTTTAAATTTATATTTTGCTTGAAATATGTGTAAGTTAAACATCACTTTGATGCTATTAGACTCATAATTTATTGCTATTTATGTTACTTTTGTACAGTCCTACCTCAGAGATACTGCAGATTCAGTTCCAGACCCCTGCAATAAAACAAATATTGCAATAAAACAAGTCAAATGATTTTTTTTGTTTCCCAGTGCAAATAAAAGTTACATTTTACACTCTACTGTAGTTGAGTGTGCAATAGCTTTAGGTCTAAAAACTGTCCACAGTTTAATTTAAAAATACATTATTGCTAAGAAAACGCTGATCATGTGAGCTTTCAGTGAGTCATAATAACTGATCACAGATCAACATAAAAATATAATACTGATGAAAAAGTTTGAAATATTCCAAGAATTACCAAAATGTGACACAAAGCGAACAAATTCTGTTGGAAAAATGGTACCAATAACAGGCAACAGAGCTACCACAAACTTTCAGTTTGGAAAGAAAGAAAGGAAAGAAAGAAAGAAAGAGAGAGAGAAAGAGAAAGAGAGAAACAGAGAGAGAGAGAAAGAGAGAGAGAAAGAAAGGAAGAAAAAGAGGAAGGAAGGAAGGAAGGAAGGAAGGAAGGAAGGAAGGAAGGAAGGAAGGAAGGAAGAAAAAGAAAGAAAGGAAGAAAGAAAAAAGAAAAAGAAATGGGAAAAAAAAACAGTTTCTGTGAAGTTCAATAAAAAGAGGTATGCCTATATTTATAAACTACACTGTTATAAACTCGTATATGATTTTACAAATCCTCCAGTATGCATAGTTCCAGACTAATACCTGGAATAAATTAACATGAAATTATCTAGCTTCCGGCTGAGCTCCATGTGCAAAGTAACTAAATAGAACCTCATCCCTTTCTTCCTCCAACAGTTCTGAGATGTGGCATAAATTGACAAATATGAGATATTAGGAAAACAATTAGAATGAAAAGAAGAACTATTTATATTGCTCCAATATTCTCAATTTTGTATATATTACTATTCCTTGTAAACTCTTCTGAGGGTCTCTATTCTGCTAAATTAAGCTATAGATATGTTTGCTTGCAGGGAGTAAAAAAAAAGTTGGTCATTCGAATAGAATTGTATCACTGCACTTCACAAAATGTCTATGTTTAAGAAGAGGATTTTGGCCAAGGACTTTCTTCTAGAATCGGGCAGGTATTTGTCTCATTCATAGTGGATGTCCTGTTATCTCCCTGTTCTAAAACATGGACATGCTTTTGATGTTGCCAGCCTCTCCCCACTTTGTATTTAGTTTCAGTAATTGTGCTTGTATCTTGTAAAACAAATCTCATTTGATTACTAGACCAAATCAGCCTATTTGTGCACAGAACCCCAAGGGACTCGAATTTAATCCCTTGAGTATTTAACGTTCTTTTGAGTCAGGAGCACAAGTAAAGTAAATTGATGATCAGAGGCACCAATTCCTAAAATTGTGGGTACTACTGACAGATATACTCTTTGTCCTACTGAAAGCTTGTAGACGCATTGTTTCTCTTCAGTAACCTCCAACAGGGACCGAGAGTGAACACATCTCAAAATGCCAAGGGAAGCATTCTAACCATTAGGAAGAGTGCATTGCTGATGTCTTATTAATTCTTTAAAATCCTAAATTTGAATGATCAGTGATCAGCTGTGATTCCTACTCACTTTGCTTATGTTGAAATAAAAAGACAGCATAAACGGTCTCTGTGGCTGTCTTCACTGCAAAATCTCATTTGTGTCTTTTGCCTTTTTCTTAAATTATCTAGCTATTATAGAAAGAGGGGGAAATGTCTTATTTGCTAATCTACAGTTCCACTTCCAGTTTTTGTATTGTTTGTGGATTTTTAAATAAGTCTATATTCATATTTACTTAATCTTCTCCCCTTCTTGGATTGATAAGGAGTCAGAACTGATGGTGACCCAATAGAAGGAGCATGGCAGTAAGTTGGTATTTACTATCCATGTGAAAGGTAAGGTAAGTGCTGATTACAAAGTCCAATAGAATCAAAAAAGAAAATAGAGTTAATAGACAAAATTGGGCTTTTACGAGACTTAGGATGATTAGCTCTAAAACAGATTTTTTTTTTAAAAGGTAAATTTGGAAGCATTTCATCAGCTTTGAAGTTAGTGGGCATAGAATCTTTTTATGCCATAGGTTTGCCATCATGAGACCAGTTCAGGGGCATTTGATGTTTATTTTCAACTGGCTTTTCTGATACTCTTGAGAGCTTTTTTTTTTTTAAATCTCAAGCTGGAAGTAAAAGATGGTTCCTTTTGTGTTTATTTTTTTAAATAATATGCAGTCACTAATATATGTTATAAATAACAGGCTATTACCATTTCAGCTATTTCCCAGAAGTGGGTACAGGTGATACTGGCAGTGCTACCTCTTTTTCACAGATAAGTGAATCATAAGAGCTTAGTGCAGTTCCAGATCCTCCTTTATCCTTTGCAGATGGATTTGCTATGTCGTTAGGTAGATATGAAAACGGGCTCCTGTCACCTGTATTTTAAAATTCTGTGTGCTTTTCCTTTGATCTCATCGTAACTAATATCTCATGGAGGTGCTAACTGTGATCTCTTAATGCTACAGGGGCTCTATTGTCCTCTTGCCATCATGCCGAGAATTCAGGATGTACGTGACCCCCACTTTGAATTTCTGGATCCAAGTCCCAGCCTTGAATCTCCTGAACTACATCTTCCTGGGTCTTTACACTTGGCTAATAATTAGATATTTTTGCTTCATACCACTTAACTTTAGGACTGTCAGCTGCTTTTCCAGGAGTCTCAGCTTGTCCGATTTCATGCTGTATTAATCATGACTATGACAATGACAAGTGGTCAAATTCCAAAATAAACTCGTTTAAGCAAAGGTAAAGGAGAAACAGTGGTTTCTCATATAGTTGTTAGCACGAAATAGCCTAATGTATTTTAAATACTTAAAAGAGTACTGCATATAAACAAAGTGATATCACCATTATCAAAAATAAAACCCTGTATATTGACCCATTGCCTTCTTACCCTCACTAAGCATGTGTTATGCGTCTGTTGTGGACATCAGGACTTTACAGGAACAGAAAGAGAGAGAGAAGGCAAGCTTTTCTAGTATTATGAGACTTCCAACCTAGCAATGGAAGTTAAAGATTCTACTGTATATAATACATTGTGTAAGGTCAAAATATAAAGCACTGAAAATATGAATTTAGTCTTATCGTAAATTCACACCTTCTCTTAGAGTATATTAATTTAGAGCAAAACACATGTTTTTAAAAATGTTAAAAGTTTCCATTATTTTATAAAATGCAAGATATTTTTATCACTATTAAAATTGAGGCTTAACATCCCATTTCAAAAGAAGAAACTTAAGATCAACAAAATTGAGTGGTCAACACTAACTATAAGTCAGTACCAGGCTGAAGACCAAAATCTAATTTGGCTAATTCCCAGATAGTATTTCTTCAGCTAAAATTTTGCAAAAATGCAGGAACAACAGAGTTAGTAGAGTGAAAATGAGTTAAATTAGAAAAAGTGGAGTTTTGTTTCATATCATTAGAGAGACATGATTAAGGTGAAGGAATAAGTGTATGACCTTATCTATGATGGCTCTTACCTTAATTTTAAGCTTAAAAATACATGAATCAAAAATGATGTTACTAATTTCCTAGGCTGGATTTTCTTCCACTATGTTCACACAACCATAATTTGTTTTCTCTGAACTAGTAAATAATGAATCTTTGCTTATCCTGTAACTTTCCTTAGGAGGTTATGTATAGAGTTCATTTTCCCATGAAAGTCTCATTCCTTCAACTGTACTCGAAATCTCGGGCTCACTTTCCTTTTCAAAGACATTGTTTTCACCATTTTACTCTTTGCATCATCAATAGTTTTCTGAATCATTTGCATCAGCATACAAATGCATCCTGTCTTTTTTTTTTTTTTTTTATGTTATCCCTAGGGATGTTGTCTATGAATGATCCCTGGTCATTTTGTGCCAGATAAATATGAAATAAGGACTCAGAATAAAAAACTCCCATTCTGAATGCCTACATAATGTCATATACTTGATTATTTTGAGAGTCAAATCATTTCATACTATTCAGATGAAGATTTATAGTTAGCACCTGTTTTATAAACAATTAGGACACATACATTCATAAAAGAAGATAACGTTGAAAATTAGTTCTCTTCCAGAAAATCAAAATTATAGATTGAGAATCAGCAAACTTTTTGTGAAGGGTCTGATAGTGACTATAGTAGGCTATGTGGGTTGTACACTCTTTGTGACAACTACTCACTTGACTGTTGTAGGGCGAAGAGTCATGCATAATATATAATTGAATGAGCCTGTTTCAATAAAACTTTATTTAGCTGTACTATTTGAATTTCACATAATTTTCACATGCTGTAAAATATTATTCTTTTATATGTTCATCCACCATTTAAAGATGTAAAAACAGTCTTTCATTCCTGGGTCACACAAAAGTGGTTAGCAAGCCAGATCTGGCCCATGGGTCATGGTCTACCAGTTATGGATGTGCCACGAGCTCAGAGCCAAATACATTGGTGCCAATGAAAAGGGCTTAAGCAAGACTTATGTTAGTTTCAGTATACTCATTTTAAATTAAAAAAAAAAAAAAGTAATCCTGAAAAATAAAACCAAAACGGGAGGGATCACCATCCCAGACTTTAGCCTCCACTACAAAGCTGTCATCATCAAGACAGTATGGTATTGGCACAAAAACAGACACATAGACCAATGGAACAGACTTGAGAACTCAGAAGTGGACCCAAAAGTATACAGCCAACTTATCTTTGACAAAGCAGGAAAGAATATCCAATGGAAAAAAGACAGCCTTTTTAACAGATGGTGTTGGGAGAACTGGACAGCAACATGCAGAAGAATGAAACTAGATCATTTTCTCACACCATGCACAAAAATAAACTCAAAATGGATAAAGACCTGAACGTGAGACAGGAAACTATCAACACCCTAGAGGAGAAAGCAGGAAACAACCTCCTTGACCTCCACCGCAGCAACTTCTTACTTGACACATCCCCAAAAGCAAGGGAATCAAGAGCAAAAATCAACTGTTGGGACCTCATCAAGATTAAAAGCTTCTGCACAGCCAAGGAAACAACCCAGAAAATTAATAGGCAACCAACGGAATGGGAAAAGATAGTTGCAAATGACATATCAGATAAAGGGTTGATATCCAGAATCTACAAGGAACTCACCAAACTACACGCCCGAAAAACAAACAACCCAGTGAAGAAATGGGCAGAAGATATGAACAGACACTTCTCCAAAGAGGACATCCAGATGGCCAACAGACACATGAAACGATGCTCAGCATCCCTCCTCATCAGGGAAATACAAATCAAAACCACACTGAGATACCACCTCACGCCAGTCAGAGTGGCTAAAATGAGCCAATCAGAGAACTCTAGATGCTGGCGAGGATGTGGAGAAACGGGCACCCTCCTACACTGTTGGTGGGAATGTAAACTGGTACAGCCCCTCTGGAAAACAGTGTGGAGGTTCCTCAGGAAACTAACAATAGAACTCCCCTAGGACCCAGCAATAGCACTGCTAGGAATTTACCCAAGGGATACAGAAATGCTGATGCATAGGAGCACATGTACCCCAATGTTCATAGCAGCAGTCTCCACAATAGCTAAAACATGGAAAGAGCCTAAGTGTCCATCAACAGATGAATGGATCAAGAAGATGTGGTTTATCTATACCATGGAATACTACATGGCAATGAGAAACAATGAAATCTGGCCATGTGTAGCAACATGGATGGACCTTGAGGGTGTTATGCTGAGCGAAATAAGTCAGGCAGAGAAGGACAAATATCATATGTTTGCACGTATAGGAGGATTAGGAGGAACTTAACAGAGGACCAAGGGGGAGAAGAAGGGCGGAAATGGTGGGGGAAAGGGAGAGAGGCAAACCATGAGAGACTCTTGAATGCTGACAAAAACTGAGGACTGATGGATGTGGGGGGAGGAGGGATGGGCATGGAGGAGGACACTTGTGGGGATGAGCACTGGGTGTTATGTGGAAACTAATTTGACAATAAACTATTTGTAAAAAAAAAAAAAAAAGAACTTGGCATCCAGGAATTTAAAATTTAAAATGAGTATGCATCCTGTCTTTTAAAAAGACTTCTTTTGAACTTATGTACCTTTCCAACTTTTGTATTTTGTCTCTCTCCTCAACAGGAAAATTTCTCAAACATGTTATCTGTGGTCATTATGCTTTCTTTCTATCCCTTCTTTTTTACCTTTCTCTAGTCTGATTTTCATCCCTTTACCTCCTTTGCACTGCTCATGCCAGGGTCATCAGTGAAGTGACCTCTAAGGGTTGACAATCCAGAGTTCACTCTTATAAGCTCAATTTACTAGATGCTTTAATGAAAACAAATATTGCCTACCTTTGGTGATCTACTTTACTTATTGTGGCAGATTATATTTTCCAAAGATGGCTGCATTAGTATTTCTCATATGCTGTTCCAGCAAAGTGGCATTGAGAGAGGTGGTCTGTATTTCCTCACTTCCATTGAGAAATGGGGACTATGTTTCTTCTCCTTGAACTTCAATGGATGTTTGAAAGAGTGTTGACCAATAAAATGTGGTTGACTTAATGTTGCATCGTTTCTGAGGCTACATAAGGAAAGGTGATGTGTCTTTCGCCTTGCTCTCTCTGTTGTGACACACACTAGGAGCCCTGAGCTGCTCTGTAAGAAGTCCTGCTACCCTGAAGCCATTCTGAAGTGATTGCATGAAGTTGCTACAGATGACAGGGAAAGATGCTCTAAGAATGCCTGGGATTCCAGCTCCCAACTTTACAGTACAGACGCCAGACACATGAGTGAGGAAACAAGCTGTCACATGATTTCAGCTTGTTACTCCACACTGTCCCAGCTGATATTTAGTAAAATGAGAAATGGAATAGAGTCTTGCTCAGGCAGCTGATTCATAGAAAGTAAAATATGATTAGCAGCCTAAGTTTGGGAGTATTTTTATTATATAGTCATAGTAGTTGAAACACTTGTTTTGACTTCTACAATAATAGGTGGTCTGGATTTCTCTACCTTCACTCCTTGCGCCTTCTAATTCTCTTTCATGGGCTCTTATTACTGGCATCCTAGTTAGAGCACTCCAAGCTCTTGGCATGCCCATCCTTTTCTATACACACTATCTAACTTACTTTATTTCATCATAGCCTATGTATATGTGGATGACTTCTTCCCCACCACATTGCATTTTTATCTCTGATGTCTCCTCTGGATCCTCTAAATTCTAAGCATATATATGAAATGGTCTACTTAACATTGACACTGATATATTTAATAAGAATTCACACTTGACACATACAACGCTGAGCCCTTGATCTTTTGTCCTTGTAAAAGAAAATAAAACTTGTTCATTCCCTAGTCTTTATTTCAGTAAATATGATTACAATTTATACAACTTTTCAAGGACAAAATTCAAAAGTAAAATTTAATTCCTCTTTTTTTCTCAATGACTGCATCTAATCTATTTCCATTGATTATACCTCTCTGATGTATCTCCAAACTTCTCTTCATTTCCACCTCTTCCTAGTGCAAGCTGTCTTCAGATCTTTTCTAAACTATGGAAATAACCTCTTTAGTAATCTCCTTTCTTCCAGTCTCACTAAACAGCAGCCTATCTTCATAACATTTGCCAGATTGATCTTTTTCAACAAAAAATCAGATCACATTACTAATCTGACTCAAAGCCAATCAATGTCTTCTCATATGGGCAAATTTTATGTTCTAAAGATGGCTCCCACATTTTGCTCTTCTCATGTGACTTGATACTTCTACTACAAAAGGTAAAAATCTAGGGGCGCCTGGGTGGCTTAGTCAGTTGAGCATCCAACTTCAGCTCAGGTCATGATCTTGCAGTTTGTAAATTCAAGCCCCACATCAGGCTCTGTGCTGACAGCTCAGAGCCTGGAGCCTACTTCAAATTCTGTTTCCTTCTCTATCTGTTCCTCCCTATCTCACACACTGTCTCTCTCTCTCTCTCTCTCAAAAATAAACATTAAAAAGAAATTTACAGGTGAAAGTCTATGTCACCTCCTTATAAGTCTGGTGGCCCTGTGATTCCAGTGGAAGTGACACTATAGGTGATAAACTCAGACAAAACCATGCCTGGTTTTCTTTGGATACTTGCTTTTGAACCTAGTCCTCATGCCTGAATAAGCCCAAGCAGCCCATCAAGCTGGAGAGTAACTAATAGGTCTCCCCAATCTCAGTTAAGTTCCCAGTGAACTGCCAGTTGCTAGTTTGTCAGCTCTGTAAGTCATCTTCACATCTAGAACACAGATGGACTGTCCACATCAAGCCCAGCTGAGACTGCAGAATGATAAGCAAAGAAAATTGTTGTTGTTGTTTTAAGTCACTAAGTTTTGGATAGATTTCTTTTTGTTTTTTAATACTGTAATAGAGGGGTGCCTGGGTGGCTCAGTCGGTGTAGCTCCAACTTCAGCTTAGGTCATGATCTCACTGTTTGTGGGTTTGAGATCTGCATCAGGCTTTGTGCTGACAGCTTGGATCCTGGAGCCTGCTTCAGATTCTGCGTCTCACTCTCTCT
The DNA here is from genome assembly GCA_017311185.1 of Proteles cristata cristata. Classification (NCBI taxonomy): domain Eukaryota; kingdom Metazoa; phylum Chordata; class Mammalia; order Carnivora; family Hyaenidae; genus Proteles; species Proteles cristata. The sequence continues at coordinate 216,929 of JAESUZ010003242.1, forward strand.
CTCTGTCACTCCCCTGCTTACACTCTGTCTCCAAAAATAAATAAATGTTAAAATTTTTTAAATACTGTAATAGAAAGTACTGTAACAGATTTTGTTACTTAAAAGTGCTATGCTACTGTAAAGAACCTAAAACATGTAGCACTGGCTTTGGGACAGGCCATAAGAGGAAGCTAGAAGCCTTGGCAAAATGTTAACGAAAGCCTAAAGAATTTGTTTTCAACAGCTCAAAGGAAAATAAGGAAAATGTGTTTGGAAGATGTTTATAGTAATGGAAATTCTGGCAACAGTATTACTTGAAGTAACATGGAAAATAGGAAATGTTCCAGTGAGCTCCGTGATCAAGCTAAGGGAATTTTCAGGCAGAATATTCAAAGTGTCATCTGGAATTTTTTCATTATCTATGATATAATGTGAGAAGAGAGAAATAAGCTAAAAATGAACTCTTAAATATAATGGAACTTTCCCAGTTTCAAAATAAATCTTATTTCTCTTCTCAAATCTCTCTTGGTGGCAAATGGTGCTCCTATTAAGGATTGGCTTAAGGGAGAAGATTAATTGTACTCTAAAATCCATTATTAAAATCTGAGAAAGATCTGAGGTACTTCCTCATAGAGCCTTTCAAGTAGATAAAAGCCCTTCTAAGGATTGTAGTAGTGTAATTTACAGACCTGTCCATTATAGAGTATGGTTTATAAGAATCTTAAGGATGTTTTTCCACAGCAGTGTCATGGTGAGTTCAAGGAAGAGAATGGCTTATCTAGAAGAGACTGATGGTTAATTTATGGTTATAGTGTTTTGTCGGTGGAGTGAATTATAAATCAATACACAGAAAGCACACTCAAATTGTTAAAGGAATTGTATTGTCTTGTAATAAAAGGAAAAGAAACAATAAAACTTGAGAAGGGCTTTGAACCCTCAAACCTTGAGAAGCAGGAAATAAGCTTAAGAAGGCTTAGGGAAGAGGAAGGAAGATTCAGAAGGAATGACCAAGAACTTACTCAGCTGAACCAGGAGCCATGAAGAATAACTTCCACAGAGTAGGGCTAAACTCAAGTCAAGGAACTGGCAACATGTGCCTGGTTGGATTTCAGAATTGCTATACACCAGTGACTTCTGTGTTCCTTCCGTTTCCCTGACTTTTTTTTTTTTTTTTTTTTTTGGCAAAAGCATAAATGGAACTTTTTATTTTCCTGCATCTAGATTTGGAAATCTTACTGTCCTTGAGATATGAATGATCAAGAATAATCACTTTTAATTCACTTTCCTGGGGCAGCTTAATTGTTTTGGACAGATTCTGTAAGAAGTAAATGCCCTAAAAAGGTGAATTAGTTTTATAGTTGTCCCTGCCATTTTCAATGGGAGTGTCTATAGCAGCTATCCAATGTCTGTCCTACCATATTACTTTGAGTATTTGGAGACCTAGAAAATTATCTGTTTTGGTCAAATGTGTCACATGTCATCACATCATAAGAAAAAGTGCTCAAAGAGCTGTATTAGATTAATTGCACACAAAGAACATTCCCCGTACCTAGATCTAATTTAGATATAAGATTCTTGGCTTTGAGCTGCTGCAATTATGGACTGAGACTTTTCATTCATGAGAAAGGAAATGAATATATTTCACATGTAAAAGGGGTATACATTTTTGTAACCTAAAGACAAAACTGCGTCAGATTGTTTTTGAAAGATGGCTGTAACAAGACTTCCTGTCTCACCTTTTCTTCTTACAATATGTCTTTGATCCTCCTCCTATCAGGAGCGCTGCCCTTTTCTTGAACCTGGGCAAGATTGTGATAATGAATGCTACATGACTTTTGAGAGTAGTCATAAAGTATGATACACCTTTCTAGATTATTGGACTGCTTGCTCCTAAAACCTAGCCATTATGTTTGTGTAATCCTATGAGACCTGAGAGGGCCATGTGAAGAATCGAGGCCCCTGGCCTACAGTCCTGCCTGAGCTGCCATCTGATGGTTCCAACTCAGCAGTCATGTGCATAAGTTGTCTTGACTTAGCCCCCAACTGAATCCCTTCCAGCTGATGCTGATGCTGCATGGAAGACTGCAGATTTGTGAGAAACCTCTATTAGTATTTTGGCTTAAGTCACTAAGTTTGAGAGAGTTTTGTTACACAGAATAGGTGATGGATACATAACATAAAATGAAATAAAACTCTGGTCCTATCCTGTGAGGTCTTGTGTGATCTAGTTTCTACTTATTCCCCAACCTCACGTCATGTTCTCCACTGTTTTCACTTTGTTCCAATCAAACTGACTTTTTCCTGTTATTTAAAATTTAGTTGGTTCCTGTCTTTTTTTAAAACATGTTTATTTATTTTAGAGAGAGAGATGGAATGTGAGCAGGGGAGGGGCAGAGAGAGAGGAAGACACAGAATCCAAAGCAGGCTCCAAGCTGTCAGCACAGAGCCTGACACGGGGTTTGAACCCACAAACCATGAGATCATGACCTGAGCCAAAGTCAGGTACTTACCCGACTGAGCCACCAGGGCTCCCCACTGGTTCCAGTCTTTAGACTTTGTCATCGTCACTCTCTGGAGAGGAGTATTTTTTTTCTCTAGATCTTGTAATTCGAGGTTGAAGTTTATGAATTACCAAGATCTCCAGCCCATTTACCTATTATTTTTCTCATGATGTCTATACATATCAACTCTATCTTCTAGCTGTCTTTCTCTCTATGTATCACCTCTCTGCCATTTTATCTTTCCCACTCTTAGAACAAGTTCTGTGAAAAGAGGATATTGTTCTTGTTTTCTTCTGTATCTCCATTGCTTGAAACAATGCTAGACACATAGTAGGTACTCCACAAATATTTGTGGAGTGAAAAAAACAATTGGAAATAAATATTTTTTTTAAATGTTTTATTTATTTCTAGGAGAGAGAGACAGAGAGAGAGCGTGAGCAGGGGAGGGTCAGAGAGAGAGGGAGTCACAGACTGAAACAGGCTCCAGGCTCTGAGCTGGCAGTCAGCACAGAGCCCGACGCGGGGCTCGAACCCACGAACCGCGAGATCATGACCTAAGCGAAAGTCAGACGCTTAACCGACTAAGCCACCCAGGCGCCCCTGGAAATAAATATTAATTCAGTTTTATATTATAGAGCAAAATAGAAATCTAGTATTTAATATAATACCTATTTCCTAGAAAGAAATTCAAGAATTTCTTAAATTTTCCTTCTTAATGTCATGACTTTAAGACTAGTGTGAGGCTGTTTAAAATTCCTTTTCCAGGGACACCTGGGTGGCTCAGTCTGTTAAGCGTCCAACTTTGGCTCAGGTCATGATTTCACTGTTCGAGCACTGCGTCAGGCTCTGTGCTGACAGCTAGCTCAGAGCCTGAAGCCTGTTTCAGATTCTGTCTCCCTCTCTCTCTGACCCTCCCCTTCTCATGCTGTCTCTCTTTCTCTCTCAGAAATAAATAAAACATTAAAAAATAATATTCTTTTTCCAGAAGAGAAAACATGTATAGGTTATAGTTAATAAAGCAGAAAGACTCCCATTTACAGGAGTTTGGAATGTGCATCCTTTGTATAATAGTGACATAGGTTTCCATCTAATCAATGTATAAAATAGAAAAATGATTTTAACTTATTTACCTGGAATTTACTTCTTTATGCTCTGAAGCCTGGATAACTTAAAGCACAAATATAGTTAGGATAATTTTGCTCAGCAAAAATTAAGCACCTCTTCAGAGTCTCAAAAGAGCAAGAGGAATTATCCTAGTAATATTTTTCCCTTGGGAGGAGAAGTTTCATTAGTGCCTAATCCTAAAAGAATCAGAGGATCTGTTTATATCATAACATGATGTTTTCAGCTTTTCTCAGTTTTCCGTGGGATTTCCTTCAGATATATCCTACTAACAGGGGCATTCCAAGTCTTTCAGGCTTGAGAAGCATGAAGTGCAAGTCATTGCCTTCCTTAGGCCAATAGACAATCATCCACATCCCTGTTGTGAAGAATCTCTACTGTTGTCTCTTATACAGAATCTCTAGGGATTAGTAATTGGTAGACTCTAACTGCCTCTTATTTCTTGCTCATTTTCTTACTCCTTTTAATAAAAGTGGAGGCTGAACCTTCAATATATGTTGCACTTATGTCTTAACCCTGTTAGCCTAATCATAATGGAGTTCCACTGACGCACAAACAGCAGCAACAGTAACAATTACTTAATTCTAATTCCTAACTCATTGTAAAGGTAGCCACACCTTTACTAATCAATTTCCATTGCACATAAATAATAACATATGTTTAGCTTATCACAGTGCCTAACTCTTTGATGAACAAAAAGATAATATTCACTTGTGCTTATTTTATAGTTTCACAAGATGTTTCATTAATTTCCATACTATTTCCTGAAGCATTATCTGCAGTTACTTTCTCTATCACCTGCTTCCAACTGTTGATTCCTTATGTTTTTTCTTTAGATCCCTGCTTGGCCTTGTTCCTCCCGCAGTGACAGCTCCTCTGGTGATCTAGCTTCCTCCATTCTCCTTACCCTCAGATAGTCTCAGCATCTTCCATCATTCTCCACATATATTATTTGGTTTATGCCATACTGTATTTGTAAAATACATAAAAGATTGGTAGTATTTTTATTTTATAGATGATGAAACTGAAGTACAGAAGATAAATGACTCCCCAGAGGCCATGATTTGTGAGCCTTGTAGTGGGTTTAATGGGAGGAAAGCAGAGGTGAAATGCCAAAGTAGAGAAGTTAGTGAGAGCTAAGATGAGTGATAGAGACCTGAGAAAGACGGAGTTAAATGGTCCAGGGCATGAAATGACCTGAGGAGCAGTAGATATAAAAAGAAGGAAGACCTAAAAATTGATGACTTCTCAGTCCTGATAACTTCAAGATGCATTTCAGTTTGAAATCTCTATCACCTCATTGCATGGAAAAAACACATACAGAGCATTTATCTCTTCCTGAAGCTTCTCATTCATAAAATTTCTAAGATATTGAGGGAAAAATACCATCAACATGTTTAGATTTATATCATTTATTGCCATTTCTCTTTACCTCTCCAAATACAATTTATAAATTTAATTTCAGGCATTATTTGCTCTTATCTACCTAACACGAATTGTTCAGCAGACACATTCTATTTATTAAATATTAATCACACACATTTTAATGCCCTAAAATTATGCATTTATTATATTTTACCTATTTGGGGAGAAATTTGACTTCAAATCACTTCTGTTAAGACCATGCACCTACTCTTGTCACCTGCATGGTAATATCATCAACAGTGGCCTTATGGATGATATTATTCCATTTACTTAAAATTTATTGGTTTCTCCTGGTCTTCCTTTTTTTTGTTTTTGTTTTTTTTGTTTTGTTTTGTTTTTATTTATTTCTAGGAGACAGAGAGAGCGTGAGCAGGGGAGGGTCAGAGAGAGAAGGAGTCACAGACTCCGAAACAGGCTCCAGGCTCTGAGCTGGCAGTCAGCACAGAGCCCGACGCAGGGCTCGAACCCACGAACCGCGAGATTATGACCTAAGCGAAAGTCGGACACCTAACCGACTAAGCCACCCAGGCACCCCTCTCCTGGTCTTCTTTGTTAGCTTCAAGACTAGGTCTCTGTCCAATCATTTCGTCTTTCTTATTTACAGGGCCAATGTGAAGAGCTGCAGAGTTTCTATGTGATACAAATTCAAGGAGTGACTTTTGCATTCTGAAGTGCAGCAGCTGCAAACATATATCTGATGATTCTGCCTCAGTTCCATATAGCAGAGTGTCTAGTAGAGTCTTCAGCAGAATAAACTTTAATTACTACAAAGAGAAAATAAACCTGTACCTGCTAAGGCACAGAAGATACCTTCAAGGAGTGTCTACTCTTTATAGACAAGGTAATGAGACAAGCTGTGTTATAAATGTTGGGAACTCAAGAGTGAATAGTATAGCTTAAACCTCACTCTCATAGACCTTTTTTCTAGTATGAGGAGGAACAGAAAATCATAAAATAAAAATAGATAGGATAAAACATTGGGAACTAATAAGTGCTATGAAAGAAAACAAAGGAGTATAATAAAATAGAAATGGATGCTGTTTTAGAAAAAACTTCTCTTAGGAGTGGAAATATAAGAAAAGAAGCTACTCTGTAAGAAGATATATAAACAGAAATCTGAATGAAGTGATACAATTTGCCTGTCATGCAAATATGTGGAGGAATGGTTTTTCAGCGTTGGAGAACAGCAAATGCAAATGCTCCAAGAAAAGAGTGTACTCAGATTACTTAAGAAATAGCAAGGGGTCCATTGTGACCAGGGTGAAGTAGGCAACTAGTAGAATGGTAGGAGATGGAGACAGAGAAAATTAGAGGTAAGGTCAAGCAGTGGCTTATAAGCAATAATAGGGACTGAGGAACTTATTCTAAGTGTGATGGGAAATCACTGATAGCTTTTGAGTGGAAGAGTAACGTTATCTGATTTACCACTGAGAAGTATTATTCTTGCCGCTGTGTGAATAGAATGAGAGATGAAAGGCAGTAAGCAATGGGGCAAGTTAGAAGGCTACGGGAGTTGTCCATTTTAGATGTGATGATGGCTTCAATGGGTTGATGGTGGTGGTGGTGCAAGTGGTGGTGGTGGTAGAGGTGGTGCGAGGAGTGAAAATAAGAACGTATGCTCTGATTACCATTGCTCTCTGACAGCCACATTCTGAGGGATTAGATAAAAGGTTATGCAGCATTTAAATCCTGAGTAACTAGGTAAGTGTGGCACCATCTTCTTTCATAGGGAATACTGGAAGACAACAAAGTTGAGGGCAGAAATATGTTTGGAGAATTGAATTGAGATGCATAAAGACATGCAGTTAGAAGTTATTGTGGTTTATACTGGATCAATTGCGCTAACCTGTAATTGTGTTTCTCCAAATCCCCTTCCCTGAATTGTTGTAGATAGATCACAAAAGATTATTTTTCATTAGGTCTGGAAGGCAGAAACGAAGCACTGGCCATATTCTTTTTATTCTCAGAAGGATAATGCAGGAACTTTTGCAGTGCACACATGTGGTCACTGATCTGCTGACTCACCTTGCTTGTGTGAGGCAGCAGTCACCTCTCAGAAAATTAAGTATAGAAAAGAAAATGAATATCCAGCACGAGTCATATATTTTTCAATGTTTACTTTTTAATGGACAGATGAATAGTAAGAATGTGACAAGGGATTTAAGTCATAATTAAAAAACAGTCCTTGGCCAGGAAGGATAGCAAATGCCTTTGTACAGAGCTCTCATTGGTCCTAGAGCCTGGCAGGTGCTGGCAGCACTTTTAAGAGGCTACAGTGTAAAATCTGCCGCAGTTTTTCTGGGCCTGTTAAAAATATCCCTAGGTCAGACACATACCATCCATCAGAATTAAGTAGATCACTCAGCACCTTCTTCCTGTACCCTGTCTTCTGTTATTCCATGTGCTTTCCCAGATACTGACAGGTCCTTGGCCCTTGCTTCTAGGTGTAACAGTGATCTGTGCCCAGGAGGAAGGTAATAATCCCTGGGACAAGATATGCGAGCCAGGCATATATTTATCATCTCAGGATTGAGCTTCCATTGCTAATAATAGCTATCTTGTATTGAGTCCTCATTCTATGCCAAGCTCTTACAAAATACATTCCAGATCTTATCTCATTTGGTCCTGGCAACGGTGGTATAAGGCAAGTTGTAATATGATTCTCATTCTGTACTTAAATAAATTTAGTTGTAAACAAATTAAGAATTTTGTTCAAGATCTCACTGTAAGTGACAGAAAAATAAGTACTTGACCAGATACCACCTGCCTCTAATGACTGATCTAACTATGTTAAATCGCTCTCACAGGTCTAAAGAGAAGTTTGGGGCAATCTTCTTTCTTGGAGAGACCTCTCAGGGTATATGACAGATGTTTTGTAATTAAACTCTGAGTGGCCCCTAGATTCTTTGAAACCTTAAAGGAGGGAGAACCTGTAACAATTCTCGTGATGTTCCAAAGGAAATAAAGAGTTTCTATTTTGAAATAGAGCCTACGGATACATCTTTATGACAGAATGTTTTATTCTAGAAAAATCACCCAAATGAACCATATAATGAGATAAATAAAAAAGTAGACTACACTATCAGGAAAGCTATTCTGGACTTTTCATTATGAGCAGTAAAAAAAATGTTCTGTGTAATAATAGAAAATATGGTCACTGTCGTACTCCTCTGCAGACTGACATCTTCTGGGGGTTTTGTTGTTGTTGTTGTTAATAGGATAAGTCGTGACTGTTCTAGGAAACCACAGCTTGTCCTGTGGAGAATTCAGAGTATTTGCTGATGGAAAATTAGAGGCTGAATACCAAAAGGCAAAGAAGCTGTTTTCTGGAGAGTCCTTCTGGAATCCTGGGTATTAGCCATGGTGAATGAGGTGTCAAAGGTAGTGTAAGGAGCTGAAAGAGCAATAACTGGAACAAAAAGGCCAAAGTTTGGTGGACCAGGAATATGTAGCTGTCATTAGGATGTAAGTACTGAAAAAACATAGCTACAAAGCATATACAGCAAAACATTAGGAATAGAACCTCACAGGGGCACCTGAGTGGTTCAGTCAGTTGAGCATCTGACTTCGGCTCAGGTAATGATCTCATGCTTCATGAATTAGAGCCCCGTGTTGGGCTCTGTGCTGACAGCTCAGAGCCGAGAGCCTGCTTCAAATTCTGTGTCTCCCTCTCTCTTTGCTCCTCCCCTGCTCACACCCTTCCTCTCAAAAATAAATAAACATAAAAAAGAAATAGAACTTCACAAAATAATAGATTGAAACATTTTTAGTAAACATATAATATAGAACTTTTCCCCAAATATTCATACCATATTTTAGTTTAAAAATCAATAAAATGCAAGAAAAATTCATATGTCATAATCGTGGAAGACAATAAAAGTAGAAGTTAAAAGCAAAAGGGCCAGAATTTTGCTTTTATGTTTTTAAAACATAATGTTTTCAAACATTTTAATGTTTGAAAATAAAGATAAATACTTTTCTCTATTATTCGTGTTAAAAAGGAAATCAAAACTGAAATTATAGATTCTTTAGAAATGAACCTCACTACATATCAAATCATATGTTAAAATCATACTCAAAATAAATTTTATAGCATTAAATAGTTTTTTAAAAGCCTGATAGTAAATGAAATTTACATTCACCTGAAGAATCCAGAAAAACAACAAAATAAACAATAAAAAAGAGAGAGAGAAGGAGTCAGAGAGTGAGAGGGAACCAAAACCAACATAGTGTGTAGTCACTATGTTAAATAAAACTGGATCTAAGCATACTTTCTTGTTTCTCTATCAAACAATATAGAGCACCAGTAAAAATAAGTCAGTCACTCGCTCTAGGAAATACATGCTCTTGGAAGATAGGACTGAACCAACTAAAATAGCTTTTTAATGGAGACTAATAGCTTGTTCATCAATACTCATTTCAAGACCCTCACTTCATGGTGGCCATCAATCCAAAATTATTATTTCTCAAACCCTGCCAAATTCCAGCTGGTTTCCCTCCCAGCAAGATTCACTTTAAAATCATCCAGTCCAGACACTAAAATGTAATAAACATATCTCTTTCCTTTTGTCTCCCTTTTTGAGACACTGCACTAGTTTTCTGCCAAGGTAGTATTCTTCTTTACTGCCTTAGGTCTAATAAGCTTAGTTTTGTTTGATTGATGTCCTTTCTGGACGCGTTTTAGAAAGTTAACATTCAATGAGGAAAAAAAAGAAAATCCATAAAATTAGAGAAAAAATTGAATGAGGTAGAAGTGAGAAATCTTTTTCACAGATTTCCAAATAATATATGGGGATACTAACTCTTCAGGATGTGGGGCTTAATTCTGTGCCCTTCCCTATATCTCTCCATTAAAGATGTGCTACGCTTGCTGATATATTTCAAAGTAGTACATATGGAAAGGCAAAAATGATAAACTTACAGTGGAAGAATCCTAACCAAATGATGAAGGTTAGTATCGCCAATGATGCCATATGGACATCATTACCCCTTGATATGATGGATAAAAAGAGTACTTTCTTCTGTGGTATTCTTTCCCCAAACCCAGAACCCTCACCCAAACATGGAAAAACAAAAGAAATATCTATATGGAAAATTCAACAGGATACCTGCTTAGTATACCTCAAAATGAGGAAAGACTGGGAAACTCTCACATATTGGGAGCTCAATCCTGTGGAAATAGTACAGTTTTAAATCTATTGATTTAATGCAACCCATCTCAAAATGCCAATGGCATTTTTTCACAGAACTAGAACCAACAATCCTAAAATTTATATGAAACCACAAAAGACCCTGAATAGCCAAAGCAATTTGAATAAAGCAAAACTGGAGGTATCACAATTCCAGACTTCGAGTTATATTACAAAACTGTTGTAACCAAAAGAGTATGGAACTGGCACAAAAATAGAAACATAGATTACTGGAACAGAATAGAAAACCCAGAAATTCACAATTACATGGTCAATTTATCTTCGACAGAGCATGAAAGAATATCCAATGGGCAAAAGACAGTCTCTTCAACAAATGGTGTTGAGGAAACACCAAAAGAATGAAACTTTCTTTTACTATACACAAAAATAAACTCAAAATGGATTGAAGATCTAAAAGGGAGTTCTGAAATAATAAAAGTTCTAGAAGAGTGCACATGCAGAAATGTCTCTGACATCAGCCATAGCAGCATTTTTCAAGATGCCTCAGTGGCTTAGTCAGTTAAACGTCAGACTCTTGGTTTTGGCTGAAGTCATGATCTCATGGTTTGTGGGTTTGAGCCCTGCATCTGGCTCCATGCTGGCAGTACAGAGCTTGCTTGGGATTCTCTGTCTCCCTCTCTCTCTGTTCCCCGCCTCTCTCTCACTCTCCCTCTCTCAAAATGAATAACCTTTTTTTTTTTAAAAAAGAGTGAATATGTAAGGAAAACCATGAATTTGTTGAAATGTTGGAAATGAATTACTCAGAGTGGTAGGATGTCTCTGGCAGATAGCAAACATACTATAGTTACATTAATTAAAACAATATAGAGAAAGAGGTTATTTATGGATAACCACAGACATGATTAGTTGCTAAATGACAAAAAAACGTGGTAAAGTATGGATTAATGGCCATTATGTATTAATAAATTTTAAAATCACTGATAAAATGTTTAAAGAACATACTAGAAAAATGAACAAAGAAAGTAAAAGTATTTAATAGAAGAAATAAATAAGAGTAACAATTATGAATTAGACAAATTGTTGATAAGGAAATGTATGTGCAAACAATGAAATATAGAATTTCTCTATTAGGCTAACTTTAAAAAAAAAAAAAACAATGATTGGTGAATGTGACCATGTGCAGAAACATACACAGTTGATGGCAAGTAAATTGAAGGACAAAGTACCTTCTCCCACCAACATTTGAAATGTGCAGATGCTTTGTCTCAAAAATTCCACTTTCAGAATGTAATCCTATAGAAATTCCCCAGTAAGCTGTTCATGATTGCATCATTTTTAGGAAAGAAAGAAGAAGAAGAAGTCCTCTCATTTTATTAATATGAGGATGGTTTGTTTCATAAAGGGAGGTTTATGTGTAGTTTGGAGTCTCTGGCTACTGTAAGAATGCGATGGTCTTGTGTGCGAGGATGCCCATGGCACTTTCTTTGTGGGATTGAGAAAAAAGCTGCAGAGAAGTACACATAGTCAGTCTGCATTTTGTAAATCTATTCTTGTGTATTTTTCCTATCACACAATGTGTATGCATATATACACATACATACCTGCATGTGCAAATTCTAAATTGTACACCTCACTGTGCTCACAGATTATGACTAGTGTGTAAGCACTTCGAGGATAGGTATGACATTTACTTTTACTTTATGCATGTCACATTTTTAATAGGCAGTCATTCTTTTTAAAGTGACTTCTTCTATCTTATTTAATTATTTTTGAAGTTATTTATTTTGAGACAGAGAGAGCACAAGTAGGGAAGGGGCAGAGAGAGACACAGAGACAGAGAGAGAGAACTAAGCAGGCTTTGCAGTACCAGGACAGAGCCCGGCACAGGGCTAGAACCCACGAACTGCGAGATTATGACCTGAGCCGAAGTCAGACACTTAACCAACTGAGCCACCCAGGCGCCCCAACGTTACTTATTTTAAATTGTATACCAGTGTTACTGGAAGCCTGATACTTTCCTCTCCCTACCTCAGTAAGATAGGACCTCAGGAAGATTGGACCTTCCTGCTGTTACTGTAGTATTTATCACTCTATACACTCTATGCATGAATATCTATGTAAGCCATTAACTGTTGCATAGTAAGTATCTTATGACCACAAATATTCTTAAAGCTTAACTCAATATAAAATGACTAATAAAAATGGACAATGAAATGAATCAATAAAGAATGAGTGAACAATTGATTCAACAGGAGAAAGAATGAATGGAAAAATAAACAAAATAAGGTAATAGCAGAGGAAATAAAGAAAAATTTATCTCATATGACATTATGAGAAAGTTACAATCTTCTATAAAAGACAAAACATTTTTAAAAAAGTAAGTAAACTAAGCATCAAAATTTAATTGGGAAGAAATAATAACTTTAATATTGGTAGAAATTACTTACTATTTTTATTTTGCAAACAAAATAGGACCAATCATGTACATTATTTGAGACAACAAATTACCTTTGCTCTAAAATTGATTAACTTGTAATAACATTTATTTCATTCATTAGATTTCTTCATAGCATTAGGATTTTCTTAAAATTACATAGATGTATCATGAGCAAAAAAATTACTATTTTGCTGAAATAATTGAATTATCAGTTTTTCATAGCATCTGGACTAATCAAATTTAATATGAAAATTATTTTTTAAAATTATGCACTTCCCTTGGCTATTTGTGTATTGTTTTTCTATTAATATCTTTCAGTTGGCAAGAAAGGTCAGTACCTGACTTGCTACATTTATTCCTTCTCAAGGTAATCATTGTTCAAAGATGTGAGATGTGTTATCCAGAACCCAAAGTACTTAGAATGTATTACTAGATACATCCATGCCGACATGGGAAATCTGGTTTGCTCCCATTACTAAAATATGTTACCTTATCATTTTTTTTCTTCCAAGAAAAGTAGGCACATTCCTAAAAATATAGCCTTGAAACTTTCTGAAAATTTATTTTTAAGAAAGGAAAATGAAATGCTGCCTTTAGGAATGGTGATTGCTTTTTTTTCAATATTTTATAGGCTGGTTAATATATGAGTTTAATGGTTATGAGTTTTTTGTTTTGTTTTGGGGTTTTTTTGTTATTTTTGTTTTTCCTTCTTGGTTTTTGTTTGTTTTAGCTATACAAAGTGTGTCTTTTTTACTTCAGGTGTATTTTGTTCAACTTCTTTAAATATTAAACTATTAGGGTGAAAAAGAACTGGAAAGTTTTATTTGGCTTTCAGTCTTTGTTTTTTTGAGCAGTATACTAGTGGCGTTAGGATCCCCTTTTTACTTTTATTTTTTTTTTAATGTTTTATTTATTTTTGAGAGAGAGATAGAGACAGCATGAACAGGGTTGGTCAGAGAGGGAGACACAGAATCCAAAGACAGACTCCAGGCTCTGAACTAGCTGTCAGCACAGAACTCGATGCGGGGCTTGAACCCACAAACCGTGAGCTCATGACCTGAGCTGAAGTTGGATGCTTAATTGACTGAGCCACCCAGGTGCTCCTAGGATCCCCTTTGTAGAAGTTGGAGTAATAGGTAACTTACTCTTGGAATAGTTTATTAATAACCTATCCTGAGTCCACTGAGCTAGTTCAGAGGTCAATAAACTGCAACTCATAAACTCAGTCTGGTCCACTGCCTATTTTTGTAAATCAAGTTTTGTTGGGATGTAGTGGCCTTTTTTTTACATATTATATGTTACGCATTTTTTTTTTTTTTTTTGCTATAATAGTAGAGTCAAGTAGCTGCAACAAAGACTGTATGGACTGCAAAGCCTAAAATATTTATTATCTGGATCTTTACAGAAAATATTTGCTCACTCTCGATCTTAATTAATTAATTGTGTCTGCCCCATCACTGTAATAATCTAATACCTAGAAATCATAGGGAGTATACAGAGACTATAGTGGCATTTCTTATACTTGAAATATGAAAATAATCTCTTTCAAGGATTAAAAATATGCTCTTAGATTATGAGTAATGATTTAAGTTACTTTTATTACATATCTGAAGGAACATATCACTAAGTATATAATTATATTATATATATTACATGATTATATTGTATATATTGCTAAATGAAGAGGAAAATTGAACTGTTCTCATGGAGAACTTGTAGACTGACAATATACTTTTTCACACCGGCTTAAGAAACACTGACCCACACCATGGTGAAAATATTTCAAAAGAAAGGAGTTGCAGGTTATTGATTATTCAGAAAAATAAAGATAGAAGATGGTCTAATGTTACTTAATGTTGGAGCAGCTTTTATTTCAGACTTCTAAGAGACTCTAAAGCAAGTCTCTCTATTTCAACAAAATCCTCCTTCCTAGAAACAACCTAACAAATTTAATAAAATAAGCATATTAATAGTCAATTCTGCATAACACAGAATTATGAGAGAATTGAGCAGAATATGGAAGATATGCATCCTGTGATGTAAATGCTTATAGCCAACCTAGAAAACACCAAAGTTACCACATTAAATGGTTTTGTAGTACAGGAGTTCAAGTCTATATATGACTAAGTGCCAAAACAAATGGTAAAAATAATCAATACATTAACATTCTGAAGGAGTTTGATTAATTGGAAGAAATGATACAAGGTAGAGGAATTTTCTATAGCAAAAGTTCTTATAATAATGAGGCACAGTAAAATTGTAATTACTGTAATGTAATAAAAATCCATGTATTAAAAACTGGTCAGATTATTATATTTCATCAAAAAGTGGATCAATATCAGATTTTAACTCACTCTGAGACATACTTTGAAGCTGCTAAACATCTTTAGAGATGATTAACCTAGATAATTATTTAGAAGATTATAGAATTACTTAAACAATTAGGATATTCTGATTCTTCTGGATAATTCATCTCTGATTTGAGCATGTTCCAGGTACCAACAATCTCTACAGGTTAACCAACTATTCCAGAACAGAACATAGAATTTGTCTGGCATGAGGATATCTAAGAATGATGACTTGAACTCAATTCTAGGTTACTTTTTACTTTTATTTTATCCAACGCAGCAAATACACAGAGCAGCTAATGTAAAGGAAGTAAGAAAGTAGGTGGATACGATGACATTATTTGCCTCTTACACCTCACCAAGGTACTTCAAAGTTTGGACGTCTTGACAAACCACTAGGAATGAGATGTTGTCGAGTCAGAGTGGAGATCTATGGGCTCACTGCCTGTTATTCTTTTTCTTTTAATTTTTTAACATGTATTTATTTTTGAGAGACAGAGCGAGACAAAGCATGAGTGGGGGAGGAGCAGAGATAGGATGGGACCAGAATCCAAAGCAGGCTCCAGGCTCTGACCTGTGAGCACAGAGCCGGATGTGGGCTCAAACTTTCAGACCACGAGATCATGAGTTGAGCCGAAGTCAGATGCTTAACTGACTGAACCACCCAGGCCCCCCACATTTTATTCTTTACTATACTAACAATAGTCATGTTAGTACCCAGAAGCAAATTACATGATCTTGAAAAGCAGTAATTCCATTATTCAAGAAGCTGCATCCCCAGCCATCTGGGGATCATACCAATGACATTCTGCATCTCTAATTACCAATAAATAGAAAATTACTTATTGAAGCAAAGGGAAAATGCAGTACAAGGAATAAGGACAATGAGAAAGAAAAACAATGATACATCTTTAGGTAATTTCCTAATTATTTTGATACAAAATATACTTTAGATTATTATCCCATCATAGATTACCCTGCAAATTTTTATGAATTTGTAATTTTCTTAATAATGTCCACAATATACTCAGGAAGTTTAGTACACAAATTTATTATCACAAATGCAATAATGACTAATTTCATATCAAGAAATGATATATGAACTCCATCTGATATGGTAGCATCTTTTACCTTCCCCTTTCCTCTCAGAAGAGACCCTGGCACATTATAAAATAGATTCCCTTTAGTTCATGACTTGTTCAGTTGCAAATACATGTAAACTACAGGACCAGTTTGGCACCTGCTGTGATCATGAGTCTACTGCTGTTTCTCTAATCAGAAAACATTCCTATTAGATAAGCCATCTGGCTTTGAAAAGCATCCCCTTTGCATTCAGAATGGTTTTGTTAGAATTCAGCCAAAGTATACTTTAAAAGGAAAGATGAGTCAGCAAGACTAGTCTATTTACTAATGGAATAGCCCTCTATTAAAATGCCATTTGTGGAATAAAAGCCATAGAATGAAAATATTACACAACCTGAATATGTTCTAGTTACATGTGAAAATGCGGGTGGTGGCAATCTTTTCTCTCAGGCCATCCACTGAAATCATTGGAATTGAGTCAGTCATAGTCATCATCTGGTCAGAACCAACTAAATTGCATGTTATTCTGATTGCAGTCAATTTCATTGAAGTGTGACATATGAAAGTTGCTTCATTACTTGTGGGTACTAGGTTACCACATGGTTTTCAACTGAACATGTTTATGTTTGTGGATATGAGTCATTTTCACTTATGCTCATATTCTTCAGGCTATATGCATTTGATATCACTTAGTCAAATAATAACAATATAATTCCACTTTAGAAATAATTAATAGTGGGGTGTCTGGGTGGCTCAGTTAAGTGTCTGATTTCGGCTCAGGTCATGATCTCACAGTTCATGAATTTGAGCCTTGCATCAGACTCTGTGCTGACCACTCAGAGCCTGGAGCTTGCTTCCGGATTCTGCTCACGCTCTGTCTCTCAATATTGAACAAATGTTTTTTAAAAATCTAAAAAAAAAATTAACTTCAAAATTAAAAAATCTAAAAAAAGGAAGAATTCATAGGCATCTAAAATATCTAGCCTTAATATTTTAAGTGAATTTTGGGCATTTCTAAAAGAGGAAATAAAACATTAAAATATGAGACTCTTAAAGCTAATTTAAAGCTTAACAATTATGCTAAAAGAAATGCAGTTCTTTGATTTTTTTCAAATAATGTGTTTATCAAAATTTTGTTCTATGCACACACTTGGTAAGATGTTCTTAGTTACAGTTCAAAAATCAGACATCTGGTTTTGCATGAGGGGTTCCTGGATTATTCAGTCGGATGAGCGTCCGACTCCTGATTTTTGCTCACGTCATGATCTCAGGGTCACTAGTTGAGCTCCATGAGCAGCCTACTTGGTATTTTTTCTGTCTCCCTCTGCCTCTCTCCCCTGCTTGCTCTCTCTCTCTCTTTCTCTCTCTCTGTAAAAAAGGAAATTTGCATGTTTTCAAGGAAGGAAAGCTAATATTTAAAAAAGCTAGTCATGAAGGAGTGCCTGTGAATTTTTGAGATTCAGTTGAATATATAAAGATCAGAAAAGGAGAAATCAAAATTGTGGACATAAGAATTTAGAATTGTTCTGATGATCAAGTTGGCAATGGATGGACAAAAGGCAAAAAGCAAGACAACCTAGAGGGAGCACAGTTAGAAAAGCAGAAATGTAGGATACAGGTATAATGATCTTTTATACAGTATAAAATGGGATTTGCATTTGGATACATCAAACTTAAGGTATTTTTTTCAGATGGAAGGTATTGATAGCTGTCTAGAAGCCTCAAAATATGAGTCAAATAATTTAATATTTGCCCACAGAAGTCAATACTTTCATTTTTTGCTTTATTTTCTTAACTGGACTGTATGCTTCTTGCCCACAAGACATATATTATTATATTCTGGAGGATATCATAACTTATGATGCCTTCAACACTGGGGTACTCACATGAAATATTTTTCAAAGAATGAATGTTTAAATAGGCACATAATAAATACTGGTCATATGATCTGTGTGTGTGTGTGTGTGTGTGTGTGTGTGTGTGTGTGTGCGTGTGTGTGTAATTAAAAGTACCTCTGTCATTTTCTGCTAAAGATCTTTAAAGTTTTTATATTGACAGTGCCTGAAGTATGTTGTAACTTTGTTACATTAGCATAAAGATATGATTATTGCTAAAATGAAAGAAATTAATAAGGATGAAATTGGAGGATCCCTGAGAATCTCCTGTTTCATCCTACCTTGTTATCATTTCCTCTTTTTTGCTTGCTTTAAATTCACACCATCAAAATCACTCTTTTGGAAACTACAACAGATTTGTCTCCAGGAGGCTACCAATTACAAGCTATATATTTTTGGAACTGTTATGTATTGTCTGGATCTAGAAATAGGTGCTGGAATACATGGCCATCACATTATTAACAGGGACATTTTCATCAGATTTAGCTAAGTAACAACTTTGAAAGCAGAGAGAAGAGTTTTGTTTTGAAAGAAAATGTTGAAATACAGTTAAATGTCAGTAGGCAGGGAAAAACGTTATTAATTCTAGGACATAGGAAGGTGCACTATAAGTAACTAAGTATAAGGAAAGACAAACTGTCAAAACAGGTCTACCTGCATATTCAGTGTGTGTGTGTGTGTGTGTGTGTGTGTGTGTGTATGTGTGTACATATACACTAGCATGTGTTATGCAAAAGTCGTGTCATCTATAGATAATCTAGAAAAGAACAAGAATAATAAATGAAATAATAAATAATATACTGACAATAATACATAATTACTTTAAATAATTGATGCTTATATTCAATCTCAGTATAAGAATCTTCTATTTTCTAATAAAAAGTACCTTAAGAGTTGGCACTCAATAAAATTAGTCCCAAAAACCTGTTTCTGATAGACATATAGGAGGGGTCAGCTTTAGCTCAAGTGGTTACTTCGCATGTGGTTGCTTCTGATAGACATATAGGCTTAATAAGACTGAGATAAGCCATCTGTCAATTATTCATATATGTCAGTATGCCAACTATTTATATTCATATTTTAATTTACTTCTAATTTATCATATTTATAATTTATTTCAAATTAATTTATTTAGCTTAAGTGCAAAATTTATTTTATCCTTCTCTGATATTTTATAAATGAGGAAACGGTCACACAGAAGAAGTGCAGGAGCCTCTGTAATGTCATTGAATGAGGCCTATGAATTCAATCGCCCTGCATTCCAGATGCATACTGATACAAGTTTAGAAGCAAAGGAGGACGTATGTGGGTGATTCCTAGGGTAGTTTCATGGTTATGGTTGATGTTTTCCAGCTCTAGTGGGCTTCCAAATCAGGATACTGTTGAGTAAAATACAATCAGTGAAGTTACTGGAGTGAGCAGCAAGTAAGTGCGGCCACTTGAAGGATGAGAACTCAGTTTGAGGCAAGACTTCTTGAAAGTGATCAGTAAACCCAGAAGTGTGGACCTAACTCACAGCATCCAAATCAGAATTAGTATAGGGCCTTATTTACATAATCACAAGAATACAATGTTGGATTCTTCTGAGCTCACCCCCCCAAAAAAAAATGGACTAAGTAGGAAAATATTCATGAATGAGCTGTTTAATAATCATGTGTCTCAATCATGGTTATGTATTTGTATTTTATTTATTTCTTTTTATTAGAAATTTTAATGCTTATTTTCTTTTTGAGACAGACAGAGGGTGAGCAGAGGAGGGCAGAGAGAGAGGAAGACACAGAATCTGAAGGAGGCTCAAAACTACAAACTGTGAGATTATTACCTGAGCTGAAGTCAGATGCTTAACCAACTGAGCCACCCAGGTGCATGTATTTGTGTTTTTAAATCATTGTGGATTTCTATGCAATCACAAGCAGAATAGTATAGTGATTACATCACTGGCTCTTCTGTCTGTCCTTGATTTTGAATTCCAGATCTATCGCTGTCTTGCTGTGACCTAGGATATGCCATTTAATCTCTTTGTGCCTCAGTTACCTCATCAAGGATCAGTTTGAGGGTTAAATGAATTAGGTGCTTAAACACTTAGAACTGTGCATGGGGCACCTGTGCATGGGGCACTTTGGCTTTGGTCAGGGTCTTGTAGTTCATGTCCGTGTCCGGCTCTGTGCTGACAGCTCAGAGCCTTGAGCCTGCTTCAGATTCTATTTCTCCCTCTCTCTTTGCCACTCCCCTGCTCACATTCTGTCTCTCTCTGTCTCTCAAAAATAAATAAACAGAAACAAAAGAAATAGAACTTCACAAAATAATAGATTGAAACATTTCTAGTAAACAATATAGCAAATTTCTGGTAAACAAATAATAAGCAACAGACTTCGGCTCATGATCTCATGGCTTGTGGGTTTGAGTCCAGTGTCAGGCTCTGTGCTGACAGCTCAGAGCCTGGAGCCTGCTTAGATTCTGTGTCTCCCTCTCTCTCTGCCCTTCCCCTGCTCATGCTCTGTCTCTTTCTCTCTCAAAAATGAATAAACTGAAAGATATTTTTAAAAAAAAGAACTGTGCCTGACACATGGTGAGCACTAAATATTGTTAGTCACTATTACTTCGGTTTTTATGTAGATGCTCTTACGTGAGATAGATGGATACACTGATTATTTTAAATCACTGATTTTTAACTGGGTGAAAAGGTGACATATCAGAGGACGGGCCAAGAAAAGGTTTTTCTGTATCTAAACCTCCCTGGAAATTATGATAAGTCATCTCTGTCCCCACCCCTACTCTGCCCCATGCCACGATCCTTATCCTTTGTCCGGCGGAGAATCATCAATTCTAATGAGAGATCTTACTTGCAGGCCTTTCTAGCAAATGTGAATGGTATGGCGACAAAAAGATTAGAAGCATTGATTTATTCAGGGCTGGATCATACGATCTTAGCTGCCTAAATAATAGCTTTTTTCACTCAGGTTTTTTATACTTGCTTTATGAAACAAGCATTGAACCTTGCTGTGAAATGTAATCCTCAACAGTGAATATAATATCCACTTTAAGTGCCCTCAGTATGCATCTCCAAGTGAGAAGCTGCTTACTTAGCAGCTCCAGAGGTAGAAAATGTATGTCTCTTAATGTGTTTTTTTTTTTTATTTCTAGGAGAGAGAGAGAGACAGCGTGAGCAGGGGAGGGTCAGAGAGAGAGGGAATCACAGACTGAAACAGGCTCCAGGCTCTGAGCTGGCAGTCAGCACAGAGCCCGATGCGGGGCTCGAACCCACGAACCGCGAGATCATGACCTAAGCGAAAGTCGGACGCCTAACCGACTAAGCCACCTAGGCGCCCCAAAAAATGTATGTCTCTTAAAGAACAGGACTACTCTTTCTTCACTGGCAAGAGCTTCATATGACTGATTGTCTCCTTGTCTTTGACTTGCCGTTAACGATATGCAAAAATATGAATACACATATTTTTAAATATAATAGATCAGAGACATAAGTTACCAAGAAGCTGTAGGGAGCATAATGTCCTGGAATAGGAGTAAGCCCCGTGAGATAGCAGTTACAGTATTACTTTGTGATCACTTTTTTTTTTTTTTTTACTTAGAGAAAAATCTTTTTTTGCATTATCACAAAAGAAAACTGTCAATATCTTTATAGAGTTCTAACCCCTGGTACTTGTGAATGTGACATTTGAAAATAGGGCCTTTGCAGATGTGATCAAGTTAAGATGCAGTCATAGCGGGTTAGGGAGGCCACTAAACTCCAAAAACTGATGTTCTTCTAAGCAGACGGGGGCTTGGACCCAGACACAGACACACGCAGAGGGAAGATAGATATGTGAAATGAAGGTAGAAATTGAAGGGTTGAAGCTAGAGCCAAAGATGCCAAGGATTACCCACAACCAGCACCAGCTAGGAAGAGGCAAGAAAAGATTCCTCCCTGAGACCTTCAGAGACAACATGACCAGGCTGACATCTGGATTCCAGAATTTTTGGTCTCCAGAACTGCTAGAGATTAATAAGTATCTTTTGTTTTAAGCTATCAGTTTGTGGTGATTCGTTGTGGCAGCCCTAGGAAACTAATAACAGTTTGCATCCTTCATGACACTTGAACCACAATGGCCTTCTTTTAGATCCTCAAACACATGAAGTATTATCCTGCCTTGAGATGCACGGGCTGTTCACTCTAAGTAAGTATGCTTCCCCCAATACCTCCATGACTGGCTTTTGCTTTTTATTAAGGAATTACACAGACCAGAGACCTTCCCTGAGGATCTACATTAAAGTAGCCATCATTCACTTTCCACTGCATCAGTTTAACAACTACGTAGAAGTTATATTGGATATTTTTTCTTTTTTACTTTGTGTGTTTACTTAGTTTTTGTTCAGACACCATTAGAATATAAATTATATGAGAGCCACAATTCTATGCATTTGTTTAGTACCCAGAATAGAGTCTGTAGAAGGTAAGCATTCAATAAATATTCACTGAACAAATGAATGAAGTCGTAAGTATTTTACCCCTTGAAACAGAATATTGTGATGTCGCAGGAAAAGGCCTTGGAGTATAATCATTGTTTTAATCTTATAAACAGCTATTGTATAACTCTATGAGCATGACATTTACGGTATTTTATTTTAGTTAATAAAAATGGATTTGCAAAAAATAATTCATATGCATTCTTTTACATCTGAATAACTAGCAGATATTTCCACTATGTCAGGAACTAAAAAGTACATTTTCTACTGTGTGGTTACTCTTAATTTTTCCAAGTTAGCTACCAACAAGAAAATAAGCTTTTAGTAAATTTCTCTTATTTTTAATTTAAAAAATTTTAATGTGTATTTATTTTTGAGAGAGAGAGACACAGAGCCTGAGCAGGGAAGAAACAGAGAAAGAGGAAGACACAGAATCCAAAGCAGGTCCAGGCTCTGAGCTGTCAGCACAGAGCCTGACACAGGGATTGAATTTACCAACTCTAAGATCATGACCTGAGCCAAAATCAGACACTTAACCAACTGAGCCACCCAGGTGCCCCATAATATTTTCCTTCTTTTAGCCAACACATTCCTAGAAGTAGTTGTCGATATATTCTGCAGTGTTCACTTGTCAAGATTATAGAGTATAATCTGATTTGCTCTTTCTTGATAATCTTAATGTAGTTAGGCATAATTTAAGAATATGGAATAGTGTGCTTATGAAGGAAGATGATGGGCTGGATGTACTGAGAGCTTCTCTAATTTTCTTCACCAGGCAATGTTTTTCAAATATATTTCTAACTTTATTTATATTTGTCAGATACTCTAAGACTTCCTCTATTTGATAACTTTGGATGAACTCTTGCCTACAGTTTTAGGGATTATGGTATTATCAGTCTCCATAGATGTTCTGGACTTTTGCAATACTTTTTAGTCTTAAAACGACCAATGTAAGCTATTGTAGTTATCTTTGAAATTAATTGAAATTTGTTTTGGGATTACTTTTTAAAAAATAGTTTAGGGGCACCTGGGTGGCTTAGTCGGTTAAGCGTCCGACTTTCGCTTAGGTCATGATCTCGCGGTTCGTGGTTCGAGCCCCGCGTCGGGCTCTGTGCTGACTGCCAGCTCGGAGCCTGGAGCCTGTTTCGGTCTGTGACTCCCTCTCTCTCTGACCCTCCCCTGCTCACGCTGTCTCTCTCTCTCCCAGAAATAAATAAAACATTAAAAAAAATTAAAAAAAAATAGTTTAGATTTGCAGTAACTTAGAGACTTGTGTGTTATTTTGTCATGTTGCAAGTTTGATTTACATACATGAGTTAAGTATGTTTGTTAGTTCTTTTAAATGATACCTTGAGATCTTCCTCCAATATTTTCTTTTTTTTTTTTAAGTTATTTTTTCTGGGGCACCTGGGTAGCTCAGGCAGTTAAGCATCTAGCTGCAGTTCAGGTCATGATCTCACTGTTGGTGAGTTTGAGCCCTGCATCAGGCTCTGTGCAAATAGCACACAGATCCTGCTTTGGATCTTCTGTTCACCTCTCTTTCTGCTCCTCCCTCCTCGCACATGTGCACATGCACACTTTTTCTCTCTCTCTCAAGGATGTGGAGAAAAAGGAACCTTCTTGCACTATTGGCAGGAATGCCAACTGGTATAGCCACTGTGGAAAATAAAGTTCCTCAAAAATTAAAAATAATCAGTGTAAGCCCTTTCAATTCTTCCTGCTTTGGCCAGATTTGGCTGGTTGTCTTCTCAGTATTACGTTATAGCTCAAATATCATCTCCTCAGAGCAACCAGTCTTTAATTTCTTGTGTAAAATATTCTCCTTCACTGTCCCTCTCTGTAACAGACAACTCTTCACCCTATTCAGTTCTACCAATGCCCTGAGTTTTTCCACCCACCTTGCACAGCCACATGTTTCAGCTCCAACCCCACTAGTCTAAATCTGATGAGATTAGATCTTTATAAATATAACCCAATTGTTTTCAACCAGGACAGAGTCCCATACACAGAGATGTTGATACCATTATTATGAGGTTAAAAAGCATTTTTCTAAATCAGTTATGGTATTTTGAGTACATTAAGTGACTTGGTGGAGGAGAAGGCAAAGATTGCAATTTGCTAAATGAGAAATGAAAGAAAAATTGCTTATGGGATTCTGAGAAATGCTCTTTGTCTTACAAGGGGATGCAAGAAGATCTAACTTCTCAATAATCAGCTGCATTTTACTGTGTAGGAATGTGAAGTATGGTACTGTTGCAGCTATCTTGGGCTTGGGAAGGTGAGAGCCTGAAGGATAAAAGCCAACATCAGGATAGCAGAGAAAAAAAACAGAATCAGAATCTAAATGACATTAATGAATTAGGTAACTCTCATGACACACCAACTCTAGGGGTTTTGTTTGCTTGTGGTTTTCATTTTTTCCTTTTTTAATGTGAGACAATAAATCCTGCTCTTATTTAAGCCATTTAAAGTTGGGTCTCATATTTATTGGAGACCAAAGAAGCTTAACTGATATGTTTTCTAGTTCATTACACTGTCCAGTTGTCTTAGTGCAGGTAATAAAATCTGGAATTACCTTGCTTATTTGTGCATTTCCTTTTTTTCTCTCTCCCTGCATTTTAAGAAAATAACATTGTTTTATGTTTACTTCTGACCCAATGCCTAGAATGTTGTTTGGCACATTGAATGAATACGTAAAAATATATGATGAATACAATCTATCAAATTTATTTCCTAAATATCTAAAAGTAAGCTTTTCTGTGCTCATTTACTGTCACAGCTTTAGTTTATTAGTTTTTTCCATGAATGCTTTAATACTCTCTATTAAGATATATTTTCCTACAGTCATGCTCTACCAATTCATCTTCCACTTTGCTGTTAGAGCAGAAAATATTTTACCTGCTTAAAATCCGTCTGTGGTGCCCTTTTACCTCCAAAGGCAAATGAATATTCTATTGCATGTAGACATCATGCCTCCAATTACTTATCCAGCTTTTCTAACTCTCATTTGTACTACAATCATAATTAAGATTTCAAGTCTCTTCCAACAAACCACATCTAAGATGGTTCAGGACATTCCTACTTCCTGGTATGCACACTTTGTACAATACTTCCCTTTGCGTACAGGTAGATCTAACTCAATTAGGTGAGCCCTTTTAATAGAGGATGTGGAAGAATGTGAGGGTGATCTGGCTGCGACATCTGTCACTCCATTGATCGCCAGGGTTGATTCAACTGATCTAGCTGGCAAGGCGAGTGTCCCCTTCCTCTCTCACTGCTCCATGTGCTCCCTCCCAAAGCTGCACGCTTGGTCAAAGAGGATGACTTCCCTGAAAGAGGAGGACCATCCTTCAATCAAGGATTAGGAGTAGTTGCGATCCCCTGCTAGAACCTCCAAACAAGCTCTCAAGGTCCATTTGTAGGAAAACATAGGGCAGTCAAGCTTCCAAGACTCCAGACACATCCAATGAGGTCTGCCTTTCAAAAAAAATAAAAATTAAATAAATAAATAAAATACAATGTGGAAGTCAGAAATGGAAAAATCTAGAGACAGTCAAAGCTGCCACAGATGCCCTCCCGGCCACAGGAGACTTCAGCCCTATAACCACAAGACATTGAATTCAGCCAACAGCCTGAATACATTTGGAAGCAGACCCAACATCCCAGAGAAGAGCTCCATCCAAGCTGACATTGTGATTGCAGATTTGTGGGCTACTAAGCATACAGTTCAGCTAAGACATATCCAGAATGCTGACCTACACGACTGTGAGATAATATATGGATGTTGTTGTTGTTTTGAGCTAAGTTTGTAATTTGTTTTGCAGAAGCAGAACACTAACACATCATACATTCTCATTGCTCCTTACCTTTCACTCATTGTTCTCTTTAATTTCAGTCCATGTCTGCCTGATAGGTATGTACTTATCCTTCAATCTAAATCATCCATTACTTCATTTAGAAATCCTTCCTCTGTTGGGGCGCCTGGGTGGCTTAGTCGGTTGAGCATCCGACTTTCACTTGGGTCATGATCTCGCGGTTCATGGGTTCAAGCCCCGCGTTGGGCTCTGTGCTGACTGCCAGCTCAGAGCCTGGAGCCTGTTTCAGTCTGTGACTCCCTCTCTCTCTGACCCTCCCCTGCTCACGCTGTCTCTCTCTCTTTCCTAGAAATAAATAAAAAGCATTAAAAAAAAAAAAAAGAAAGAAATCCTTCCTCTGCAAAACACCTTTCTCCCAATGCTAGTGTGTTTGGCCATGCCTCATTCTCCTCTTTGATGGTTTCTGTTGTTCTGAAATTTCCTCTCTCATATGTCTGTTATATTAGACTAGTAGTGATCTCATTTTGAACTAAAGCTATACCTCCTCTCTTGGCAAAACCAATGCCATACTGGAACCAGGTTATCAGAGTCTCCTGATAAAAACATACCCCAGGTATGCTGAAGATATTTGATTGATTGTACAGCAATGTTTCAAGTTTTTGTGAGGGTGTGACAGCAGTGTCACTGTCACTCAGATTTCCCCTTACATTAACCCTCAGCAGACTAATGACTGACTGAGTCTACAGATAATGGACGTAGAACGTAACAACAAATTTTTAAGAACTGATTTCTGTTTTACAAAGCATAATAATAACATCTGTAATGGGGCACCTGGGTGGCTCAGTTGGCTAAGTGTCTGACTTCAGCTCAAGTCATGATCTCATGGTTCCTGGGTTCAAGCCCTGCGTCAGGCTCTGTGCTGACAGCTCAGAGCCTGGAGCCTGCTTTGGATTCTGTGTCTCCCTGTCTCTCTGCCTCTCCCCTTCTCATTCTCTGTCTCTCTATTGTCTCTCAAAAATAAATAAACATTAAAACAAGTTTTTAAATAATAACATCTGTACTTCCTTTGCCTTTTCTCTCTGAAATATTTCTAAAACAACGAGAATTACAAGAAAGTGGTAAGAAATACAACTCCATCTTTGGTGAAACTAGAAACTATAACTCTAAAAAATACATGAAGAATGCCTACCAAATCCAGTGGCAATATTAATATGATCCAAGAAAATGCTGAGAAAAGAAACTTACAGCTGCACCATCAGGGAATGCTGGCATAAAGAACTCTCCAATGTAGGTGGTCACCCTGAGGAATAAAATATCACTTACAATTGCATTTTTTATGTGGTAGGATGGCTGTGGAAACTTCTCTAGACTTTGTTTATCATCAGAGAGAAATAAAGAGATGTTTGAAGAAGAAAGCACACAAATATGGCAAAAGTACAGAAAGCAATCTGCCAGGGAGACCTAATAAAGGAAAGCCTTTCAACTATAAGCAGCCCGGATACCACTAGGGAGATGTCCTGGTAATCTATAAACTTTTCACTCCTATACCACAGAGACCTACTACCAAGAGATAGTGATATAGACAGATTTCACCTTACTTGCAGTTAAGTTTAAAATATTCAACTAAGCATCCACAAATATTTCTACAAGTTAAAAATAAGGAACAGGAAAATGCAAGTGGCAAATTAGGAAGACCTAGCAGAAAAATGTCACCTTGGAGAAGATACAAAATTTTGACCAAACTATATGGAAAATATACAATTTAAAGAGCTCAAAGCAGAGAAATAGGAGAATGAGGAAGACATTGGATATATACACATACACCTATAGATCTAAAGAGACAAGAAAAAAAGAAAACTAAATCTTCACAGAAAACATCTAAGGGAAATAAATCTACTGGAAATAGACTGGAAAGTCAGACTGGGAAAATGGAGCAAATGGAATTAAAAAATGAATGAAAAGAATTAAAAGATGTAGAGAGCACTGGTTAATAAATAAGAAACCCAAAGCCTATCATCATTATATCACCAAAATAGATGTACTTATCTTGAGTAATAAAACTGAAAGGAAAACTTTAAAGATTGATCAGAAAAACATTAAAATATACATTGAATGAGAAAGAGATGTCTACAGTAAAATTGCAACAATGCCTATTATACTTCCTGGAGTTAGAAGTTAAGAGAATAATCCTTCAGGCTTTGAGGAAAAGGGATAAAGATGCCTAGAGTGGGTAAAGAACAGAAGGCTTCACACATCCCTCATTCTTTTCAATCTCTCAAGCAAAGAGGAATTGACTATTTTATACTCAGTCAAAATTTCATTCCTTATATACAATTTCAAACACTGAGGAATACAGGGAATATATTCTTCATGAGTTCTGAGGCAGAAATTTCTAGATGACAAATTGACCAATATAGTAGTAAGTATAGATAGTAAGGCAAAGATGGGCAATTTAATTGCAGGACTAAAATTAATCTAATTGTGGAAATTATAGTTATAAGCAGACTATCATAAACCATACCACAATAGAGAAAACCATTGCTATTATCAAGCCATAACTATTATCAAAAAGTAAGTGGGAGCAGGGCACCTGTGTGGCTCAGTTGGTTGAATGTCCAACTTCAGCTCAGATCATGATCTCATGATTCATGTGGGGTTTGAGCCCCACATCAGGATCTCTGCTGTAAGTGCAGAGCCCACTTTGGATCCTCTTTTCCCCTCTCTCTCCGTCTCTCCCCCTTCCCTTGAAAATAAATAAATATCAAAAAAAAAAGTAAGTGGGAGATAAGGGAGAAAGAAGTATTATAACTATGATAATGTTCTCTGGTTCTGTAGTTGAGAGTCAAAAAATGTTTTTGAACCTGAAAAATCAAGCAACAAATGTAATGTATTAATTTTGTTTAAATGTATATTTATTCTGAGAAAGAGAGAAAGAGTGAGAGAGAGAGAGAATGAGTAGGGTAGGGGCAGATAGAGAGGGAGAAAGGGAATATCAGGCACACTCCATGCCCAGTACAGAGCCTGACAAAGGGCTTGATCTCACAGCCATGAGAACATGACCTGAGCTCAAATCAACACTCAGACATACAGCCAACTGAGCCACCCAGGGGTCCCTGTTAAAGTAATTTTTTAAAAAATAAACCAATATAAAGAGCTAAAATAATATTTGTATGCCAAGGTAAAATCAAGCAAAAGCTGTGAGATATATTGAAAACGAAGTGATGGAGAAAGTGGAAGTCAAAAAAATTTAAAAAGTATCAAATACAACAACAACCACAAAGAAGACCAAAGATATGTTGTTAATATCATGTTGATTCAAGGCAAATGCATTATAATAAGAAGAATTTCTTTTTTTTTTTCTTTTTTTTATTTCTAGGAGAGAGAGAGAAAGATAGCGTGAGCAGGGGAGGGTCAGAGAGAGAGGGAGTCACAGACTGAAACAGGCTCCAGGCTCTGAGCTGGCAGTCAGCACAGAGCCCGACGCAAGGCTCGAACCCACGAACCACGAGATCATGACCTAAGCGAAAGTCGGACGCTTAACCGACTAAGCCACCCAGACGCCCCTAAGAAGAATTTCAATACAGAAAATTTTAGTCACAGGTAACAATGTATAAATAAATATAACGACAAAATTCATGAAATAAAAACTACAAGGAGACTTTCAGTAACAATTTGGGAATAGGATATTTTAATTAATTTATCTCTTTTGAAGGTGGTATTTCAAGTAGATCAAAAATAAATACAGCTATAGCAGTCCAAAATTAGGTAATATGTAAAGTATATCTAACTGATATATAATCTTCAGAAATACACCTCAGATTTTTATAGAAAATCATTTTCCTAGGAAATTGAGGTTCCATAAGCCATGGTTCTCAGTAAATACCCAGAAATATAGTATTTTCTGTCTCAAAATTAATCAATAAAATCATTTAAAAATATATCTCTCTTTAAAATAGAAAAGAAGAAGAATCTCAACAAGTCCTAAATCAGTATTCAAGTGGTGATTTCCATAGAATACCAACAGGACATTTTTCATTAGTGCTAGACAAACTGA
The DNA here is from genome assembly GCA_017311185.1 of Proteles cristata cristata. Classification (NCBI taxonomy): domain Eukaryota; kingdom Metazoa; phylum Chordata; class Mammalia; order Carnivora; family Hyaenidae; genus Proteles; species Proteles cristata. The sequence goes on from JAESUZ010003242.1 coordinate 247,202, forward strand.
CTCTAAAATTCTTGTGGATAAGTGAATGTTAAAAATTAGCTAAGAAATTTTTGAAAAGCAAGAATAATCAGGTGAACTTTAATACTTAACAATACTCAAGTGTATTATGAAACATTATAAATCTTAATAATTTGAATAATATAGCAGCAATTCATAAATAGAATACTGACAAGAAAGAGTCCAGATATAAATGCGAATATGTATGGGGATTTAGCACATGATAAAAATGGCATTTTATATCAGTGGAGAAAATGTAGATTAATAATGGTGCTGGGGCACTTGGTCAGATGCATTAAAAAATAAATTTGTACAGCAACCTAATTTCTTATTATCAATTTCAGTTGAAGCAAAAAAATTAGGAATATGAAAGAAGAGGAGAAAGAAAAACACTTTAAAGTTATTAGAGAAAATTTGGTTTTCTTTTTTTATATTTTAAAAAATAATTTTGACATGGAAAAGACCTCTGTAAATGTTAAATAAAAAACACAAGAACTGAGACTACCTGCTTCAATATAATTAATTGGTGGGATTGAGAACAAAGACCACCTGTGTCAACATAATTTAACTGTTCCATGAAATTCTCACTCAAGAAGATAAGACTAAAAATCAATATATAACTTCACTGTTTGCTTCGGAAATTCTTGCAAATCAGTTCATTTGGGCAAGCAGTTTACTCACCTAGATGAACAGCTTACCCAGCCAGGCAATAATTGTGCTCACCAAGACCTGCTTTACCATTCTCTTGCTTTGCTGGATACCGCTTTGAACTTCATCCCATTCCGACCACTTCACCTCCTTGAAAAACACACCTTAAGTCATTTGAGTGTAGACCAAAATACCTCCTGAATATCATTTCCTGACATCCTCCTTTTGAGATACCACTAAGGATTCTCAAGGTAGTATTTTCCTTTGCTATAGTAAGTTTATTATATTCAGCTTTGTTTGATCAGGAAGTTTTCTGCTAGAGCATTGTGGATAATTGATGATAGAAAGCCATTAAAAATTTTTAATGCTTTTATTTTATTTTTGAGAGAGAGACAGAGTGTGAGCAGGGAAGGGACAGAGAGAGAGGGAAACACAGAATCCAAAGCAGGCTCCAGGTTCCTAGCTGTCAGCCCAGAGCCCAACTCAGGGCTCAAACTCATGCATGGTGAGATCATGACCTGAGCCGAAATCAGATGTTTAACTGACTGAGCCACCCAAGCGCCCCTATTACAATTTAAAATTTCTTTAATGTTTATTCATTTTTGAGACAGAGAGACACAGAGCATGAGTGGGGGAGGGGTAGAAAGAGAGGGAGACACAGAATCCAAAGCAGGCTCCAGGCTCTGAGCTAACAGCACAGAGCCTGATGCAGGGCTTGAACTCACAGACTGTAAGATATGACCTGAGCTGAAGTCAGATGTTTAACCGACTGAGCCACCCAAGTACCCCTACAATTTTAAATGTACATGGACTTTGACCAAAGAACTCTACTTCCAGGAATCTATCTCCAGATATATTCCCATAAGTGCAAAAATATATATGTAAGAGGTTACTCATTTTGGCTGTTTCTGGAAATTGCAAAGGATTAAAACCTTTAAAATATCCATTATATGATATAATAAAAAGTGACATATTTGAAGGCAGCTATTGTAAATATGTACTAATAAAGACATGGACTAATGTCCAAGTTATGTTAAATTTTAAAAATGAAACAGGAGTATGGTTTCTATGCTATGATTTTAACAAGAGAATATATAGATACATTATTCAAAAGATCTCTCTAAAAGCTGTTGCTACTAAAGTTAACTAAATGGTTTAGAGACTCTTCTGCAAACTGTTTTGAACTTTGTCCAGAAATATGCATTTATTATTAGTCCTGCCTTCATCTGAATGAAATTGAGAAAGAAAGCTTGTTTCTCTACAAACTCTGTAAGACATTAGAACATTGAGTAGTGTTACCTCAGAACTTTAATGGAATACAATAAACTTAAAGGGGGATAAGAAATCTCTTTCCTCCTTCTGCATGGTGGACAGTGGGCACAGGCACACTGAGTGTGTGGAAAAGAGAGGCTTTTCCCAAGGGTGGGTGTCACTGCCCAGATGGAGACTAATGTCCTAATAGGGCTGGATGCACTGGTAGCTGTATGTAGGCAGCCAAAAACCTATCAGTGGATACCACAAAAGAGATCTTAGCAGGACAATTATAAGAAGGTGAATTCACCTTGATGCTATCAAGACTGTACAACCATGTATGGAATCCCTCTATAACTCTACCTCTGGGTAACCCCTGCAACTGGAAGCAACTTGGCAAGAAACCAGAGGTTTTTGCAAAAGCAGGTTGAAGTATACTATTAATGGTTGTGCTACTTGAGCATTAGTGTGGTCAGCAGATACCACTGGATCGTGGTAGGATGTGTAGAGTAACAAGCTATAATTATTTTCTAGTAATTTTTATCAATAAAAATGTATGTCATAATTACCTAGGAGCTCATGCCTGGACCCACGTCCTCAGATATTAGGAGATTTTAATACAATTAATAAAACATGACTCCTACAGGCAAAAGAAACACAAGATAAATTAAGGGTATTATTGTTTCTAACCCAAATGTTCAGGATTGAATTCCACACAAGTGTTTCTGAATAACTCTCCTTCACTGAGAAAGGAATGGCTAGTAGTAGGAGTGGTAGGAAACAGATGGCATTTAAATATTTCATCACTTTCCCACTCCTGCCTCCTTACTCAACTTTTACTTTTATCTTCGCTATTCCACCAACCCCAAAGCTCCTTGCTTCAGTCATACTATTCTTCTGAGTCCTTGTTCAAAGTCATCATGCCCTAGGAGTGTGGCTGCCAGGAGCCACTGGACCCCTTCTCCCCAGGAAGTGCCACTTGCTGAAGGACCAGAACAAGCAGCCAGAGGAATGTCGCAAAGCTGCCCTGCACCACAGGAACAGCACACTCTTCCACTGCCTTTAGGGTCCCTTTGCACACAAACAGTACCCTAGGAGGATTATTAGTTTGGAAAATCAAACAACAAGCAACTTGAAAGTAATTAATTCTCTATCAGGTAAACACTACATTAAGGTTCGAGCATAATGTAAGGAATTGGATGGAGTGACAATTTCAGCCTTTGGTTAGTTTTGTTTTTCTAAATTACTTTAGCATTTATTGCCTTTGCCACTCTTGAAATTAAAAACAAACACTTGCTTTTAATTTGTTGTTATTTTGTATATGCTCCATATGTATTCGTGACTTATTTTAAATGCCAGTTTTCTATGGAAACCTGAATACCTTTTTAAAAATGTTTTTATGTTTATTTATTATTGAGAGACAGACACAGAACATGAGCAGCGGAGGGGCAGAGGAAGGGAGAGACACAGAATCTGAAGCAGACTCCAGGCTCTGAGCTGTCCACACAGAGCCTGCTGCGGGGCTCAAACTCATAAACCATGAGACCATGACCTGAGCCGAAGTCCAACACTTAACCGACTGAGCCACCCAGGCACCCCAAAACCTGAAAACCTTTTGAAATAACAAGATTAAATTTTTCTAGTAAAGCACATTGTATTGAAAAAAATGATTTTATGCAGGAAGTAAAAGGAGAATAATAAAGCAAAACCTTGGTTTGTGAACATAATTCATTCTGGAAGCATTCTTGTAATCCAAAGCACTCATAGATCAAACCAAATTTTAAGAACCATTGGCTCAATAGTGACCATGTGACATTTGGCATCAGATACCACTCGTATTGTAAGACATCGCTCATTTTTCAAGTTAAACTTTATTTAAAATGTTTGCTCATCTTGTGGAACATTTACAAAACAAGTTGCTTGCAATCCAAGGTTTTACTGTACTTCTTACTGATAAATTCTGATCTAATCAATGGTTTATGAAGTGGTTTCCATTCATTGTAGATACTACATTAACTGTGGATCTATGCCCTGATTTGAAGCACAAATCCCCTGAAATGGGTTGAATGGTGGCCCTCAAAATTCATCATTTGGAACCTCAGAACTTGACCTTATTTGGAAATGAGAAGGCCTTTTGTGAAGACATACTGGGAAGAAGTCCATGTGAACAGGAAGGTACAGTTTGGAGGGATATGTATATAAGACAAGGAATACAAACAACCACCACATGCAAGGACTGAGGTATGAGCCGGTTTCTGTCTCACATTCTTCAGGAAAAAAGTAACAGCACAACCCCATCAACACCTCGAATTCAGACTCGCAGCATCCAGAATTGTGAGAGAATGAATTTCTGTTTAAAGTGACCCAATTTGTGGTACTTAGTTATAGCAGCCCTAAGAAACTAATACAGATTAGGTGCTGCTGTAACAAAATACCTAAAACTGTGGAGGTGGCTTTAGATTTGGGTAACGGGTAGTGGAACTTCACAGAAAAAAGCCTCTATTGTCTTGAAGGCAAGACTGGTAGAAATATGGATATTAAAGGTGATCCTGGTGGAAGCACAGATGGAAGTAGAGAGAACAGCAGAGAAAGTTTCTATTATCTTAGAGAGTACATGAATAGATGTTCATCATACAGAGAATGCTGGTAGAAATATGAATGTTGCAGGTACTTTAGTGAGTTTTCGGAAGCAAATGAGAACCATGTCAGTGGACACTAGAGGGAAGGTGATTCCTAATTCTTGTTATCAAGTGGCAGAAAGCTTAGTTGAATTGTGTCCTAGTGTTGGGTGGAAAGTAGAACTTGTGAGCAGTGACCTTGGATACTTAGCTGAGATTGCTAAACAAAATATGGAAAGCGTGACTTGATTTCTTCTCACTGTATACTGTACCATGCAAGAGGATAGAGGTAAATTAAGAAACAACCTATGAAGCAAAAAGGAACCAGAACCTGATTTGTGAAATCTTCAGCCTATTAATATTGTAAAAAATTTAAAGGATTCACTGGAGAGAACTCCAGTGGTTGGAGTTGAACAAGTCTGGTGGTTGAACAAGTCACTGGTGAAGAAATTAGGCATGTGACTCATGGATCTAGTGGAATATCTCAGCAGAAGCCAGGAATAGAGGCAGGATTATCCAGAAAGAACCTGCAGAAAATTATCCTAAAAGTGTGGATCCTCCTGGTGTACATAGAAAACTGATAACATTTTTGAGATTTTATTTTTACCAACAGAAATACTAACAGTGAACTCAAAGGGACAAAAATAAGATGAAATGAAGGAAGGATGACTCTGAGTGATGCCCAGAGGCCATGACTACTGGGAGACATTCACTGCTACAGAAAGCAGAGCATCCAGCCACAGATTGTTATTCTCAGGCCTTGAAACCGAATGGAACTTGCCTGGTTAAGTTGTGATCTTGTTTTGGACCAGTAAGCACCTTATTCCTTCTGTCTTCTCCCTTTCAGAATGGGAATGTCTGTTGTATGCTTGTCCCACCATTGGATTTTGGAAGCAGACAATTTTGTTCAGTTTTACATATCCACAAGTAGAGAGGAATTTTGGCCTAGAATAGATCATACCCAGAGTTTCAACCATACTTGATCTAGATTATTTAAATGGGATTTGGGACTTTTTGAATTGATAATTTGGGATGCAGTGTTTATACAAGCATGGGCTAAGAATTTCAGGATGCTAGGATGGGATCAGTGTCTTACATGTGGGATAGGTATGAATTTGTGTGGTTGGCAGGGAGACAGAGGGCACACTGTATGTGGTCAAATAGTGTCCACCTCCAGAATTCATGCCTACCTGAAACCTAAGAACGTGGCCATACTTGTAAAAGGGATTTTTGCAAATGTAATCAGTTAACATAAATTGAAACCATATAGGATTAGAGTAGACCCTAAATCCAGTGAGTGGAGTACTTACAAGAAGATCTTGTGAAGACAGGCAGAATTTGGAGCGGTACATCTAAAAACCAAGGAACACCGATAATTGCCAGTAACCACCAGGAGCTGGAAGAGAAGCATGAGACAGTTTCTCCGTCAGTACTTTCAGAAGGAATCAACCTTAACAACATCTAGAATTCACACTTCTAGCATCCAGAGCTATGAGAGAATAAATTTCTGTTGTATTAAGCCATCCATCTGTGGTACTCTGTAATGGCATCCCCAGGAAGCTATTATACCCTCTCAAAGAAAATATGCCATATATGCACCTTTTATATTCAATTTAATTTTATTGTAATGCCAAATTTCTAGCCTCTGCTGGCTACTATTATTGAAAGTAACTAACATTTATTGGACATTTCTGAATTTCCAGGCACTATGCATTAATCATCCCCATAACTACTGAAACGGGCATTATTATCCCTAGTTTACAGATTTGGATATTCTAAACTGTATTAGGGGGAGGGGTCTTAGAGTTTTAAGCAGAAAAATCAGTATTTAAATTCATATCTGTGTAAGTCCACTGTTTATAGCCTACCTATTAATTTATAAGAAGAAGAAATGAATTATTCTAACATATAAGAAGATTTTGACTCACACCGAGCAAAGAAAAGAGCATTCATCCTTTATCAGTGTCCAATCTATATGTATTTAATTTTCTTCTCCTACTCTGCAAGGTGTTGCCCAATGTGTCATCAATCAGGATGAGCTTACAAATTCATTTAGAAGTGCAAGCACATTCAAGTGTGCCACATAGTCAATTCCTTTTTCAATGAGAGTTCTCTCTGACAACCACAAAGCTTTTATGTTTAAGCGAGCCTAATGACAAGACCATTACTTCAGGTATTGACCAGAACTTGCAAACAGAAGAGCAATAGGGAGATTCTCCTAAAGATGTTATTCCAATGTGGGAGCAGTTGAATAAGAGCATTACTCTGTAAGTACAATTTGCCTTTTGCTCTGTATTAGTTCATATTTGTGAACCTTAATGAGACTGATGTATAGCAAAGTCATTCTTGCCTTTTAAAAGGTGCATCTGTTCTAATGATGGTACCAACAATAGTGCTGTGACAGTTCATTAAGATAAAATAAGAGTGTTTGGGTTGAGAAGAAAGATTGTGTGGCTCACCTTCACTTTAAGCTGCATTTAGCACTGGAATTCAGACCTGCTGGATATATGATGAGAACACTAGAATAGGCCTCCTCCATTAAAACAAAAAACTTTAGCTGTAAGATGGGAGATGTATTAGTTAGCTGAGACTGCCATAACCAAGTAACACAAACTGCGAGGCTTACACAACAGAAATTCATTTTCTCTAGGTTTTGGAGGCTGAAAATTTGAGATCAATATGCCAGCAAGGTTGCTTTCTTCTAAGGTCTCTCTCTTTGGCTTGTAAATTGCCATCTTTGTCTCCACATGGTCTTCTGACTGTGTGCAGCTGTGTCCATATTTCTTCTTCCTATAAGGACATCCATCATTTTGGAATAGGGCCCACCCCAGTGACCTCATTTTATCTTAAGCCACTTCAAAGGCTTAAGGCTCTTAAACAGTCATATCTGAAGTACTTGTGGTTAGAACTTCAACACATAAATTTTGGGGAGATACAGTTCAGCTCATTATATGAGAGATGATTCTAAGTATAATATTGTACTTGCCAAAAAATTAGTTCCTGACCCAGTAGCCCATAGATTTATGTGCAATTCCTCTGGAAGGTTTGAGAGATGTAGACTATGAGGCACTATAATAACTCTGTGGTAAAACAGGATAGTAATAGTGAGTGAAGCATTTTTCACTTCTGCATTGACCATAGTGCCTGTAGAGAATGCCCTGGGTGCATAATGTTAGAGATGCTGAAGGAATAAAAACTTTCACCTGACTATAGCAAGACTTAGCTTTCAACTCTTCCTCCCCTACCTGTTGCTAAACCCAGTGATTTGATGAATAGCTCTTAAACCAGATTCAGGATTCAGTCCTGTGGTCCATGCACCATGTTTAATGATTAACACAACTTCAATTTATTCATACTTTTCAAGACTTTGGACAGTGGAGGGGCTCATGAGTGGTTTAGTTGGTTAAGTATCTGACTCTCGATTTCAGCTCAAGTCATAATCTCATGGTCCTGAGATTGAGCCCCTCATCTGGCTCTTCACTGGGCATAGAGACTGCTTAAGATTCTCTCTCTCTCTCTCTCTCCCTCCCTCCTTCTGCCCCTTCCCCACTCACATGTGCCCTCTCTGTCTCTCAAAATAAATAAATAAACCTTAAATAAAAGAAAAAAGGGGGAACAAAGGCTCTCTCTGTTGCTCTCTCTCTCTCCTAGTCCCCCACTCATTCGTTGTCTCTCTCTTTATCTCTCTCTCTGTCTCTTTCTCTCTCTCTCTCTCTCTCCCTGTCTGCCCCTCCCAAATAATTTGGATAGTGGAAATCCTATGAAAAAACTGGACTTTTCCTGACTATCCTCAAATTTTCTTATAAAGTATTTAGGCATCTTGCTATCCACAAAACAGTCATGGCTGTTTTCATGTTTCTACATTTCAGCAAAATGCTTGAGCTAATGACTCTTTTTTTCTTCTTTCACAAAGAACCACACAGGCTCTCTAAGGTATCCATTTCAGCAGGGGTGGAAGTTTCTGGCAGAGGAAGAAGCAACAATAATGCCCAGCAGAAGTGCCAGCAGCAGCAGTAGACATTGGTAAAAGGGATGCCAATGCCTGATGGAGACAATTCAGCCATGGGGAACAGAGGGTAAGTCAAAGTGCCTTCCTACAGTTTTCAAACAGAGTGGTCTTGGCAGCAGGCATCCCTGGGAGAAGCTGAATCTGGAGATGAAAAAGAGGGCAGAATCCATGTAGTTGGTTACAGGCTTTATCTATGAGTATATAAAGCGGCCTTTGGGAATATAGGGATGTTTTAGGGTACTTTAACAGGGACTGAAGTTTCACTGGTAGCAAAGTGTGGGGACAGTTGATATAAATGGGCCATTATTACTGATATGACCTAGGACAACAACTTTGTATGATTATGCTGAATGATGCTTTCTAGAGTTGTGTTCTTGGATACCATTCTGCAGAATTCTACATTCTACCATATTCTACATTCATACTATATTCTACAGATATGGTTCTGCTGGGAACAGTACAACTGCTCATGTACATGAAACATAACTCAATTTTGAGTCCATATTTGGGTCGCCTTTAAGAAACCCCTTAGATGTGTATATTAATATGTCTGGTTTACAATGCACTTTCACATATATAATTACATTTTTATCTTTTTAGCTTTATAAACTCTATTAGGTAAACATTTTATCATTCATATCCAAAGGGAAATTGAAGAGTTATTTTGCTCTTTCTACTAGAATATATTGCAATAGCACAGTTTCTAGCATATAGAAAGTGCCCAACAAATATTTAAGAACTATGCATAATATAAGCCTATGTAAAATATATGTTCAAATAGAGATTTAATTATGATAAAATAGATATTTTACATCTTAGTGGTTATGATAACTGTGTACATGGTCAGCCACACAAGAAGAGTAGAGAGCATCTGTGTTTTTCAATATCATGAAGACAAAAAAGATCCCCAGGGTTTCCAAATTGCACCATACTCAATTGCAAATAAATGATATTGTATTTTATTTTATTCTAGTATGACTGATACAGGGGACCAAATAGCTTTCCCAGTTTTTTATTTTTTCTTAAAGTTTATTTATTTTGAGAGAGAGAGAGAGAGAGAGAGTACATGAGTGTGAGTGGGGGAGGAACAGAGAGAGGGAGAGGGAGAATCCCAAGCAGGCTCCATGCTCTTAGTGCAAAGCCCAGTTCTGGGGCTTGACCTTACAAATCATGAGGTCATGACTTGAGCTAAAATCAAAAGTAGGATGCTTAACTGACTGAGCCACATAAGCATCCCTAACTTTATCATTTTAAGATGAAAATCCATTCATTCATTCAACAAATATGTATTGAACATTTGCTATGTGTCAAGTGTTCTTGATGCTGATGAATTATCATTGGAAAAAAGATCACTGCACTTAGGGACATTAGATTCTGTATTTAATTACTTCCTCTTAGGGTTAGATTATAGTGACTTAACTTTGGAAACCATCGTATAGTTACTTACATAATTTTATAGTTAAGGATAATATCTGAGTAAGGGTGCCTGGGTGGCTCAGTCAGTTAAGCATCTGACTTTGGCTCAGATCATGATCTCATGGTTCATGGGTTCGATCCCCATGTCAGGCTCTGTGCTGACAACTCAGAGCCTGGAACCTGCTTTGGATTCTGTGTCTCCATCTCTCTCTGCCCCTCCCCCACTCATGCTGTGTTTCTCTGTGTCAATAATAAATAAATAAATAATTTTTAAAAAGATAATATATGAGTCATACTTCTATTCTTGCAAATGACAGAATTCCGACTCAAACTGACTTTGAAGAAAAAAAAATTTGGGTACATGGCTGAATACATGAACTCATGCTGATTCAGGAGATTTCTGGCTACTCCAGTGTTTATTATATTTTCCCTTCCATTGGTCTTGTTTGCTGGAAAGCTATCTACACAGAGGCTTCCAGACCTCTAGATTTACATTTTCCCAGATTAATAATCCCAAGGAACAGAACATCTCTATTCTAACACAAGTCCCAGGAATTACTATTGTTGGTCATAATTGGTTTCTATATATTCATGAATAAATCACTGCCATCGAGGTGATGGCTTCACCTCTTATCCCAATGGAGGGACTTGTCTCATCTGAACAACTTAAACTCTCAATAGATTGAAAAAAAGGTGCTTTGTTACCAAAAAAAAAGTGGAATTTAATGATACAGCTGACTTTTTACAGTGAAATTAAATGACTTTGGAAACAAAGCCAAGTTGGGTCTTAGATTTCTGAGTCCTAGGCCAGAATTTTTCAATTGTACTTCATTGTCAGCTTTTATTATGGAAAGTAAATAAGATCATGAGCTTAATTGTTCTTTGAAAAAGTAATAATGTGCTGAATAAATAGCTATTATACACGATCCCTAGGCAATAATCTTGAAAGTTCCAGATGTCCTGATTTAATTTGTACATTTAAAGTGTATTCAATCTGAGTGAGTGTATTAGCAAAGTTATTTGTAAAATATGCTATAATTAGTGGATTTGTTACTCAATAGGTCTTGGTAATGACTACTTGAAGATGATAATAATCTTCTGGATTAATACAATGAAAAGTTCTCTCTAAAGTAAAGACTGAGAAGTATTTGGGCAATGTTTCCACTCCAGTACATCTCTAGGGCTCTCCCATAAGGCTCTTGAGAATGGCTTTTTGCTTTTTCCCTTCGCTCAACTCCTTCCAGGCTGAGTACTATAGAACTTCACCACGATGAACTCCTTGGCCTGGTGACTCTATTCTCTATTCTCTGACCTACTTTTCTCCTAAGGGAAGGTATTCCTCTTTTATCGCTTGCCCAAGAAGAACCATATATCTTATTTTTTCTAAAAATATATTTTCTTCTTCCTATCTGGCAAGAGACACTTACGGCCTATTAAATCCATATGTGGAAACATCACAACCCTAAAACCAGTTCTGCTTTCCTTGAGGGAAAAGAAAAGCTTAATACTAAACATTTCTGTACAAATGTGAGGAAATTTTATGTTCCATTCTTTTAACAGAGCAAAGCAAAGAAAAAATACAGTTGCATCACATTAAGATAGTTGGAATCATATATTATAAAAGCCATAGCTCAGGAATATAGGCACACTAAAATTTAAGTAATAGGCTTAGAGATCGGTTGCTTCCCCTATACCTAAATATACATCAGTGGAACATCTGTACAATAAGAGATGGTTAAAATGGAAAGAATGCAAATCTTAGACCTATTCAAGAAGTCACTGGAGAAACCCAAAGACAACAAAGAGATAAACACAAATACACCAGAGGAAATTGTAGCTTCCGACATAGCTACAACAAACAATAAATACGGCCTGATGTCTAGCCAGGTAAGTACAACCCTCACATCAAAAGTCTATTTACCTCAGTAAAAGGTTACCTTGAACATAATGCCAAGACTTAAACAAAGAATTATAAAGCATACTAAAAGGCAAAAAGAAGAGACAGTTTTAAGATACAGAACTGTATTAGAATTCCATATATGGCAAAGATTTTGCAACTATTACATCTGGAATTTAAAAAAAGTTATTAACATGCTAAGCCCTCTAAGCGGAAAAAGTGGGCAAGTCTGTAAGAATAGAAGGATAACGTAGGCAGAGAAAGGAAAACTCTATAAGAGAATCAAAAAGAAATTCTAAAAATAAAAAAACTATAGCAAAAATAGAAAATGCAAAATTGTAAAATTTCTAGAAGATAACATAGGAAAAGACTAGGTGACTTAGAGTTTGGCAAAAAGTTTTGGTATAAACAGCACCAAAGCATAAGCCATGAAAGAAAACAAGATGAGCTTTATTAAAATAAGACATTTCTACTCTGTGACAGAAACTGTTAAGAAGGTAGAGACAAGTCACTTACTGGGAAAAATATTTGCAAAATAGACGTCTGATAAGAGACTTGTATTCAAAATATATGAAGAATTTTTAAAATTCAACACCAAGAAAACAACCCAATTTAAGAATGAAAAAAAAATATTAAATCTGTAATAGTGAATTGTAATCTTTTTGTTTAAATGAGATTTGAAATCTGTTTATACTTCAGCTCACTCCTTAATTAGCTGAGACATTCTTAAGAGAGCTATTAAATCTCTCTGGATTTCAAGGTCTCTTTTAAAAAAGTGTCCATAACAACGACCTCAGAAAGTTACTGAGTGAACAGTAAAAGGGACATTATATCAGTGTGGTTAATGTTGCTATAAACAATGAATCAAACCAAAAAGCAGTAGTGTCAATATTTATTTCTCGAGGACTCAGTTTTATCATTAGCAAAATAACATCATTGTCTCTCTAAAAATCTTTATAAATAATATTTAATTAACTCAGTCTAGTGTTCCCTCGACATAGTCATTAGGACAAGAAACCCCTGAAAAATCTGAAATTGTGTGAAACTATAATAAAATAGACCTTGAAACATTTGTATGTGCTTATATGTAGGTTTTATGACTTGACTTAAACACTATTAATGCTATAGTTTTTTGGCTTAGAGAATTTGTATTCTGCCTCATTCTCTATAATTTTTGAGTGGCTTTTAAATTTTGATAAATTTAGGAGTGCATGGGTGGCTCAGTTGGTTAAGTGTCTGACTTTGGCTCAGGTCATGATCTCACGCCTTGTGAGTTCGAACCCCAGGTCGAGCTCTGTGCTGACAGCATGGAGCCTAGAGCTTGCTTCAGATTCTGTGTCTCCCTCCCTCTCTGCTCCTCCCCTGCTCGTGCTCTGTCTCTCTCAACAAATAAACGTTGAAAAAATTGTTTTAAATTTTTATAAATGTATACAAACCTATAAGGAAAGCAACATAAAATTCAGATTCTACAATAAGAAAACCAAGATTGATAACTATATTGATAATCAATAGCAAATTGCCCTAAAACTTTGTAGCATAAGCCAACCAATGTTTATTAACTTACATTTTCTGTGGGTCAAGTATCTGGATGTGGCTTGGTTGAGAGCCCCTGGCTCAAAGTCTATCATAAAGATGTTCTCAAGCTGTCAGCTTATTCTGTGATCTTAACTAAAAAATCCATCACAGAGAGGGAGCTCCACCTCTAAGCTCACTCATGTGCTTATTGGTAGGACGTGATTCCTCATTTCATAGGCTAAGCTAAAGATTTGTCATACAATATGGTGGTTAACTTTGTCTATGGTAAGCAATCCAGGAGAAAGCGTGAGAGAATATGTCTAAGACAGAAACCAGTCTTTATAAGCTAGTCTTAAAAGTGACATTCCAGCACTTCTATGTCTTATTTTATACAAATGAATCAGTAAGTCAAGCCTACACACAAAAAGAAGGAATTACATACAGCATGGACACTAGGAAGCAGAGATTATTTGGGACCATCTTAGAAGCTCTTTGCCCTCGTGCTTTCCAGATCCTCTTAGATGAGACTTAAAAGAACATCATACTAAGTCACACTGGGAAATTGTGGATGTTCTAACTAGAAAATAAAAATATGAACATTATAAACTCTTTAAAATATTGTATCCAAGTTTACTTAAAAGTTTATAGAGGGGAGTAAAATGAGTAGGAAAATTTCTTACCCCCAGACTCCTCTGGAACAGTATTAAGGTCACCTAGATGTCTATAGACTATACTTTGACAACTGTTAATTCTTATTTTAAAATTATAAATATTTCAAGATCAATGCTGCTATTGTAATGTCAGAGTGCTTTTTTATTAGTCAGTGACAAAGACTCTCAGAGCATTGGACAGCAAATTTGGACTTTCACCAAAAAAAAAAAAAAAAAAGAAACATCACATTGGTCCAGCTTAATTTTTTGTTTTGGGAACGATCATAGAATTAGTGCCAATTCAGGACTGTCTTAAGCCTGGAATTCTTGCTTTAAGAATTGGGAAGGTGTGCAAGTATCTTAACTCTATGATGATTTAAATGTGTACTTTATCCTCATTCTATCATTCAAGTAGATTATTTACCTTAATATCATTACTTACCTTAAAAACATGAAGGTTTTTTTTTTCCAACTTTTATTAAAGTTTTCACACTTTTTAGTAAAAAATAAATTTGTAGGTATAATCTCCATAGCCATACTGATATTTTCATTAGTTTTGGTCTTTATTCTGATTTATTGGGCTCTGTGGGAAGGGGGAGTGGATCCACCAAAATTGTTCAGTATGTTATAGCTCCCATAGAAGGAAATTCGATCCTGTTGACTAAAATATAAATTAATTCACTTGACTCATGAAGTGTTCACCTGTAGTGTAGTGAATCTAAATCTGCATTATAATTTAGACCCTTTTTATTTATGGATAATAAGAAAAGAGAATATACTTTTCCTCATATCATGTTTCCTGTATTTGCCTTGATTCTGTTTGATTTGATACATTTGAAAAGTAGTAGCTATACAGTTTAAACTATTATTTTATGATTTTTTTTCCAGTTTACCTACTTATACCCAACCAGCATTTTTATGTTTATATGTCATTTTAAAATTTAGGAGCAAATCACAATCAACCATCTATTAAATATGGAGTACGTAAGCATCTATGTTGTCTGAAATCATATCACAAGAGAATGCATGGAACAAATGATTAGAATTCTTCACAGAGAAAACTAAAAGGAAATATCAGAATTTTACTTAAAAATATTGATTTATTTGAGATTTTGTGCTATTATGGAGATCATATATGAAACCAATAGTGGGAATTAAAATATATAATGTAAACATATAGTAATGAATGTATGTAAAAAAATTGTAATCAGCTTATGTTTCAAAAGCACTTTTTATGTGCTTTATGTATTAACTCATTTAATTCTTACATCTAGAAGTTTAAGTACTTTTTCAATCTCTGAATTTTGAATGAATACATTGAGGTACTGAAAGAATTACTAATTTACCAAAATCAAATAGGACGGAAATGGTGGAGACAGACTTCACGCTCAAGCAAACTGATCTCAGAGTTTTAAGCTTAAGCTTCATGCTACTTTTTAAGGAAAAATTTCCTGGAAGTGATAATGAAACACTAAGAAAATATAACAAAATTATCTCATTGTCTCTAGATGCATCAAGTATGGGAGCATGAATATCCTCCTTTCTTTAAGAAAGCTTCAAGGAAGCAGGGGAAATGTCAGGTCTTAGTCTCAGGAATGGATAGGAAAGGTGAATTCTGTGAAGAGTATCAGGTTAAAGGAAGATCTCTGTGAAATGAACAGGGGTTTTAGAGATCACTGGAGGTGTTGGGAAGAAGCACAGAGCACTGTAGGTATAAGAATATCAGTTATGTAAAATCTACAAGGATGTGAAGTGTGGTACTAGTAACTGGCTCCGTAGTATCAGATTGAGTGAGGTCTGCCAACACCTAGCAGTTTACAGCACTTGCTCAGGATTCTGAGTAGAATATGGAAGAGCTGGGCTGTTGACTCTGAGAAGTCCCTCCTCTGATGACAGAGGAGGACCCCTCTTGGATAAATCAACAATGGTTAGTACACTGCTGTGTATTCTACTTCTAGTGGCTGTTTGCTATTTGATTTTATTACATTTATCTTTGGAAGTCCTGCTTTCATATATTTCTTTATTAATTACATAGAAAATTAAATAAAGATAATATATAAAGATGATATAATTATAGGGATACAATAAAGGACATATGCCCACTATTCAAAAGTTAAGGAAAAGTTTTATATTTACTTCAGATTATTTGCTTTCTTGTTTCAAAGAAATAATAACTTACAGATGAAACTGTAATCCTCTATGCTCTCCTTCTTTATCTATTTTTTTCTATCTCCAGATGAAACTACTGTGTTTTTTTTTATTTGATTTGAATCCAAACTTTGTTTTTACATTAACTCTATATAAGGATACTGTATATTTCATTTAAAACTACACTAAATGTGGCGCCTGGGTGGCTCAGTTGGTTGAGCTTCCGACTTCGGCTCAGATCATGATCTCATAGTTCATGAGTTCAAGCCCCGCATCAGGTTCTGTGCTGACAGCTCATAGCCTGGAGCCTGTCTTCGAATTCTGTATCTCCCTCTTTCTCTGACCCTCCCCTGCTCACACTGTCTCTCTCTCTCTCTCTGTCTCTCAAAAAAAATACACTAAATAGTTTATTAAAATTTCTGTATATTTTATGTGTATCAAAAAGAAAATTAATTGGATGAATACACTAGTTTATTAAAAGTTCTGCATATTTTATCAGTATCAAAAATAAAAATTAATTGGATAAATAATAAATCATGGTTAAAAATTGTTAACTTAGGTGAAAGAGCTCTAATGAGAAAATTGTAAAATATCATTGGAGATCATCAGAGAGGGTTTGAATAAATGAAAAGATACTCGTGTTTGTGAATATTAAGTCTGAATACTGAAAGCATTAAATTTTCTTAAATTAAAATATGATAATATAATTACAGTCAAAATTATAAGAGCTTTTTTGGAGGATGAATCTTGATAAATTGATTCTAAAATCTTACAAAAGTGTAAAATTCATGATTGCCCAATACAATTCTGAAAAAAAGATACTGAAGACAGTGAGGTGTTCTAATAATAAATGATGAGTATGGCAATTTTCCACCTTGGTAAACATTGCCAGTTGGCAATTTTCCACCTTGGTAAACATTGCCAGTTATTTTTCAAAGAAATATATGGAAAATTGGTAAAAAAAAAAAAAAAAGAATAAGTGAGGAACAGATGTACTATTTAATAAACTGCATTGAAGTAACTCCCTTCTAGAGGAAAAAAAGAACAGATTCCTTTCTCATATGAGGCATAAAATAAGTTCCAATTGGGATAAACATCTAAAATGATAAATTGATACTTATTAATGTTGAAATAATCCATATATATCTTATTAAACTTAAGATAAAGAATGGTATATGGGCCAGATACAAAACTGAAATCATAAGGAAAAACTTAATATATTTAATTCTATAAGATATTAAACATTTTTACAGCAAAGTATTATTTATGCAAAGGAAAATGAAGAGAAAGCTTGAAGTGACCTATTTTCCACATATCTACTAAAGAATATATTAGTGTCAATAACATTAAAAATAATAAAAAAAGAAGGAAATGAGCAAGAATATGTATAGATATTTCAACGAAAATAAAATACAAACATCTGATAAACATATGAGCCTAACCCAGTAGTTATTAGAGAGATGTAAACTAACAACAGCAAGATATAATTTTACAACCATAAGATAGGCAAAAAAAAAATGTTATAGATCTAACTATGAACTATTTATGAATAGAGAAGAGGAAAATCTTAAACAATGTTCCACAGTATAAATCATAACAACTTTGGAAAGCAACTGACAATTTTTAACAGTGCTGAAAATAAGCACACTTTATATACTCAGATATTTTACTGAAACTTCTCCCTTATGTACAGAAAGAATGTTTAACTGTATCATTTCCTGCTTTCTCAGTGTTTTACTGGGGCGCAAGTGCTTAGTTTCTCCAGTACCACACAGGGCTTGATAGAATCAAGATTATGCTACTTGTATCTAAACTTAAAATCCCATGGGCCCAGATCCATTAACAATCTGTGGTGTGTATATCTTTAAAAAATTTTAAGCTATTGTTGGCTCTGAAAACTGTGAATTTACGGTGCTGCTTGAAATGGAAACTTGAGCAATCAAAATTTACTTTATTTTAATGAGATAAGCACTCTTTAAACTATTTGATCTTTAGAACTGACATAACCCCTTGTCATAGTAAGACTTGTAACAAATAACATTTATTCAGAGATTACAGGAAATATGTTGGACATTATTTCTCTTTATGAATTATAAGTGAGTTTCACTGAATGTAACAAACCTTGACTAATATTAGTTTAAGCAGAAAGACATTTTGTTATGTGATATGAAGGAGTCCATAGATAGTTTGTAAGATTGATATGAGTGAACAGTCATGCACAACGTATCTCCAAAACTCTTAGATTTTTATTCTGCTTGTCCCCTGTCACAAGATGGTTCTTTTTGGTCTGCATTTTAGAGAGGAAACAGGATGATGGGCAGAAGGCCAAAAGATGGCAATATCAATTGATTATTTCTCATTTTATCTGGAAACCAAAAGTTTTCCTAGAAACCCCACCCAGTTTATTTCTGCCTGGATCTCATTGGTACTAACTGATTATAAGGCTGGTCAAAGGGAAACAACTAAGCCAAAAAAATCAGCCATCCCTTGGGGAAATCCTCAAGATTAAAGGTTCTTCAATATAATCTGAACAAAGTGGAGTTTTCATATAAGAGACAAGAGAACAGTGAACAGTGCCTTTTACTCAGTGTCCCGTAACTTTTATACTTTATACCACAGTGATTCATCTGCTTGACTTGACTCTACACGTTTGTAAATTTGTTGAAACAGAAACTATGTATTAGTTTTTATGGACCTAGAATATAGAACAGTTCCCCCCCAAACAGTAGGAATTCAATTAATATTTGTACATTAATGAATGCATTAATGGTAGAGAAATAACTCTTATATCAAGCACATGTTCAACCAGGCAGTATGTAAGTTTTCTTTCAACTCTAAATTCCTTTATTCTAGTAAGATTATTTTATTTTCAAGATTGTAAATAAAATTCTGATAAAAACATTATTTCCACGTATTTTGATTTGTCTAACTTCCAGTCCAGAGGAAACTACGGCAAATATTTATAAACAATGAATGAATTTTAGGGAAAGTTGAAAAGATTGAGTTTACTAATCAGGCCATTTCTGAAATGATTGCATATTCAGTACCATCTCTTCTTTGCACATAACAACAACAAAAAGGTTAGCTATCACTTTTATTCTTTGGAACAATAGATACCAATAATTTATGTACATAGTGCTTGTCCTTTCTTGATTAAGAAAACAATCTGTTAATATTGCTGCAAGTTGTTAATTCATAAGGGATCTCTTTTGTGCTTAACATTGTATGCATCATACATAATAAATAAAGCAAGAGTAAAGAATTTATAAATGGAGAGAGACATACATAATTATTATCAAATGATTATACACAAAAAGGCAAAATCAGGAGGATAGCAAAAAAAATACAGAAACTATGAAGAGTGAAGGAAAAATGAGACCACAAAAAGGTCTAAGGTTGTTAACCTTCCTGAAAATTACTTTAATTTACGACTCTACTTAAAAAGCTAAGATATCTTTGGATAACTATAAAAAATTACCTTAATAAGAAGAAGATAAAGTTTCATTAATGTAGGATATTCCCTTAAATTGTTTTATTTATTCTGGTTGTGCAGCCTTTCAACAGATTAAATGTAAAATTTAATTAAAATTTAAATTTAATGTAAAACAAAAGACTTTTTAAAAATTTCTCACTGAATTTTGTTTATAAATTATATAGGTCCCATTAGATGCAGAATCCATTTTTTATTTCCTAGAAAAGAGGAGAGAAAAAAGAAGTTAAACTAAAAAGAAAGGTAAGGAATGTGCTGACATTTGTCTTTAAGAATTTATGAACTCTATAATATCCAAAACTGTTTTGTTTTCTAAGCCCTCTAAGTCTCTTCCTTAAAACTAGTCCATCAAATCCATCAAACATGATTTTCTTTCTACAAATCTTAGTACCATATAGCACCCTAAAAATATGTAGCTTCACAGTTAAACCCAAAGTGGGCTTCATTTTCCACATTACTTCTATAGTTTTTCCAAAGTCACTTCAAATTAAAAAAAAATCTTAACATAGACATTTGACATTTTTTTTCAATGTACAATATGTATAATATAGTCTTTTTAATAAAAATTTTAAGCTTATCTATTTATTTATTCTGAGGGACACAGAGAGAGAAAGAGCAGAAGAGAAGCAGAGAGAGAGAGAAAGGGAGAGAGAGAATCCCAAGCTTGCTCCATGCTGTTGGCGCAAAGGCTGACTTGAAACTCGAACTCACCAACTGTGAGATCATGACCTGGGCTGAAACCAAGAGTTGGCCACTTAACCAACTGAGCCACCCAGTCATCCCTAAAATAGTGTTTATAAAAACTTTACCATCTAATTACAGTGAAATTACTATGCAAAGGAGTAAAGACAAGTTACCCAGTTTTCTAAAGCAGTGATTTTCAAAGTGACTTTTAGGCAGCATCATAACATCACCTGGAGACTTGTCAGAAATGCAAATTATTAAAAAAAAAAAAAGAAAGAAATGCAAATTATTGCATTGCCTCTCCCAAACCTACTGACTTAGAACCTCTGGGAATGAGGCCCAGGATTCTGTGTTTTAATAAGCCTTCTAGATAATTCTGATGCAAGTTAAAATTTGAAAAGCATTGCCTCTAATGCTTCATACATAGAAATTTTGGAATCTTTCCAGATATAGATAACATCACATAGGAAAATAACCCAGTTTTATCATATTGAATTTTTTTCTTTTTATCTTGTAAGATCAATTACAGTTCTTAACCACAGTGGAATTTTGTGCTTAGTCTTACAATTTTGGAATGAACTGGAGTAGAAACTTCAACACTAGGTGACAATGGGAGCATTTTTTAAAATTACTGTGATAATAAATCCCAGAGGAGATATTTTGATGGCTTATAACATGTATGAGTTTTTACTATGAAGTATCCAGTGAAGAGTCTTATGAGAATTTTCCAGATGTAATTTTAATCTTATTATTCAGTATCTACTCCGTCTGCGTAACTTGCTGCCATTGAATGTAGGGAGGAAAAATAACACTCCATAGGTACCCATGTTAATAGTGGCTAATGCCCTCTGGAAATTTATTGATTCCTCTAAAAAAATCTATAATCTTTTTGGAAATATTGCTTCAAAAAGGTTGAAATCAGATACAGTAATATTCTGTTTTGTTTTGGACTATGCTACAATTTTGTTTTAGAAGAATAAAACAATTTATTCCAGTCAAGGATCCAAAAAATTACCAGCAATTGGAGAGTTTAACCTGATTGAGACTTGCTGTTTTTAAATTATGTTTTGACATAATGTTTTCATAATTAACTGAATCCTCTTAAAAGTACTCAAGAATTCTAGGATTTACTGGCTGTAAATATCTGAGTTTTTTTTTTCTTTTTTAAAAAATTTTTAAATGTTCTTATTTATTTCTGAGAGAGAGAGAGACAGCGTGAGTAAGGAAGGGTCAATGAGAGAGGGAGACACAGAATCTGAAACAGGATCCAGGCTCTGAGCTAGCTGTCAACACAGAGCCTGATGCAGAGCTTGAACCCACAAACTGTGAGATCATGACCTAAGCAGAAGTCAGACGCTTAGCCGACTGAGCCACCCAGGCGCTCCTAAATATCTGAGATTTTTAAAAGTTTTGAATACTTCTTTCTCATTCCCAGCCAGAGAAATGATTGCAACCAATTCCACTGTTACCATAATAATGGTAATATGAACCACCTGGACTCCTTGTAGTAAGATAAATAGCTTTAGGTAATAATTTTAGGTAACAATTGTCCCCATAATTAGAAAACTAATTTTGCCCATAATTAAATAAACAAATATAATTAAGTAATAAAATATTGATGATCACACAAAGAATATTGAATCCAGTTAAATCACAGAATTAAGTAATAATGAAAGCCCAAACTGTGGCAATAGCTTACAAAGCAGATAGGATTTTGAAAACTCTTTTTGTTTTTTTATGTTTGTTTATTTTTGAGAGAGAGAGAGACAGAGTGTGAGTGGAGAGGGACAGAGAAAGAGGGAAGACACAGAATCCAGGCTCTGAGCTGTCAGCACAGAGCCTGACGCGGGGCTCAAACTCATAAGCTGTGAGATCATGACTTGAATCTTAAATTGGACGCTTAACTGACTGAGCCACCTAGGTGCCCCAGATTTCAAAAACTCTTAAGATTACTATGAAATAGCTTATGGAAAACATATTTTTCATGCGTTAAGGATTGTCTCTAAATGTTTAAATGGTAGAGTGGAAGCATGAAATAGGGAGAAAAGAGAAGGAAAAAGATGAGATGTGACAAAGAAGGAGGGAGATTGTAAAGCAAAGAGTAACTTATAATTGGAACATTTGAATATAATATTATCAAATGAGAATCTAAATTATATAAATCAATCCATTTATCAAGAAAAAGGCAACCAAGCTACAGGAAAAAGAGTGTCTTAGTAAATATGCCTATGCCAGGATTGTCTATATCCTGCAGGATTTGAGAAAGGAAATTAAGGGCTCACAATACATGCATTGTCGGAATCAGAATGTTCTTTGTAGTGAGTGATTTTACATCAGATGTCCCAAATTTACCTAGAAGTAACTTTGGCATTGACTGTTAATTGTCACTGAAAAGTATACTTTCACTAAAGGAAAAAGGAAAACTGAAAAGAACAAATGTTGAACTATTCTCAGAGAGGACAAATGAACTCTTGTACAATAAGTGTGTTTATAAAGAGATATTCCAGTCATTCAAAAACTTTTAAGAGATCATTTTTTAGGTTCTTCATGTAAAAATAGACTTTTTATATATGTGTGACTTTTAAAAAATCTATTTCAAACTTCAGAATAATGTGTGATGCCTTAAATAACAATGGTATGAAGTGTATCATTCCCATACAATCTAGACAATCCTTTGTAAAAAGAAATGCTCCAGTTTTTATTTGTTGAACAGAATTTTCAAAAAAACAATACATTTATAAAATGCATTTGATAAATAAAAATGTCACTAAGCGAACACATCTAAAAAGGTAAAGTTAGAAAAAAGATCACAAACTAGCACCAAATAGATCCTAGAAGTGTGTGTGTGTGTGTGTGTGTGTGTGTGTGTGTGTGTGTGTGTGTGTTTGCATGCACACACACATGCAGGTGTGTGTGGCAAATCTTGTTAAAGTCATCTGCATAAGTTCTAAACATTTATTCTCTGGAAAGAACCATATGCAGCCCAAGGGTTTTGTAAGGGTAAATATAAATCAGAAAAAATTCTCTGGTGCAAAAAGAAAGACTCTTTTTCCCACCCCTTTTCTTTCAGAACATTTCATTAAAAAAATTTATAATTGCAAATTCTTTCTCTGTCCCTTGGAGATTTATATATAATCTTTCTGAAACCTAAATAAGCCTCTTGTCAGCTTTACAAACCAGAAATGTTTTCCTCAAGGTCCTGGGCGCCATCTCTTTGAAATGTGATCATCCTCTCTCTCTCTGTTGCTATGGCAGGATAAGAGCCTAACTCCAATGAGCTCTTTGCTCCAAATTACCTCCTGCCATAAAGATATGAGTTTATTTTTCCTTTGTATAAAACCAATTAGGCAACACAGATCATCATCCCATTTACAACTGAATTTAGGATGATCTGTGCATGACAAACAGTGCTGTTAATTCATGTTACTTGAGGCCAGTAATTGTTTATCTTGAAGACATGCTTGCAGTGGGTGTCTCTGCTTGGTTATATAAAGGGTGAGATTTCTTTCTAACATCACAATCTCTTAGCCCATTGCCTGTGATGTTTTAATGCTAATTCAGAAAAAAAATAAAGGAAAGACAAAAGAAAGAAAGAAAATAAGACTGCTTCTTTCTCTACCTCTGTGGAGCATTTTTCTGGGATTGGGAAGAAATGTTGTTTTTAGTTATATTTCCTCAGTGTGTAACAGAGGATTTGACATAATAATAATTGGGTGAAGGTATTTTATTAATACAAAGAAAGCAACTCAACAATATTTAAAGTATTTTATTCTGCATAATTGTATGTATGTTTTCTGTTGAGTACTAATTTTTCATCCTTTCATTTAATATCAAATTCAACTCAGGATCAAGGGTGAAAAAACAAAACAGCAATATATGGGGGAACTTCTGTTCCGGGTAGGATGCTTACAGGATAAAAATAAAGTGATGGAAACCTAAGTACCATTCAGATTGTGAACCTCTGAGGAAATGCTTAAAAGGTAATTGAAAAGCTGGTAAATAAAGCAGCAAGGGTTTAGAACCATTAGACACAACAGACTATTCATGCTACTGGAATTGTTAAAACTTATTCTGGAAGAAAGAAACTCATAAATGTAAAACAAGGGCATAGGGGCCAAAGGATAATGGGCTAGTAAAATAAATAGTGCAAGCAAAAATAGAACAAAATGAATAAATTGAGCAGGAACCTTTCTGAGGACACTGAACTTGTATAAAAAAATGTGAACAAGTGTAGATGGTGGCATAGCTGAACAGAATTATATATGTACAGATAGTGTAATGGTTAAGATTAATCAATAAAATTAGTATTCACAAACTATTATGCATTCTGAATTTTCTTAATATATTGATGTGAGGCATAGGAAAAGCTAATTGTGAACCAATATGAAAAAAATATACTTTATCCCAAAACAAATTTTCTTGAGTAGCTACAGACCATGAAGTATTACAGAAGATAAAATGATACTATAATCTCTGCCTTTGAGTATAATAGTCTCTATAAGATATGCTTTAGTCAGCTAGATATTCATTTGGAATTTATTAATGGTTTATTCTAGAAAAAAAATCTATTATGATCCATGGCCATCATTGTGTAATTCTGGAAAACTTTAACAGCAGCACAACTAAAGGCATAACTTAGCAATAAATCCTAGTAACAAAATCACAGTCACTAACAAGAACAATGTTCAAGTTAAAAACTTGTAAGTGGACACCTAATTTTAAGCAAATCTACTCCTCTATGAAATCGCAAAGATGTATCACCTCAGAAATAAACATCAATAAACTATGGTAACTTAAATAGATTCTTAATAAGCCAATAAGAACAAAATATTTTCTTTCATGTATTAAAATATTTTGTCTGTGGTTATTCCTTCTTTCAATGATATCTAGTAAGTCAAAATCCAACTAGGAGATCAAACCATATGTTAAAGAATCTTGATGCTGTTTTCTATATAAAAGCAAATACAATATGGAAGGTACATGCATTCCAGGTGCATGTCATGTATTGCTGAATGGGATAGGGGAGAGCATTACAGAAAAATAGTTATGAAAAGAGGTTATAAACATTTTGTAGAAATATGTGGAGTTTTCTACTTTACAAATTATTCTGATAGCCATATCTCCAAGGCTAAAATGGACCTTGTGCTGCCATCATATTAGATAATTACAGGAAATAAAGCACATATTCTATTGCAGTTATTTGATAAATCTCCATCTAGGCTGTGTTCCACTTGATAAGAGAGACCATGCTGGTATCATATCTGAATTAATTTGTTAAATGATGAAGGAATAATAGTTAGCATCATACCAGATTTTTGAACATCAAATTTGACGTTATAGCATTGATTAACACGCTGTGGAATACTACTGGTTTTCAAATAATTCATTTATGCCTGGTATCCCTGAGCATTGATTGTCCCCCATCCTCCCCACTCACCTCTCCACATGGTCATGACTGAATGTTGAGCATGGCCAACAGGTGCTTACAGAACATAATCAAAAATATTTCCACAGAATATGTTGATCACTATAATCACAGTGTCCTTTCCAGTGACCAGAATATTCACTCCAAGGGACACTAATCTTCAACAAATGCAGAAGGAGTGGAAAAGGAGACTAGCTAGTGCCAGGCCAAAAAAATGAACAGCTGAGGAAGCTGAAAAACTGAGCTCTGTATCTTTTTTTCTTTTTCTTTTTCCATTAGCATTCAGGATTTTGAGAAACCATACTCCTTGTTTCAGAAAATTCTTGAATCTTATCAGTCATTATAGAGTACGAAGTTCTAAGGTGACTACTCTGCTCTCCTTTTTCTTTTAGTTCACCTCATTATTTGCTTTCCCAAATTGAACTATTTGGTTAAAAAGCCTATGACAGACACTGGAAATTTCCAGAGAAGAATAAAGGAATAAACTAAACTCCAAGCCCTATGGGGAAAAATTAACCAAGAGCCCATAAATAACTTTTCTGAAGAAGCAAATTAGGACAGAAGCTTGTTTCTCAGCAGAAATAAATTATTTCTTCCACATTCGTTTTACATATGGATCGAACTCTATCAATTGTTTATGCTAGGAGAGAGGTGCTCCAGATTTATTCTGAAGACTACACGCTCTAAGAGATTTGTTTCCTCCTACAGAAAAAATAAGAAAGATTGTAGTTAGAGGCATTTCTACATGAAAATTAAGTCTTCATTACTTTCTGTTTGTTTGGACTAGATGATTAAGTTTCTTGAATCTCAAGTGCTGAACCTAAAATAGATGGGAATATTATTATATATGTCCTGAAATTGTAACGGAAAGTAAATTAGGTAATAGTTATAAAAGAGTAAGCATGGGAGAAACACAGAGTGGCTGCTCAATGAATACTAATTCTCCTGTCTGATAAATGAAGCAATCTGGAGAGTATATCATTAATTCATATACCATTTCATTTATGAATCATAAACCTAACTCATCAGTTTAACTGGCATCTATAGAATACACACCCAAGAAGGCAGACTTACATTCAGCGTGTATGATGGTGGTAGAAAACAGTCTTTGGAATTGCTTATTATGAAAATCCGTGCCTTCTGAATGCTGTTGAAAATGGTTAAATAGTTATTCATTATTTTGCAGGGATTACAAAAAAGGAAGATAACAAATATATGAGTAGAAAACAAGATATCAAATTGTTCATATTCTAAAAAAAAAATCACTACATTTTTTGAGATTTTCCTAAAGGTGATTTTGGTGTTAAAATTTTCACAAGAAAGACTATGAAAAACTCTGTTTTATCAAACCAATGTTGAGTGAAAACATCCCAGTTCATGTCCAGTCCACTATTATGCTTCACCTTTTATCTCTATGATGTTACTTGACTGAAAGTATAAAATTATATTTCCTAAATATGTGAAGATATCATCAGTGTAATATCAACCTGTATATTTCATGCATGTCTTGCCTGAGCGCTCAATCCCACAAAATTCTCCCTTGCCTTCGTGACATAAAATCATTTTCATCTCTAGTCTCAAAGAGACTTACAGAGTCTCTGGTTACTCTACAATTAGTTTCTTGAGGAAAGATAACAAAGGATAATAAGTGTGCTATTTGTCAGTTACATACAACACTGAAATTCATATCCCAATATGTGAAGTTAAAGAATCTTTCAATATTTTATATACCTGTAAAATATTTTAAGCCAAAAATTCTAGAGCAATTACTTTGTAAACCACTCCATCATAGTCTCTTCTCCCCGGCCAGAAGGGTTAAACATCTACTGCCCCACAGTCTCATGGCAGTCTTTGCACTGAACATAAACTTTGACTTCAACTACTGGCTAGTTATTATGAAACTGGAACAGAAATGATCCTTAGCACTTAGCTTGATTTCTATATCCATAGCATTTAGCCAGGATTTTTTAGTGTAAAGAAAATCATCTGATGCAGCTGAGGTCTGCCTCATTCAATGCAGCCATTGAATGGCTTTATATACAAATATTTCAAAGTATTTTATTAAGCTTTACTGAAGTCATCAACTTTTTCTTTATTTTCCCTTTTAAAAACAAAGCTCCTGAATTTAGATGACCTGGGAAGACAAAACGGTGACTTAAACAATATGGTCTCTTCCTTCCTTCCTCCCTTCCTTCCTTCTTTCCTTCCTTTCTTTCTTTCTTCCTTCCTCATAAGTAAATGTGACCCACAACAACATACAATTAATTATTAATCCTGGATCATAGATTAATTTTTATTATTTTCTGTACTATTCTCTGTTCTTTAAACTGGAAAAAAAACCTTTAGTTACAAATCTTGTTTTATCAGTTAAATTTTAGGACAACTGATGCTGTTCTTTAATTTTTAAACTTTAAGGTATTTTCAGCATCAATACACATGATATATTAGGTTCTTTTGATTTTCCAGAGATTGGTGTGCTTCTTACATTTTGGAAAAATAATCTTTCAGTATGTTTATATTGAACAACCTAAGACATTGCTTGTGACATGACTTGTTATGACACAATAATGATTCACACAGAAGGATTATTATAAGAAATCCAAATCTTCATTCCTTTAGTTGGAACAAAATCATATTTTAAAGAAACTCTGAAATATCCCATTCATATAAGTGTATGTGAGAAAATAGGTAGACTTTAAAAAGCTCAACCTGCCGTCAGTAGCCCTAGGACATAGGATCAGGGCTGTTATAATTTTCGCTCTATGAATTTAGCCAAGTTTTTAAAAGCTTGATTTGGGTTTTGTTTTGTTTTGTCTTTCATTTTTTGAATTTTTTACCCAGATACAAAGTAACTGGGATATAATTGTTTTTGAGGTCACTTCCAAAATGATCATCCAAAGTGTTTCTATAATTAAGAACACTTTTAAAAATTATGGTTAAATAAATCAGTTTATATCTGGTAATAATCATGGCAAGATTTGGGTTATCTCCTTTAGCTTGATGTTCCTAAATATTTTAACTCAATGATTTTCAAATCCAAGATTTGAAAGATATTTTCCAGGATATCTTATTATCTACCCAAATTAAGGACGCTTTCCCTTTCTGGGCTTAACAGCTTTTTAACTTCTTTTTTATCACATTGAGATACAGATTTCAATGGGTAAAGAAAATGATCAGGGTTTTACATTTCTTTTAAGTCTCTATACATTGAATTCTCAAATAACTCAAACATATCCTGAGGTCCTATGAATTAAACTCAAAGTGACTCTTTTAAGTCCCTGTGAATTAAAGCTCAGACAACTCAAAGATATCAAGACATCTTTAGACCAGAGTTGCCATTGTTTGCAGCTATTGAAGACAAATGACAGAGTATTATCCACAGGAAATTCCTGGGCTATCACTTGCAAAGAGAAGGGTTTTCCAGCCATTTCCTCTAACATTTCCTATTTTCTGATATGTGTGGTAAAATTTATAAAGGCAATGGTTCTCATTTGGAGGCAATTTTATTTTCAGAGCATTTGACAATGTCTAGAGACATTTTCAATAGTCACACCTCGGAGAGACCTATTGACATCTCATCCTTAGCTGTCAGGGATGCTGCTAAATATTCCACCCTGCACAGAACAGTCCCCCATAACAAAGTATTAACTTGCCCAAACTGTGAAGAGTGCAAGATTGAGAAACCTCGCTATGGAACTGCTAAGTAAACTACTCATAGCCACATGGACAAAGGTAATGATATACAGGGGAGTTTTATACTGACTGATACCATTTACAAAAAATTCAAGATCAAAATAATCAAATGCATCATTAAGCTAGAACTTAGCTTACTGGTTATTTTTGATGGGGAGCAGTGATTAGAAGAGCTAGGAAAGGGGTCAACAATAATGGTAATTGTTCTAACCAATATGGGTATTGGTTACACCCTTTCCCTTTGAAAATTAATTTACTAGAGGAGCGCCTGGGTGGCTTAGTCGGTTAAGCCTCCGACTTTCGCTTAGGTCATGATTTCGCGGTTCCTGGGTTCGAGCCCCGCGTCGGGCTCTGTGCTGACTGCCAGCTCAGAGCCTGGAGCCTATTTCGGAGTCTGTATCTCCCTCTCTCTCTGACCCTTCCCTGTTCACGCTGTCTCTCTCTCTCTCTCTCTCTCTCCTAGAAATAAATAGAAATATTTTAAAAAATTTACTAGATTAGATATTCCTCCTCTTAAAGCCCTACGGGCTACTACTCCATCGATGGTAGAGCCATTTCAAATTTAATAGATCTTATTCGTAGGAACTATAAAGAATATAAATTCTTTTCACTTTGTTGGCAGAGTAATTCAGGTCTCTTTAATCACTACACCCAAAGTTAGCTCCAAATCAACTTTTACATATCAAAGGGAAGGACCTCTCTTCACTTAGCATAGAGAGTTTTAAAGGATACTCACTTTGTTTTTATAAGGCAATTATGCTATGGCACAGTAATTTTGACTCTGTGTGTTTGTGTGTGTGTGTGTGTGTGTGTGTGTGTGTGTGTGTGTGTGTGTGTGTGTGTGTTAGCTATACAAATCCAGAACCATTACTTTCCAGTATGGAGTTTTAAACTTTGCTGAACATATCTAGTCTAAGCAAAATGCAATTATTTCAGGGAAGTGGCAGATGCTTAAATAATCATTATTTTATCCCTGAATATAGATATAAGTTTAATCACATTTGATATGCTAGACTTTGGAGGCAAAAGTAGTATACATGCATATTCATATTTTCAATTTTATTTTCAATTTTATTTTACTTCAAATACAGCCCCCCAATTACAACAATATAACCTTTAGTATCATGCTAAAGACAAACCATTACACACTTACAAAACTTACCCTTAAGTAATCATTAATTCAGGCCAGGAAGTAAGACTTTAACATGACTTTAGGGCAAAATATACATATGATGTGATATTTTTAAGAACCTATGAAGATTTAGAGAACAAAATTAGATCATAGTTTTCAGCAAGCTTAGATATCATTTTATATTCATAACACTACCAGTACCTTGTGCAATAACATGGCATTTTTATTATATAACAAGTAAAAGGTGATCTCTGAATTGTTACATTCACCTCTATAACACTGACAAATAGTCTCATCTCTTGCCATCTTTTTGAAGCACCACCTGGATGATCTCCAACGCCAAATCAATTCAGCCTGCTAATAAACCAATAACCAGGTTACCTTTCTTTTTTTTTTAATTTTTAATGTTTATTTATTTTTTTAGAGAGAGAGAGAGAGTGCAAGTAGGGAAGGGACAGACAGAGAGGGAGACACAGAATCGGAAGCAGGCTACAGGCTCTGAGCCTTCAGCACAAGGCCCGACTCTGGGCTCAAACTCACAAACTGTGAGATCATGACCTGAGCCAAAGTCGGACGCTTAACCGACTGAGCCACTCAGACGCCCCTACCTTTCACTTAGAGGTAAAGAAAGGAAAGAAAAACATTAATCAACTGTGTAGATAGTTTCCTTTATAAACCCATGCTCTCTAAGCTCTAATGATGTAAAATTTTGAACACAGATCTATTTAAAGATATTTATTTTTCCTAAAAGCAAAGGAATAAACCCAGTACATACTGTAACTAATATTTTCCTCCCTTCCAGGTCTTGAATTATATAAAGTTTACAATATAGAAAGCATCAGGTGTAAAACAAAATTATTAAATTCACCAAGGCTAATTTCTCAAAATAAGAGTACTACTTTCTTCTCAGGTGTGAAGGTGACCAGATTGGTTTGTTAATAGATGAGAAAAAGGAAGTCACATTTTATCAAAAAAAAATTTGGGGGGGGTGCCTCTCTGACTCAGTGGAGTGTTGCCACTCTTGATATCCTGGTGGTGAGTTCAGACCCCATGCTGGGCCTGGAGCCTACTTAAACAAACAAACAAACAGACAAACCCGTTCCCTATAGAGGTATAAAGGAAGCACATGACTGACCTCACTGCTCAGATCTGAGGGAAGGAATTTCTAAGAAGTTTGGCCAATATCTTTTTATGAACTGCAGTGCATACTGAGAAAGGGTGCATGCTGACCTACATTGCAAATGCAGGAATGGCATTGAGACTGGAAAATGATAAATTGTTTGAATGCTCAGGAAGAGAAGATGTAAGAACTAGCAGATTTCAATTCCTAGTTCATGAAAGATAAAAAGATAGACCCATTCAAGGCCATAGCCCCCTAAATATGAAAAACTCTCTATGCAAAAAAAAAAAAAAAATCCTGATAGTATTTTATAAGAGATAGGTCACATGTGTCTCATATTAACAGGCCTACAAATTCTTGAGGTTTTAACTTTAAATAGATTATAAACCTGATTGCTTCTCTCCTTTTTTCCACTGATACTGTAAGTCAGATCACTGATCTCTCTCCAATGCATGTGGAATATAGTCAATTTTTACTTGAAGAGTTACTTGAAACGTATGCATACATGTATTCATAAAAAGATATGTAAAGATGCTTCTATTTTATTTTAGTATAAAAATAATTTAAAAGGGGATACCCATTGCTTAATGAACTTTTTCAGCATCATCTTAACTGTATACTCTTCATCTTTGAACAACTCTTCCTATTAAGAAATTTTACTTATCCTTCATGGTTAATTCAAAATATTCTCTTTTCTAGGAATTTTCTTTCCTTTTCCCAAAGAAGTGCTACTTCTTCTGCCTTTAAATCTCCATGTGTACATTCCAGATCTCTCTCTGTGGAGCTTAAAACAGTTTTTTCCTGACATTTGAGTTATTGTTCTGAATATGTTTCTTTCCCCTGTCAGATTAGAAACTCCTTGAAGACACCTCCTTTTAAATATTAAGACACATCAGGGGGTGCCTGGGTGGCTTAGTCGGTTAAGCGTCCGACTTTCGCTTAGGTCATGATCTCGCAGTTCGTGGGTTCGAGCCCCGCGTCGTACTCTGTGCTGACTGCCAGCTCAGAGCCTGGAGCCTGTTTCAGTCTGTGACTCCCTCTCTCTCTGACCTCCCCTGCTCACGCTGTCTCTCTCTCTCTCCCTAGAAATAAATAAAACATTAAAAAATAAAATAAAAATCTCTAAAATAAATAATAAATAAATATTAAGACACATCAGGCTAGGCTATTGTTATGTTAGAATGTCCTCCTTTCCCATCCCCCACTGAGTTAATGTGTTTATAATGTGATTTGTTTAAACAAAACAATCATGAAACACACATAGAGCGTGTATCATATTTCAATCCCCTGTATAGCCTTAATTGGTAAGTATTTTATATATGTGAATGAAAAGATAAACACATGAATGAAAGAATTAAAAATCATTGAAGAGTAAAACATTTCTAGTTGGGTGAACTATAAAACAGTAAAATAGGAGTGTTTCTATTGTATGGTGATGCATTTTAAATTTTCATATATGTGTAAACAGAAATGTGAGAAGATTAAGGTTCATAGACTAATACGGATAATGATTTATTACCTGTGCATACTATAATTGGTTTGTTTAAAGAAGCCACATTATAATCACATTAACTCCCTTCAGGGTGTTTAATATAACAATACCACACCCTGCTGTGTCTTATTACTTAAATGGAGTTGCAATTTGGTTTTCCTGCTGACTATTCAATTGTATTTCCTAGACGAAGACAGATAGTAACTTACACCAAATTATTCTTGTTTATCTAAGGAGAACATTGATCAATACCATGTGATCTGAGGCCAGGTACCTCTTTTTCCCCAACCACACTGCATTTAAACAAGAGCAAAGATATCTGTCATTTCCAAATATTGGCTCAGTTCAGTTTAGCACACATTGGACAGTCCTGATGTCCTGTGCGATGCATGCTATTGTGTGAGATCTTGAGTAGACAATCTAGTTTGGCAGCTTAATATTTGCCTAACACTTTGCATAATAAATAGGATGCAGGGCAGATAATATTAATCACAATATGTAGCTTTAGACACTAAATTCTAGAGATCCAAGATTCCATGAGTGGTGTCTTAACAGTCAGCTCTGTGCATGTTTTAATATGGAATTTCATGCTCCAAAATTAAAACATTATGCCCGATTTCCTAGTCATCTCAATAACTACATTGAGTTCTACATGTGAATAAAGCATCCAACACCCTATCTTAATCCCATAAATTTTTTAACCAAAAGTGAATGCCATCTGCTAAATCTTGTTATCACTCTGAATGACAGAATCTCTGAATACAAAAGTTTGAAAGAAACTACATGTATATCCAAGCTCTTTCCTTAAGCGTCTCTCATGACATTAGTTCTTCTCTGACCAATGAAGCATTCAGCACCCTATACTCTCTCCCTTTCAGCCCTCTCTTAGTTTCTCTTGTTTCCTTTCAAAATGATGCCGTATAATAACTCACGTTAATCATTCTCAGTGCAAAAGCGTGAATCCATTTTCCCTGGTGCAGCATCATACTCCACCTTGCAATACCCTCTGCACAACAGCCCCAGACATGCTGAATGTAAGGGGGAACATTGGGGTTGATTCCCTTCAAACTCAAGATCTGGATCCTCATTTGGCCCTCATTGTTGCTGTATGCACTTCTTCATAAGCCTAGGGACACCTCTGCCACACTCCTCTCAATATTTATTCCAAACTCACCATTACTCCCAGCTTCCCTCCCCTCCCCCTTCTACCTTTTCAAGGAGACGACTTGGTGATTTGATTTCCAACAAAACAGGGAAGCCAACACTTGAGCTCTTCCATACTTCTCCAGCCCCGTGCCTGCAGGCTTATTTACATTTCCAGTCAGTCTTCCTGATATTTTTTTTCTCATTTAAAATGGTTTCTCTCCAACTTGCTAAAAATAAAGTGTTCACATGTCAGTTGATTTTATCCTTGTGTTTCCTAGAAAACTTTGCCCTGTACATTATCTCTTCTTACCTACATCTTCAAATGCACCTTCCACACACACACATATATACATATATATATACACGTATATGTATATATACACGTATATGTATATATGTGTGTGTGTATCAGCATTTGCACACTTTCAAGGACTTTTATTGTTTGTTTGTTTTTTAAATTTTTTTTTTTAATGTTTATTTTTGAGAGAGACAGAGTGCGAGTCAGAGAGGCGCAAAGAGAGGGGAAGACACAGAATGTGAAACAGGCTCCAAGCTCTGAGCTGTCAGCACAGAGCCAGACATGGGGCTCCCAACTCAGGAACTGCAAGATCACGATCTGGGCCAAAGTCAGATGCTTAACTGACAGAGCCACCCAGGTGCCCCTCAAGGAGCTTTATTGTTAAAAAAGAAAAAAACCCCACACATACACACACACAGAAACCTCCTTCAACCTTTAACCTGTGCTTTTTCCCCATCATTCTCCTTTTTTCCCTTTGGCATCTTCCCTTCTTCCCTTCTCCATTCCACTGCCCCTTGGAAACAGCTAGTCATCCCAACTGCTTCTCTAAGAAAGCTTCATTCCGAAGTCTTTCTCTTTTGTCTCTCATTTCATTGCAGTTTTGATTGGTGCCATTCACAGACTATGGCCAGTTCTTGTTCCTTCTGCTAATACGGTGGGATTACACTTCCCGCCTCCTTAAGCTTAGGTGTGCTGTGCCGAGCCATTGGAATGCATCAGAGCTGTCAGTCCCGTCCTTCCCCTAAGACCTCTTGCCTTTTCAGTGCACAACGACGCCTGTGTTTTCACTGCCAAAATCCAGATCTGTGACTCCCTTCGGGCTCCTAGAGCCCAAAGAGCCTGGCATTTTATCTCACCACAATGGAAACCCTGAAATAGCAACAGACAAGTAGCAGGCTATAATAATGCAGGTTCTGTGACCCTGGTCAGGACAAATTTCGGGTTTGACTTGCCCAGTCTCCAAAGTACCTTGAGGATGGAGCCAAACTTTCAGGACACTTTTATAATGCAACATTTCTTGGCTTCCTTTCCTTTCAACCCCACTTTCCCACTCTCCTCCCAGTTTTAATTGTGAGCACTTAATTACTTATATTACTGTCAGAGGAGCCATTAGCTCAGGGCCTACTTCTGGGGAACCCAAACAAAAGTAAAATATGTGTGGAATTGACATGTGTCATATTTAGGCTTAAAGAGCCCATGTGTGATTTGCCACCTTCTTTTTTCCTCTACCCTGACAACTGGCAATATTCCAGATACTGACTGCTGTGTTGGCCTAGGGCCTAGAGTTAGGAAAATGTGGAGCAGAGCCCACAGTTAACTCATGATGGACATGTAGCATGAGAGAAAAATGAA
Organism: Proteles cristata cristata; assembly: GCA_017311185.1. NCBI lineage: Eukaryota > Metazoa > Chordata > Mammalia > Carnivora > Hyaenidae > Proteles > Proteles cristata. The sequence continues at coordinate 283,184 of JAESUZ010003242.1, forward strand.
ACCTTGGCATTTAAAGCAGCTGAAGTATCCCATTGTTGTCACTACAGCACAAGCAAACCCATCCCCCTGCTATGGGCATGATTTCCCATCTCTTTTGTATCAATTTATATATTATCAGGATGGGCCAAGATATGTTCTGGTGGTAAATCCCCAAATCCCCGGGGCTTATAACAAAAAAGATTCGCTTTTCCTTTATGCAGGTTTCCTTACTGCTGCATCCACCCAGACAAAGGAGCACACCAGGGAATTGCCGGTTGCCGTGATGGAGGGCAGGAGCTCTGGATTTTACAATGACATCTTCAATCCTGAAGGGACACATGTGACTTCCCCTCACAGCTCATTGACCAAAACTAGTCAGATGGTGACCACAAGGGGGCTAGGGAAGTACAACCTGACCATGATTCTGTGGGGCTGAGAGGTGGAAAGATTCAGAGAATAGCACGAATGACTGGTACAGTTTTCAACTCATCGACATCTGGCTTCTATCCAAACTTCGCCCAGGATTTGTTATCACCAGCGACAAATTAAGTTAACACGTTTTCACTTTACATTTCCTGATGTTTCTGTAGCACTTTAAATTGTTGAATAGTTTATTCTTTTAATGTTTATTTATTTTTGAGAGAGAGAGAGAGAGAGACAGAGAATGAGTAGGGGAGGGGCAGAGAGTGAGGGAGACACAGAATCTGAAGCAGGTTCCAGGCTCCAAGCTGTCAGCACAGAGCCCAATGTGCGGCCCGAACTCAGAAACCATGGGATTATGACCTGAGCTGAAGTCAGACGCTTAACTGACTGAGCCACCCAAGCACCCCTGAATTATTTATTCTTTATTAAAGTCTATGCATTTTTGCCTCTTGCTTCATTAAAGATGCTTTTTATTACAGGTAATGAAAAAAATATTACAGAGTAGTTTAAAGAGTAACATAGACTCTTTCTGATTCAGGTAAGAAAAAAGACTGACACAAATCTGAAAATTCTCCTACTATTCAATGCTTAGAAAGACTGGATGCAGACAGTAAAAACAAATAAACAAAAAACAAAAGACAAAACACTTTTTTCCCAAGTGGATAATTGGTTCAAAAAACAAAAGGAAAAACACAGAATATATTTTTGTGAATTTAGCAGAGGTGTATTTCTTTAAGCAAAATACAAAAGAGAAACCATAAAAGGAATGTTACAATCAATTTAACACATTAAAATTTAAGTATTTTGTATTAATCGATTTGGAAACATTTTAAAAGCAAGACAAATCATATATTTGTCAACCATATATTGCATAAAGTATTTGTATCAAGAGTACATGGAAAGCCACAGTGACTAAGAAAGAAAAAAACCACAGAGAACCAATTACAAAAAGGAGAAAGTATATAATTGTTTTTAATGTTTATTTATTATTGACAGAAAGAGACACAGAGCATGAGTAAGTAAGGGGAAGAAAGAGAGAGGGAGACACAGAATCTGACGCAGGCTCCAGGCTCTGAACTGTCAGCAAAGAGCCCAATGTGGGGCTTGAACTCTTTAACTGTGAGATCATGACCTGGGCCAAAGTTGGCTATTAACCAACTGTTAGTTGTTAGCAGCCTAATCTGCTGCTTTAATATTCCATTTTCCTTTTCTACCAACCCTGCTGCTTGTGGGTTATAGGGAAGTTGGAAACTCCATTTAATGCCATGTTCTTTTGCCTAGTCCTGCAAGTGAACCCAAATGTTTTCCTACATATCTACCCACAGGGCCCCAGTCATGACATCAGCCCTTGGAATTCCCATTGTCCAGACTTTCCATTGTCTTTAGAATAGCCTAACTATCAATGCAAAGAGTTAACAGCCTGGAATCTTGAGTGATCACTAGGCGAATGGCTCTGAGTTTAGCATATTGGCTGTTGTGGTTTATCCCTTTACTGGAAGGCTTTACTTGGAAGAGCTCTGTATACACTTTCAGGAACTGTTGCTCTATTGGGCAGTATTGATTTTCTGTCCCCTTCCCAAGTGAATGACAAAAGTCCCAGGGGCATTCTCCCCTTCTTTTACCTCTGTCACAGAGCCCAATCCATACCTTCTAGAATCATAGTCCTATCTAACTCACATGGTAGCTCTGCTTAGGAGATTCTCAGAGCTTTAATTTGTTTCCGTAGTTTTTTGCCTTCCCAAAGGTAGCTTGCTGCTCTGATCCCTAGTCCCATACATGTCCTTTCTTTATCAGGCAGTGTAAGGGATGCAGGCATTGCGCTAGGGGAGAAGTAAAAGTCTTCCAAGCCCCAAAATCCATACAAAAGCTTGCACCTCATTCACATTCCGAGAGTGCTGCCTAAGCTTGCACTTTATCAGTCACAGCTTCTGGGACAATATGGTCTTATATATGACCAAATGACTCCCAAAACATTATGGTGGTACCTAGGCCTTGGATTTTCTGTGGGCCCATCCTCTTCCCTGTAGATGCTCCAGCAAAGCCTGCAGAGCATCCTGCAGAATGTCTTGCAGGAGGTGCAAGTCTTCGCACGTTAATATCATATCATCTATGTGATGGCCCATTTTACTGATGTGGGCAAGGGGAACAGGGACAAATGTCAGGCTACTACCCATGACATATGAAGGAGCTGTGCATGTAGCCTTGGGGAGAAAGGTTTGTTGTTGCCACTCCCATGTGAAGGCAAATGGATCTTATGACTCGGTGGCCAGGGGTATATTCTGGAAAAGGCTAAATTCAGCATAGCATGTCCACTCCTAAGACCGTGGATAAAATATCTAAATGGTGGCAGTGTAGGGTGCAGCCTCATACACAGGGGCACTACCTTGCTCGGTTCTCAGTAATCTATCATCATCCCCCATGAGCCATTTGACTTTTTTGGCAGCCTTTGTTGAAGCACTGTGAACAGGCTATGCAAACCTCGCTTGGTGCACTTCTTGGATAGTTTCTTCTATCTCACTCACTCTGGGAAATTTATATTGTTTGATGGTTCTGCTCTACTCAGGAGTGGCAGACTTATTGATTTCTAGCTGGCATTTCCTCTCAGCACTGGTTTGATTACTCTAACCCAGAAGTGGAATTCACCAGCAGAGTTTAGCCTCGTGAACATCAATGCCCAAAATATTTTCTGGAACTGAAGACATGAAAACCTCATATTCTCAGGGTAAAATGCCCAGTGTATGGCATCAAAAGGATCTTTCTGACCAAATTTCTCTGCCCTCTGTAACCGCTAATGGTATCAAAGCAACCAGGAGATTTCTTAGGCTTACCATGTATTAGAGCACATTAGGTTCCAGTGTCCAACAGAGCCACCACCTTTTGTTTATTTCTGGAGGACTAGTGAAGAGTGACCTCTACATGAGGTTTCCGATCACCTCTGGTGGCCATCACCCGGAGGCAATCTTGGCCTGCTCCCACCTCAAATGGAGGTGTATTCCTGATGAAGCTGGTAGGACATCAGGGAAGGTAAGGGAAGTTGGGACAAGTCTGAACTGTTTTTCAGATTTTAAGCCTTTCCACGGACTGACCAACATAATGTTAGATTTTCAGTCTATCTGTTCAGGTGGGGTTCCTGCAGCAATGAGGTCAAACCACATTTGCTTCTGGGTGATTTTCACTGTCCCTTTATAGACAATTGGGATAATGTTTTGGCCCTCTGAGAAACTTCTCTGTCTCAGGTCTTTTCCATACCCTATGCCCATTCTGGGGATTTGTCTCTTTCCCCCAGATCTGCAATGGATTACCCAACATCATAAATATCTTCTATTACAACTCAGTTTAGCATGGATGGCAGTGTCATGTACTGGATTATGGATATGGATTGGAGAACATTAGCTTTTTTCCTACAGTGAATGTGGCCTGACAGGGCTTCCAAAGAAAGGCTTTGTCTCATTCCCAGTTCCCTTAGAATTTGCTGCACCTCTTCTATAGGTTTCTAGGGTCCCTCATGCCCAGGAAGGTTGCTGCCATTGAGCCAAGCCTCCCTGATGCTAGAATAATCCAGTCTATAAGGGGGTGAACACCTTAAACCACCCCAACCCCTTTCTACCATGGAGGCACTGCTGAAGGGCAGCGTGTGTGGTGATGGTGCTCATTTTCTCTGCCTCTTGCCCGTCAGAAAAATGCCATTGTCTTCCCACACCCCATTGCTGCACTAGCCAAGATTGGATACGTTCCCTGGCCTTTAGCTGGAACTTGGCAGTTTTATCCATAAGCTCAGAAGGAATATGTTCTCTCATCAAGAACATTTCCTCAGCAGAGGACAGCCTTACTGGCTGGAGTTGTTACTAATGGGCTTTTGTTTTCCTTTTTATTAACAATAAGATGACAGTAAGTTTTTTGTCTGTTTCATTGGCAATCACCACAACAGCCTCCTCTCCCCTCTCATCACTTTCTTAGGATTTTCTTTGCCACAGTGTGCTATGTGCTGTTTCTCAGGCAGGCCTGCTAAAGCAGCCAGAGTTTCCAGGACATCCCTGTATTCCAAAAGCGGTCCACACTCACCTGACCACATAGAGGTTACCTGCCAATCCAGGATGTTCCCCGTGGATGCCTCTTCCCCAAGCCCCATGGTTTTGGTTTCCTGGCTGGCTCACCAAGGATTGTTGGTTCACAGCCTCCTTGGAAACTTTTTAGGGGAAGGGGGGCAAGACCCAAGAAGGGGCAGTCCACTCCTGGTGGGTAGATGGCAGGCTTAATAAACAACAGAACTTTCATACAAGGCTCGTTTTCAGTGGTTATAAGACAACTAGATTTCCACACCTGCCTGCTAAGTTTTAAAAGTTAAAATAAAGCCCTTACTTGAGTTAAGTCTTGTCTAACATTCACGTGGTCTCCACAGCACCTCACTCTCTCAAGGCTATGTCCTTGAGGCAACTTCTAGGAGCAGAGAAGGCAGGAAGAATATACACCCCAAAGACAGGGAGGGGTGAGGAGCCTCTGATGCGGGGTTCAGCTCATGGGTCAATGAGGGGTAATGTCCTCTTGATGACCTTCTCCAACACTAGTGCAATTATAATGTGCTTAAATAGTAAATATGATATGACAATGCCTTAAAACTTATAAAAGTTTTAGGAGAAGTGCAAATTTTTTAATGTGCTGGAACCTAGTTTTTCTTATTCAGGAGTGAACCTGCTAATGCAAAGAACCACAGCTTCGCCACATTGCTGGCCTTCCTTTGGCCTCTCTGATAATTTCTAGGAGTCTGGAAGGACTTCCAAAGAATTTGTTAGGGGAAGGTATTTCTGTAATTTGAAGGAACAGACAGAAAATTACATGTGGTTATGTTAGAATGATTTGACCAATATAAATTTTGCAGAGGGTAAATAGTTATTTCTCAAGTCAGTAGGTTATTGGAGGAACATTCCAGTCTGCAAGACAGTGTCAAAAGTTAAAATATAACAGAAGTAAAACCAGCAAATCACTGAAGTAGTAATTAGTAAAAGTTTATTGTGCACACCCAAAAAAGACCGTGTGTAAACCAGGAGCACACAAACCAAAACATAGAATGAAGCTCAAGGGAATTATTGTTATAAAGCAGCTTTTACAGTGAGAAAGCAGTGACTGTGTATTCTTCACAGTGATTGGTTATAATATTAGAATTTTTTTAAATAATAGGGAATTGGTCAGTGGTTGGGAAACGGATTATGTTTTGAATACCATTACTGGAAGCTTAAGTAAGAAATGGCCCAAGTCAAATTAGTCTTGCAAAATAAGTTAAATTAAGCTTTTTTTTTAAATCACTTTAATTTTTTTTTTAAATTTATCTATAGGAGAGAGAGAGAGACAGCGTGAGCAGGGGAGGATCAGAGAGAGAGGGAGTCACAGGCTGAAACAGGCTCCAGGCTCTAAGCTGGCAGTCAGCACAGAGCCCGATGCAGGGCTCGAACCCACGAACCGTGAGATCATGACCTAAGCGAAAGTTGGACGCTTAACTGACTAAGCCACCCAGGCGCCCCTAGTTAAATTAAGCTTTACATGTATGACTAAACTGGTTTGTTGCTCAGAAAAATTTTAAGACTGGTCTCCATTTGTTTTTAATTATAACAACAACCTTTGTATTGAAATTGTTTATATAACTTTACTCATTAATTTTACTTCTAGGAAGCTTTTCTAATAAAATGAACAAAAAAATACAGTTAAACCATACCCAAAGATGTTACTCAGTATAGGCATTATATTGAGGAATTAGAAGCATTCTGAATTTTCATCTGCAAAACTTATTTAGGTAAGATGGGTCACTAGAAATCATGTTAGACTTATGTTTACAAAACAAAGATGGAAGGCAGAAGTTGATAAAATGGTACAAATGTTCAGCTATAAGAATAAGGTCTGAGGTTAACATGTAAAAGGTGGTGATAATGCTGTATTGAATACTTGGAACTTGCTAAGAGGTAGAACTTAAATGTTCTCACCAAAAACAAAACAAAGAAAAGTTTAAATATGTGAGGTGATGGATGTGAACTTAACTAGATGGTGGGGGTCAGGGGGATACTTTCTCAATAATATATATTATATATATATAATGTTATATATATGTAATGAACACACACACACACACACACACACATATATATATGTATATATACATAAACACCACAATACACACTTAAATTTTTTTAAACGTATTATTTTTGAGAGAGAGAGAGAGAGAGACAGAGCACGAGCAAGGGAGGGGCAAAGAGAGAGGGAGACACAGAATCTGAAGCAAGCTCCAGGCTCTGAATTGTCAGCACAGAACCCAACGCGGGGCTCGAACTCACAAACCATGAGATCATGACCTCAGCCAAAGTTGGACTCCCAACCGACTGAGGCACCCAGGCAGCCCCATGATATAAACTTTAAATATCCCATAATATCATATGTTAATTATACCTCAAATGAGTTGAACTTTAAAAAAGAGAGAGGGTAGTGCCTAACCACATATATAGATGAGACTTCAATAGCCAGAGTTAACCCCCAGATGCGTTATTGAAAGAGTGTTGTACCATCCTTCACCCTACGTGCTTGGTGATGTCTCATAGGGAAAGATACACGGGTGTCATCATCACCACTTCTGATATAACTTTTCTTACATTCTATAATCTATACCTCAATAATCACCAAACATAAGTTTATTGATTACTTATGTAAAAGTCACTGTCTATATGTGCTGGAGTTACAGGTTGAAGAAAATAAACAATTACGTTGGAAAAAAAACAGAATAATAATTGTAATTGACATTTATTGAAGTTGGACACACTATGTGTGTTAAAAACATTATTGCATTTCATCTTCACAACAATCTCAACTTTCAAAAGACAAAAAATACTTGGATAAATTAAAAAATATGAATAAACATAAATACTGTCAAAGATGTGGACTGTTACTTTTATCCACTGTTAGCAAAGATGCAAAATGGTACAATCCATTTAGAAAACAGATAGACAGTTTCATTAAAAGTGAAATCATGAATCTATCAAATGTCCATTCATTTAAAACTTAGGTATTTATAATGGGAAGAAGAAACACAAAGACTTGTACAAATGTTTATAATAGCTTCCAATAGGAAGTAACCCAACTACTTATATGAGAATACAAACATGTAGAAGATGAATTAGCACAAAAATATTAAAAGTTTGCTTAAAATTTATTTATTTATTTTGAGAGAGACAGACACAACATGAGTGAGAGAGGAGCAGAGAGAGGGAGACAGAGAATCCCAAGCAGTCTTCATGCTGTCATCAAAGAGCCTGGTGCAGGGCTTAAACTCATGCAAGTGTGAGATCATGACCTGAGCTGAAACCAAGAGTCAGGTGCTTAACCGACTGAGCCACCCAGGCGCCCCTCCACCAGAGTTTATGATCATTAATTTGAGTATGAGAAGAGAGGAAAAAAGATGAGGCTGGGTGATGGGGGTAGACCTGCTTCTTCTGGCTACCTCTACTAAAGAGCTCCTATTTCTTTTGAATTACCTTTTCACCTCCAGTACCATACATGGTATGGAGCAACCAGTTATAATACGAATACACAAAACTATACCAAAAATGTGATACACAGATGGATAATTGGTTAATATCCATATATTAAGCTATATATATATTCTTTGAGAAACATTAACAGAAGAAGGAAGCTTGTAGATCAGGTTTGATGGATATATATATGGAACAATACATAGATCTATCTCTGTCTCTATCTCTATCATCTGTAGATAGATATATCTGTATCTGTTATCCATCTATATATCTAATCTTCTGTGTATATTTGGCTGAACACATGGCTCTTCTTGGGGTAACTGAGTTAATTAAAACTGCAAAGATAGATCAGTGCTACACTGTGGAAAGCCCTGAATTTAGACACATGAATATATAATTATCACTGAAAGATTTGCACTATTGAAACAGAGTTTCATGAATATGTACCTGGAATCGTATGTTAGATTATTAGAGTGGAATCTTATTTTAGCAGTGATAATGGAATACAAATAATTAAATCAGAAGAACTAGCCAATTAATTGTTGAAGAAAACTTACAAGTTAGAAGATAAAGTCTAAAAGATTTCTTGCTTGTGTGATTGCTACTTTCAGAAGGAATAAATCCAAGAATAAGTAGTTTCAGAGCAAAAAACTCATGTGCACTTATTGAGAGTTTTTATTGAGCTTTGGAGCTCTGTTGTATTAGTAAGTTCCTGGACAACAGAACAAGGAAAAAAGTGTATCACATTAAAGATGGTAATTTTTAAAATGTCAGGTAATCAGGCTACAATCACTCAATGTTTAGCATTTTATAGAAAAAATAAACAGTCTAATTTGAATACATTTATATTTTTTCACTTATTTTGCAACCTGTGATGTTTCTTAGTTTTTTCTTTAATTTTATAATTTTGAAAATTGTACAATAAGTATTATATGTTTTGAGAAATATGTTACCGAAAAAGTAACTTTGAACTAAAATAGTAAAGTTCTTAACATCTATATAATGTTATAAATGTTTATCTAATAATTTATTCACAATAAGAATAAAATAATATTTTCAAACAGAAATATTTTACATAAGTAATAACTTATTAAATATATATTAGTATTTAAGATATATATTAAATATTTAGGATATGCAGGGCTCCACTGCAGTTCTGAAGACTCCTCTCAAACTTTTATGTGTTTGAAGTATCTGTAGATTTAATACTATTGACTATAATTGATGGCAATATTTGTCTAATTATGTCAGTCTGCTTCATTCATTACCAAATATGAAGCCTACTAAAAACTCTCTAGGACCCAGTCCAATTAAGCAGAAGGGAAAAATGATAAAAGGCATAGAAATTCTGTATTTTCTAATATGAGAAGTTTCATTTGATTCTGTTCCTCCCATGAAGAGGAACTCAGGGAATTCTCAATGATTTTTATATATTAGACTTTGGAAAGTATTTGTTCTCTTATTTCTGAATAATTAAGAGGTAAGAAATCATTTTATATTAAAATGAGTGATTTGTATTTGTTCTGTTTATTTTCTATTTATATTAATTCTATTTCAATTTAAATAGAATCACTGTTTTACTTCTCTTGAATTATATACTAAGCAGTTAATAAATATATACATCATTTTATATGTCTTCATTACTGCAGATTTTGTAATTGTATTATTCAAATATCTATTTACAATAAGCCAAAATGTTAAACACGTGTTTATGTTTCTTTATGGGAGAAAGAAATAATACAAAACAAACTCTTGAAAAGATAGAAAGCAAATTCTGGTTTCCCTATATCTATCTTTGTTAAGCACATTCACCTATTTTTTCCCCTATTCATTTCTAAAGCTTTTTTTGAATACTCTCTCTTGTTCCTCTCAGGCTATTGGTAATCTGTAGAGCCATAAACTTTGTAAGGGACAAAATTAATTTTTTTTCATTCTTGAGATCAGTATCTATCTCACTGCGGATTGTCCTAGAATAGCATGAAGTGCCTATTTGACGTACATTTTTAGGACTAAAATGTTGTCATCCATTTCCCCTTTATAATATTTTAAGAAACATATTCCTCGAGTATATTTGAACAAAACACCAATGCAAACAGAATTTGAACAAAATACACAAATAATATGTTAATGACAATCCCAGTAATGAAATTTTTAAAATTTTTAAAATTTTTATTTCTGAGAGAGACAGCGTGAGCAGGGGAGGATCAGAGAGAGAGAAAGAGAGAGAGAGATACAGAATCTGAAGCAGGCTCCAGGCTCTGAGCTAGCTGACAGCACAGAGCCCGATGCAGGGCTTGAACCCACGAACCATGAGATAATGACCTGAGCTGAAGTCAGATGCTTAACCAACTGAGCCACCCAGGTGCCCTGAAATATGGAAATTTCTAACAGACTAACAAACAAGTAATGTGTTCTATGAATACTAGGCTGTTCTTAAAGCTTTCTAGGTATCAAGTCCTTATAACACTATCCACATTTTACAGATAAACGTTAGTCACAGGATGTTAAATAATTTTCTCAAACTTACCCAGCTAGCATCTGGCCATGTCAAAACTTAAGCCCAGGCAGGCGAGTGCAGAATTCCTATATTGTTACTGTCTTTCCAGTGAAGTGCTTTAATCCTTCTTCATTTAGTACTTTCATCAAAATTAACATGTTTGCTAAGGAACAGCACTCCAGTGCTTTTCCTATATTACTCACACACAACACTTCTGCGACTACAAGTGTGGGTTTTATACTCATCAAACAATTCTGCAACATTGGCTGTGCGTCCTACAATTGATCTCAATTCTGACACTATCTACATGGTTTCCACTATAGTCGGTGTTATAAATTTCCCTCTACCTATTACTTTAACTGAATCCTACAAATATTGATATTTTGCCTATGATTTTATCTCAGTTAAAATACTTGTGAGTTTCCTTTTTTATTAACTTTTGACACAACTGTTATTTTGGGGTATATTACTTATTTCTCAAATGTTTATGGATTCTCCATATATATATTATTGCTACTGTTTACTTTCTGTTGTGGTTAGAGAACTTCATTTGTATGAATTGATTCTTTTTACATTAATTGAGACAGAATGGCCCAGAATATGCTCTATTTTGGTAAATTCTCTGTGTACTTGAACAGAATGTGTTCTGTTGTTTTTACATGAAATGTTCTATGAAGTTCAATTAGATGAGATTGGCTGAAATATTATTCAACCTGATTCCCTACTGATTCTCAATCTATTTTTCTCACCTGATTTTGAGAGAGATTTTGTAATACCTGATGATAGCTAGAAATTCATCCACTGTCTTGCTGGTTTTTTTAGTTTTACTTCAGGTATTTTGAAACTTTCTTGTTTCATAACGTTTAAGATCGCTATGTAATATTGACAAATAGGACACTTTGTTTTTACCAAATTACCTTCTTTGTGCCTCTGAGTAGCCTTTGCCCTAAAATATATTTTGTTAATACTAATAGAGCCACTCCAACTTCCTTATGATATGGTTTATCTTTTTAAAGTTTTTCTACTTTTCATCTATTTGTGTCTTTATATGTAAATTGAATTTCTTACAAGCAGAGTATGATTGCACCTTACTTGCTAATCCAGTCTCTGCCTTTAATGAAAATACTTGGAGAATTAATCATTGCTATAATTATTTGTATTTTTGTCTAAATCTAGTGTAGACTCACCTTATCTTTAGGGATACATCCCAACACCCTCAGTGGGTGCTGGAAAACACTATTAAAACAGAACCCTATATATATGTCTACACTAAGCATTTGCAGTCTCTTCACTAGCTTCTTCAACATATAGAATACAGTTACAATAATGATAAAAGTCTTTACATACTACTTTGACCATCTGTGTGATTTCTGGGTTGGCGTGTATTGATCTATTTTCCTCCTAATTATGGAATTAATTTTCCTGCTTTTCATTCTTGGTAATTTTTTATTGGACATCAGATATTTTGAATATTATTTTGTTAAGAGTTGTATATTTTTGTATAGCTATAAATGTCTTTAGCTTTATTTTTAAACAAGTTTAATTACTTAGAAAGGGGTTGATCCTTTTGCATCTTGCTTTAAAATTTTGTTAGGATTAGAGCAGCATTTAGGCTAAAGCAAATTTTCCCTACTTCTGTGGCAAAACTTGAATTCTCCATCTGATGCCCATGAATTATTAAAATTTCCATTCCACATGGTAGGAATAGGTACTGTGGCCAGACCTGTGTAAGCACCAAGGTTGTTCCCACTAAACTTTTCAGATATTTTCTTCACTGACCTTCAATGGTGTCCTCAATTCATTCACTAATCGGTGCCCAGCTAAATATCAGAAAGTGTCCCCTGCAGATCTCTGGAACTTTCTTCTCTGGCAGTTCTCAATTTTCTGGTACTTTCTCCCATGAACTAGCTGCCCCTGTCTTCCTGGGCTCCTAGACATATCATCATAACTCGGCCTGGCCTGTCCTTAGCTGCACAGTTTGGAAACTCTGAAGACAACAAGAATTGGGACATTTATTGTACTAATCTTTCTGTTTCCCATTTCTCAGTAGTCCTTTGATGCCTAATATCCAGTGTTCCCAAACCATTGTTTCATATGTTTTGTCTCTGTGGGATTTTTTTTTAATTGTTTGAGGCAGGAGCACAAATTCAGTCCTTATTATTTCATCCTGGTGGAAGCAGAGGTCTTGCAATGTGATTTTATTCAATCAAAATGCAGAGAAAAAAACAAACCAGAAACAAAGGCTATTTATATTGTTAAGAGGCTTAAAAATAATAATCTTAAATTGTTTGAATAAATTCTGTCAAACTTGCTTATACTCTTGCATGTATCCATGCATTTAGTTCAGAAAAGCACTTATCTTTCAAGCAGCTACATTAGTGTTTATTGTAAGGCTTTCATTATAGCCCTACAATGTCTTACAGTTTAACCTTCAACCATTCTGAGACTTCTATCTTTTCTTTCCACTCCTACATTAATTTCTGTCCTTCAACTCTTGTGTGAACTATGTTCTGATACAACTTTCCAATGGAAATCATGATTTTTCTATGTACACTTATTTTTCTCTTTTCTTTCTCTCTCTTTCTCTCTCTCTCTCTTTTTAAGTAATGGAATTTAATGTAATCATGACATGGACACTGACAGGTGGTGGTGTGGTGACCCAGCACAGATGGGGATGGTCTATGTCTTCCCCCACCTTCGCCCTCCAGGGCCAGTGATCCCCTGGGGGACAAACACTGATGTGGCTGGATGATGGCCTTGCACAGCCTTGCTCACCCTGGGAAGACAACCCCATTGAAGACTGGGGTCTAGGCTGGGAGCCCCCGGGGAGCAGTCAGAAGCTTCAGCCACAGATTCGAGTGCCAGGCTCCGGCCTGATGTGAGAGGGTCACCAAGGGCTGGCATTGGGAGGAGGGGGCTGTCCTGCCCACGAGCTTCTTCTGGACGAGCGGCGGGAGGTTCAGACAGTGAGGGTCATGTAAACAACAATGGACGAACAAGACGAAGTCTAAGAACACTTATAAACCTACGACATTCAGCAGAACGGCAATAAATAAAATAACCTTTTATTTACTTTCCTATTTCTCTGGGTCTTTCATCTACGATTTCCTCGCACTTCTTATTCACTAAGACTTATTTTTGTTCAGTCCTACCACTAACTCAACAGAGGGGCTAAAAAAAAAAATCAATATTTCTTATCTGCAAATGTTCACCAATCACTAGTTTTCAGAGCAAAGCTAAACAGTTGTGAGGAAGAGAACACCTGCCTAGTTAGGTGACTCAGTCAGATAAACCCCAGCACCTCCATAGGGCAGGGAGGTTGATGTCAGTTGGCCTTTGCTTTCTGGTTGATGTTAATTCATATGACTAAAGGCAGATTACTTATGAAATAACTAATTTATAAATAGGGTCAAATAAACATCATGGGAGTTTGGAGAGTATTTTGTATAGCTTGATATTGGGTTAGATTTGTCAGATTTCCCTTTAAGGCAGAAACAGGCTCTTTAAAAACAAAAAGAAATCAAAACAAAACAAAACAAAAAAACAAAGGAGAAGTTATTACCCAGAACTGGTATAAAATGAATTAAATAAGAACATACATATTGAATAATGTAAGCAACAAGAAAAGTGAGATTTTCATTACTTCAAAGGAACTAAGGGACAACTAGAAATGAGTTTGAAAATTAAGTTTAAAATGAATCAAAAATATGATGGTTTTATATATATATATATATTTGTTTTTTTAAAAAGGTGTGTAAAAGGCTAGAGACTCCTGGTTATATTTATTATGTGTGTGTGTGTAAGACATCTGTAGCTTGCTTGATCAAGTGTTGACTTTGTAATGTTTGAGTTAAAAGCAAAAATCTTTGTAGAAAGTTTACAAAATAAAATCTATAAAAGTCCTAGAACTAGTAAGTGATATTGGCAATATTATAAGATTAATATATAAAAATTGTATATCTGTACTCTATCAATGAACAATCAGAAATTGATATTTAATAACCAATGCTAGCATCCAAAAAATGAACAACTTAAGGATAAATCTGACAAAAGACATGTAAAAGCTGTACAGTGAAACCTACATTGCACAGTATAGATAAATTAGAGAAAGCTTAAGTTAACGGAATAAAAAACTGGATGACTATTGTTAAGATGCCAATTTTTTCCAAATTAATCCATAGATTCAGTGCAATGTCAGTCAAAGTTCCAGCAAGCTTTTCTTGTAGAAATTGAGAAACTGATTTGAAAGTTCATCTGGAAACACAAAGATCCTACCATAATGAAAGCAGTGTGGTATTGGTATCAAGAGAGACAAATAGATCAATGGATCAGAGTACAGTCCAGAAATAGACTCATGCATATATAGACAACCAATTTCAAAAAATGGTGAATAAAAAAATCTGTGGAGAAATAACAGTCTTTCCAAATTATGATGCTGGGACAAATGGAGATCCCTAAGTAAAAAATAAACTAAAAACCATAGCACACCATGTGCAAATGTACCAAAATGGATCAAACTCATAAATGTATAAGACAAAATTATTAAACTTCTAGAAGTAAACAGAAGATAAAATCTGTGTGACCTTGGGTTAGGCAAAGATTTCCCAGATATGACACCAAAATGTAACCTATAAAGGGAAAAAAAATTAGTAAGTCAGACTTTAACAAAAGTAAAAACTGTCAGCTCTTCAAAAGACATTGTTAAGAGAATGAAAAGATTACCCATAGACTGTGGAAAAACTATTTGCAAAGCATTTAACTGCTAAAAGACTAGGATTTAGAACACACTTATAGTGGGGTACCTGGTTGGCTCAGTCAGTTGAGCATCCGACTTCAGCTCAGGCCATGATCTTATGGTTCGTGGGTTTGAGTGCCGTGTTGGGCTCTGTGCTGACAGCTCATAGCCTGGAGGCTGCTTAGGAGTCTGTGTCTCCCTCTCTCTCTGACCCTCCCCTGCTCACACTGTCTCTCTCTCTCTGTCAGAAATAAATAAAACATTTTAAAATTTTTTAAAAAATAGAATACACATATAGTTTCCAAAGGCCTTAAAACTCTATAGTAAAATAACAAACAACCTAATTAAGAAATATGCAAAAGATTTGAAC
This sequence comes from Proteles cristata cristata, assembly GCA_017311185.1. Taxonomy (NCBI): domain Eukaryota; kingdom Metazoa; phylum Chordata; class Mammalia; order Carnivora; family Hyaenidae; genus Proteles; species Proteles cristata. The sequence goes on from JAESUZ010003242.1 coordinate 298,699, forward strand.
AGACATTTACCACAGACCTATGAATGGCCTCTAAGCACATCTAAAGACACTGAACATCATTAGTCATTTAAAAAAAAAAAAAAAAAGAAAAAAACTTAAAGCTTAATCATTTACCACTACACTTTATAGATGGTTAAAATTAGAAAGTGACAACGTTGTAAGTAACTGAAACTCTCATACATGCTGGTGGAGATGCAAGATGGTTATGTATCTACTTTCCAAAATAGGCTAACCTAGACCTACCGTATGGCCCAGCCATTCCACTCCAAAGTCCTGACCCAACAGTAAACAAATGAGCCTATATAGACATTTGCGCATTGCTATTCACAGCAGTTTTATTTGTGGGAGTCATAAATTGGAAGAAAAACATTTGAATGATTACTAACAAGTAAATGAATAAGAAATTTTGATATATCTATATACTGGAATACACTATAGGAGTAAAAGAAAGCCACTATTTCATATGAATCTCAAAATTTACTATGAGTCTCAAAATAATCATGTTGCATGAAATATGCAATATCAAAAAATATACTGTGAGATCCCATTGATAAAATTCTAAGAAAATGCATAATTACAGGAAGCAGATAAGCAACTGACTAGGCTTGTGGGGAGATCAAATCAGAAAGGGAGGGAGCATTACAAATACTCATAAAAAGAGTTGTGGGAATGATGGACATGTTGACTATCTCAATTGTTGTCACAGTTTTGCAGCTGTATACATAAGTTAAAACCTGTCAAAGTGTGCACCCTACATGTGAACAGTTAACTATGTATCAGTTATATCTCAACAAAGCTGTTAAATATATTTTTTTAATCTTGTGATTTGGAAAAGTTTACAAAATGACTATATATAATTCCACGGGATTAAGAAATGCTAACATAACATCATGATATGATGAGGCCAAAGGTTAATGTACAAAATCTTTACAGGTCTTGTATTCTTTCTCAAGGTGAGTACAGATAAGCTAAATAAGTGAACACAAGCAGTTAAAAAAAGTCTTAGTTCATAGATGATTAACATGAATCAGTTAAGATAAATCCATCCTTTCCTGCTAGCATGTTATTAAAGAATTGATTTCTATGGTGTCAAGCAATTTTATGTAATGTGTTATACTGACAATAATGGCACATTCACTGTAATAATATATAATATAATAATATTCCTTAGAGGCCATTTTACAATGAAGTAAAGGATGCAAACGTACATGTTTTACATTCATACTGAGAAAGGGAGGAGGGTGAGAAGTTTCAAGAAATGCATAAGTTGACTCTTTCAGGGAATAATTTTAGTACATTATTATTTGATCTAAATCTTACAATAATAATTTGACATTAAATAAATCAAGATTATAAGTGATCATTTTAACTCAATCATAAATTAATTCAGTAAAGGTCCCTCCAACAAAAATTTAAGGCTGTGTAACCTTGCCAACTATCCAAGATAGAGTTTTTGCAAAATATACCTACAGATAATAAAATAATTTGATTTATTAGAGTTTTCCTAGTTACAAGTCAATTAAATGACTATCTGCCATTTGTATGCACAAAATAAAAATTTTGTTTTCATTTGTGTGTAGTCCTTATTAAATTATTTCTTGCTACAATTAGGTAATTATAAAATTGTGTCAATTTTTATTTTTATTCTAAAATCACATTATTTACCCTTAGAAGACTATCTCCTTTCTATCATTGAAGACCTTCAACCCATTCTACTAAATTTGGGATTTAAAGACAAGAAATGCATATTTTTAAAACAGAATAAATAAAAATAAATAAATAAATAAACCATTTCTATTGATTTTGATTCAGTAGTATTTATATACAAATGTCTCTGGATCAATATCAAGTCACCTATAAGAAACTCATGTAAACCTAAAACTTCCACATGGTCAAAAAGTGAGAAAAATAATGAAAATTATAAACTATGTGTTTCTCAGCACATATATTTACAGTGATCAACAGTCTAACCAGGATGAATTGTTGATGATCAAGTCTGAAGGCTTCCAGATTCTCATACAGAATACTAACCGTCCTGAACACTTTCCTTTCTACCAAGTTCATTACTTTGTAGTTTGACAGGAAGTGGAAGATATTCTTATTGATACAACTTTTACTCAGGGTTTAATTTCAACAAAGATATTGGTATAAGTGGATCTGAAATGCAAAATCATTGGGTCCTATTTATGAGGCATTCTTATGAAAATTAACTGAGAAGCTCAGGTTTTCCTGTTTCTTAGAGTTGGGGTAGTGTGTGGGTTATGAAGGTAAATATAACCAGAAATACACTGTTATAACTCACCAAAGGGGTCAGGAGACTCACTGGGACAGTCATGGGATGGTTTCTGTAAAGGATGGCCATGTTTGCATGATTTGCCAAAGACCCCACCGGGACACTATCTGTACTCGTGTTCAGGGTCTCTGAGGAAAGTTCACAATGTTTACCCCGACAACAGGGAGATTCAGGCAGAATCTCTCCTCCTTTTCAATCTGGCTCTTGGCTTTTAACCAAACAGATATTAACTTGGTGCTTATAATTTACATAGCACCCCAGGATCCCAGATTTTATATAATGGATTCTTAAAACTTCACCAGCATAAATGAAACATCGAATGGCTATTTAAAGTCTGTTAAATCATCTTTGTCTGAAGTCATCTTTGCTTTGAATTAAATGCCTTAGATTCATTCACTTGTTTCCCTCTGGGGATGCATACATATATTTAGTTAGCTGTGTATGAAGTTGTTTACCATAAAATGCTATTTCTACCCCAAATTTCCCATTTAACTTCAATGCTATTTTATTTAAAATGGAGGAATTTTAATTTATTCATTTAAAATAGATCAAATTACAAAGTTTTCTATTTACTGCTTAATCTCATTTCAAACTTCTTAAATATTTTTTAATTACACTATTAGATAGTTTGTGAACAAATTCACCATCAGTACTGCCTGCAGATAACGAGTTAATATACGAATGGAAAGTCCCACTGTGCTGGGTTACTGTGACATTTTAATGCCAACCAAAATATATTGGCCGCTCTGACCTTCAGGGTTCTTGCAGCATATGGAAAACTTGCAAATTCCCAGCACTGTGCCCAACCTAATAAAGACAGATTCAAATAACGAAAGAAATAAAGAAGCCAGTCTGTTTTCCAATTCATATGAATTTTTCTATTCAAATCAAATTGGATCAGAACTAGCAATAGCATTGACTCTTCGTCAACATTGAAAAACAATTTCTGGGAAGAAAATTTAAAAACCAGAAACAAAGAAACAAACAAAAGGAGGATCACAGAGAAATCGTATGTTGTTCCCACAAAGGAAAATAATTCACGTTCTCTAAATTTATTAATTTCACCATGCTACCTAGGTGGAGAAGTGGTTTTGTTCCTTGATTTCTGGAGAAAAAAGAGAACATTTTAGAGCATGCTTTAGACCATGAGAATACATTCTAAATTATTTCTTTTGCTCACAGGAATTAAATTTTGCTGCTGAATGATTATCAAATATGTGAGCTATTACATTTTAAGACATTTTTTCACGAATTGGTTTATATACACATTTTATGTCCTCAACTTGATTATAAATTCCTCAGAGAAAAGCATTTACATCTCTTATATTTTTATAATTCCAGACCTCATCTTACTGATTGAAGCACAAATGCCTTCTAACTCCCCCCACCTGTAGTCGTTTTTCGTCCAGGTTACATCAAAGTAGTTTTCCTAAAGTTGAGCTCTGATCCCATTACTTCTCTCTTCTGGGTGAAATAGGGGGACCCAAATGCCATCACCTAGCTCAGACTACTGCATAAGGTCCATGCCATTTCCCCACAGATAAACTGTAGGCAAGGAACCAATACAGGCGAAATCAGTCAAAATTCACAGTTAGATTCCTTGACAAATCTGTCACCTGTTTGAAGTGACAGAGTGGAGAATTAGTCACACACAGAGAATTAGCACAGTAGGTACTCCAAGGAGCCTATATAAGTAATTTTGGATTCTAGAACTTTAGAGTAAGTTTTCCTCAGTTGTATCCAGCTGTATTAGCCTGTACAACATCATATTAAGGGAAGCATGAGGTTTTTCCACAGTTAGAGGATTCTTGTAATTGATTTCTCTGTGCCAAAAAGCAGTTTGTGATGGAGCATAGACCCACAGTGAATTGGGACAGTATGCTTTGAAGGAGCCTCCAGACATACTTTTTTTTAAATTATTTTTTAAAAAATGTTTAATGTTTATTTATTTTTTTAGAGAAAGACAGAGAGTGAGAGAGAGAAAGCGGAGGAGACGCAGAGAGAGAGGGAGACACAGAATCTGAAACAGGCTTCAGGCTCTGAGCTGTCAGCATAGACTGCAACCTAGGGCTCGAACCCAGGAACGGTTATATCATGACCTGAGCTGAAGTCAGACGCTTAACTGACTGAGCCATCCAGGTACTCTGGAGCCTCCTGACATTCTCATAAATTATTTTATAATATGCTTAATTACCTAATGGATGATGGCCAATGTTTTTCACTCGTTTTAAAAGTTTTAAATTTCTTGTACCCAAATAAGTGTCTAGCTATAAATAAGTGTTATGACTGAGTCAAATTGAAGAACTGGTGTTACTAATAGTCTCTGATATTTACTATCACCACATATTCAAGTATATGTTATATATATGAACTTTGTACAATGCCTGAAGTATAGAACATATTTATTGATGACTCTAAAATAGCTTTTCTCAAATAGGGTACTGAAAAAAATGAAGCACCACTGCCTTTTCAGTTCTCCTAGGAAAGGCACATAGTTAATACAATTCTAGATGCATAAAAGAGGAGTTAATTTATTGTATACAATAGATGCCTCAGGCATTAAGGAAATTCTGTTATGGGAACTCAGTTTAGACGGTCTGTAATGAAACCAAATTAAATCCAATTTGAGCACCTATTTTCAAAAATAGAAGATAAATTCAAAGTCAGCTATTTTGATCCCTTTTGGTCTACACAAGAGGGACTCTTTGGAGACACTACGGCTTACCAGATGTTGTCACTGCAGGTGCATTTTTCTGTGCAGTCATACATATAGCTATCAAAATTTTTTAATTTTTAATTTTTTAATATTTGTTTTTTGAGCGAGATAGAGTTCGACCAGGGGAGGAGCAGAGAGAGACACAGAATCTGAAGCAGGCTTCAGGCTTCAAGCTGTCGGCACAGAGCCCGACACAGGTTTCAAACTCACAAACTGTGAGATCATGACCTGAGCTAAAGTTGGATGCTTAACCAACTCAACCACCCAGGCACCCATGATTTTTTATTTTTTTAACTGTGGTAAGTACACTAAACATGATTTCTACTCTTAACAAATTTTTAAGTATACTATATAGAATGTTGTTAACTATAGACAAAATGTTGTATAGCTGATTTCTAGAACTTACTCATGTTGTACAACTGAATTTAGACCTGTTTCCTCCTCCCCATTGCCTCTGGCGACCACTATTCTATTCTCTGTGTCTATGAGTTTGACTATTTTAGATACTCCAGTTACGTGGAATCAGGCAGTATTCATTTGTTACAAATAACCCAATTAAAAAATGATGAAGACTTCAGTAGACATTTCTCCAAAGAATACATGCAAATGAAAACAAGTATTGAAAAGGCGCTCAAAATAACTGTTAATCAGGGAAGCGAAAATGAAACACACAATGAGATACCTATTAGATATCCTCATATCTATTAGGATGGCTGTTATTTACTTTCTTTTCTTTTCTTTCTTTCTTTTTTTTTTTTTTAAATTCATTTCTAGGAGAGACAGAGAGACAGCGTGAGCAGGGGAGGGTCAGAGAGAGAGGGAGTCACAGACTGAAACAGCTCCAGGCTCTGAGCTGGCAGTCAGCACAGAGCCCGACGCAGGGCTCGAACCCACAACCGCGAGATCATGACCTAAGCGAAAGTCGGACGCTTAACCGACTAAGCCACCCAGGCGCCCCAGGATGGCTGTTATTTAAAAAAAAAAAAGAAAGAAAGAAAGAAAGAAAGAAAGAAAGAAAGAAAGAAAGGTAACGAGTGTTGGTGAATGTGTGGAGAAATTAGAACTTTTGTGCACTGCTGGTGTGAATGAAAATGGTGCAATCTCTATGTAAAACAGTATGACCATTCACCACAGGAATATCCTATCCATCTCCTCAAAGATCTGCCTTACAAGTGGTCCATTCCATGATCCTGTATTATACAAAAAAACTTGACACCTTTGTCCTTGTTGGGGAGTAAAATTTTCATTTCTTTTCTAGGGTCGCTTATTGGTCTAATAGTTAAATTGACACAAGATTAATAGGAGAAAAACAAACTTAATTACATATGTACAGCAGCTTATAGATATGAGTCAAAGAAGTGACCAAAGCAGGCAGCTCTTATATCTTTTAGACCAAACAAAACAAAACAAAACAAAAAACCAAAACAATACATTTGTGAAAAATTGGCAAAGAAGAAAAAGAAGGAGGAGGAGGAGGAGAAGTAGTTTGGGCTTGGGATAGTGAATTGGTGCAGAAGTAACAAGGTTTGTTCATATAGTGTCCTCAACCCTAAAGTACCTGGTGATAAGGATGTCTCTTTACCTCCTAGTACTAGAAGAGTATTTTTCACATGGGAGATTTATTTCCTGCTTTTAGGGGGGACAAAAGAGGGGCAACTGGGTGGCTCAGTCGGCTAAGCATCTGACTTTGGCTCAGGTCATGGTTTCAAGGTTCGTGGGTTCGAGCTCTGCATCAGGCTCTGTGCTGACAGCTCAGAGCCTGGAGCCTGCTTCAGATTCTGTATCTCCCTTTCTCTCTCACCCTCCCCTGTTCTCTCTCTCGCTTTCTCTCTCTCTCCTCAGAAATAAGTAAAACATTAATTTAAAAAAATAAGGGGACAAGAGATGATCAGAGTATCCTTCTTGTACTAGCTGTTTCTCAAGTAACTTTAATTAAAAATAATCAATATGCCAAAGTGGCATATTTTGGGTTGGTCTGCCTTGAACCTCATCATCCCATAGAATTCAATACGAAAGGAGAGTCAAGCTCCTTTCATATTCATCAAAATCTTCATTTCCCTCCTTATATCCAGTTGCTCCATAGTTTCTTCCTTTCATAAATTTTAAAATCAGTTAGGCCTATTTAGGGACTGCCTTCAGGATGACGCACAAGGTCTTCACAATTTATCCTTTCTGGCTCTGAGTCAAAAGAACTGTTTATTCCCATTGTGGGGATGAAATCTTTTCAACTTGAATAAATGCATCCTAAAGGGTAGGTGCTCTCATTATTCCTTATATGGGTTTGCATACAGCAAAATGCTCAAACATTTAACATTGAACAAATACATAAGATTGTAAAATACTTGATGATCTCTGAAATAGAGTTCAGAACTGAACTCTTCCTTTAATCCACCATGCTGGCCCCAGGTGCAGGCTGGGGATTATTACACTGAAAGCAGCTTGTTTTTCCCTTAAATTCAGAAATGCTGCTTGATCCTCCTTTGATTTTAACTTCATCACCTAACACGAAACATATTGCTCATTTGTTAGCCTTTGTTTTCATTTTATTCTGTATTTATAAAGTTTACCTCCATTTTTTCATGCTATTATTTATAATAGTTTAGAAAACACTTCTGGTATCCTAGGTTTCGTTAGGTAAGCATCCTTTCTGGTGTGATAAATTTGGGTGACTATATCTTTCTGGCATTCACTCTTAGGCAGTTCTATCGCCAGATTTATTCTCAACCTTGAGTCTTAAAAATCACTGGGTAATATTTGTTTGATATAGTTCACTGTTCATTTGACTTCAATTCTTTCAATGTCCTTTGTTTCCTGAAACAACAGATATATGTTTGGTTTTTTTTAAATTCAGCCTGATTGCCTTTGACTGGATAGTTTATTAAATTTATTGTGACATTTTAGATATATTTGGACGTATTTCTACCATATAGTCTTTCTATGTTTTCTTTCTTTGTTGCTTTCTTCTTTCAGTCTTGTCTTCCTTTTTGTTATGATTTTCAAAGTATTATTTTTTGTTCATTACATTTTTCCTTTTGTCCTTTTAGAGAGTTATATTCTTCATGTTATAATTTTAAGAATAATTTTAATAGTAATGGTAACTTAATAGAGTCTGAAGTTAATCAACATCTTTAGCTTCTGTTTGAACAATAAAAATATAAATATAAGATAATATAATATACAATGAATAAATATAATTATAATAATTGCCATACAACTTTTGCTCTGTTGTTTTTCAGTATTATAGTTCTGGTTTGTTTTCAACCCAATGATTATACATTGGTTTATGCTACAAATCATTCTTTTTACAATACTTATAGTCACCTTTCATTCTTAAATTTTTATCCCCTCACCTAAGAGCAGTTTTTTCTTCTTCCTAGATGTGTTCCTTAGAATTTTCCTTATTTTATGTCTTCGATGGTATAGTCAAGTTTGTTCTTCTGAGACGGGTTTTTATTTCATCCTATTTCTTGAAATAGAACTTCACTATTGTCTTATAAAGAGCTGACCAAGAAACAAACTTCAATACACAGGCAAGCATGCAATGATTTTGGTACAAATGTTGGGATTAACACCGGTAGAAGGGAAGAGAAGAAAATGGAATTGGAGAATGTGAGAAGTAAAGCTCGAAATGGAAGTTTATAGGAAGTTCAGATGATAGGATGTCCCTTTAGAGCTATTTCTAGTTGGACCAGGGTACCAATCCTGTGAACTTTGGCATTGATCACTCATTAGCTGTGGTCTGCATGAGGAAGAGGCTGTGACCTCAGTAAAGCAGTTTTACCAGCTGAGACAATGTCCAAAGGAACCTAAGTGTTCAGAGGTGTCTTCCAGAACATTCTCAGGAGCCAGTATAATAAGTTATTTATTAAGTGGGATCTTTATAATTTATTTCAGTAACCCCTGATGATGATCCAGAGAGTTTCACGTGGATGGTTATTTTCTATCATCACATAAAACTATGCTATAACTTTATTGTTTTTTGGAACCATAGAATTATGAATCCATTGTTTTCTGGCTTCTATTGTTGCTGTTGAGAAAAGATTATCAGTCTAATTGATTTATTTTACGTGATTTACTGTCCAGCTCCTGTGACTTTTAAAATCTGTTTCTCTCTCTCAGAGCTGCTTTCTTTTTCATGTCTGTGTTCTGTAGATGAAGTGACTAATTCAGTGGCAATTCAAAGACTGGGCTCAACTCAGTTCTTTCAAATCCTGCAGTTTTCTGCAGGCTCCTGCACAGAGTCCTCACAGAGGCAGGCAGAGAAAAGTCTTCCTTATATCAAGGTGCTTTCTTTTGTTAATACAGAAACTCATCTCAAAGTGGCCTAAATCACAGGAATGTGATTGGGTCCCATAATTATGGCCCTGATTTCACTGCTTTGGGATTTTCTTGATGTTACTCTCCACCTTGCAGTGGCTTTATCATTGGATAACTTCTTTTATGGCTGCAAGTTGGCTACCGGAAACATGCTCCCACATCTGTATTTAGGGAGGGAGAGAAACTGACTTTCACAAATTGCCACAGCTTCATTGGCAAAAGTCTCTACACATTTCATTGGCTGAAAGTGGCTTAACTCAGTGTGCAGATAAGCAAGATAGAGGCAAAAAGAATGAATAGACTAATCAAGTCATACTACTGGGTAGAGCAGTCAATTTTCAAAATTTCTTTGCTGCTACATGATGTAGGATGTGTGAAATGAAACTTGAAATGTCCATTTCGATAAGCACAATGGGCCTCTATGGCATAAAACAGGTACTCCTTGGCTAGTGTGCATAGTGTCTGGTTCAGCTCTAAATATGGTGACTTCTTGGTAAAAGTGACATTTTCTGTATCTCAGAAGACTTCAGCCAAATTTGAAGTCATCTCCAAATTAGGAGAATTCCTCTATTGACTAGTGTCACATTTGACCTAGGACCCATTAAGTATTTTCTGGTCAAACTCACTGAAAAGCTATCAGCTCTTCTGGACCCATATGAACCACATCAAGAGTTGTTTCCTGTACTATTTGTGAAGAAATACATCGCACTTTCCAAATCAGGACCAAAGTAATTTAGGAAGATATCCATGCAATTAAATTCAACAAATATTTACTGAATAACTTCTGAGTCTAAAACACATTGCTTTAGCACTTCATAATGACTCGCATATTTCTTTTCCCCATGTTAATATATTGATGTGTGCTTGCTGCACTTGTTGATTGCTTGCTTAGTAAATAGTTTCTGGTTTTTTGTACCTGTGTTTATACAAATTTATATTTCAATTTAGGTTTAATCAGGCTTATAAAAATACTCTTCCTACTCAACAACATTCTTCAAAGAGTACCTCTTCCTCTAATAAAAACAGAGAAATCTTACTGAGTGTACAAAAATGTAGCATTAGAGGGTTTGAGTGTACATTCAAGATTTGGGTGTCAGGGTGAGGATAACTCATCAAAACTTATCTTTTCCCCATCTCTTGTCAAAGCTGTAACTTTTCTGCATGTTCTCTCCGAGCTTGATCCAAAGGCTTTGTGTGTCAATATCAATAGTATTTCCTTTTAAAAATAACCTAGACCTTTTCCTTTTCTTTCCTGAGGCAGATGAGATAGTGCATTTTTGTATGTTAGTTATGTAAGAATCCTTGCTGCTCTTTTCTCTGCCATTTAGCATAGGTCTGGCTTAGTATTTTGAGAAAGAAAAGGACTATGGATTTTATTTAGGATTCTCTAGTTTCAACATTTCTAAAAGTAGAGATCTATAAGCCTCCATTGAGAGAATGTGCAAACCTAATATATTTGTGTTTTATTGGGTGAAGAAGTTATATATATATATTTTATTTTTGCCCAAATATCCCTAAACTTTGTTCACCTTTTTAGAACAATAGATAATCAATAATGCCCTCAAAACACTTAAAGACTAACAAGTTAAATATGTTCTTTGTCATTTGACTCAGAGGCTCTGTAAAGCATACAAAACAATATATATAGGACAGAGAAATAGATTAAATATTTTATAATCTTAGAATATTTTCTATTATAAAACCAGAGAATGTTCTCACTCTTTCCCAAATTAATTTATATTTCATAGATCTAAAGAGAAAAAGAAAACTTGAAACACTGATAAAAATTTTAGAGGTCTAGAAAAAGAGGATATTTTATCAGTCCAGAGCTACCCTGTTATGATTTTAAAGAAACTTCTTTGGGGTGCCTGGGTGGCTCAGTCAGTTAAGTGTCTGACTTAGGCTCAGGTCATGACCTCAAGGTCCATGGGTTCAACCCCCACATCAGACTCTGTGCTGAGAGCTCAAAGCCTGGAGCTTGCTTTGGATTCGGTGTCTCCTTCTCTCTCTGCCCCTCCCCCACTTGCACACACTCTCTCTCTCTCAAAAAATGACTAAATGTAAAAAAAAGTTTTAAAAAGAATCTATCTTCTTATTTTGCCTTCAATTACATAAAAGTTGATTTGGGATTTGAATTTTAATAAATAAACTCCCTTCACAAATAAGAAATAACTTTAACAAATAGGATTTAAAATATCAGATCCATTATAATCTTAAATATTATTCTGAGAAATATAGAATAGATTCTCATAGCACAAATATGAGTAACTAATATGAATTACAAACATAAATTCTTCAATTATTATGAGCAAGGTATTGTAGTAGGTTCTTTACAGAGATTACCTAGTTAAATCCTCTCCACAAGCCCATGAGGCAAATATAATAATTCCTATGTAGCATTATTTAGATATATTCATGTTAGGAAATATATCTCCTTTTATAAAGATATATACTTTGTTGAATTAACAATAATATAGTAAGTCAATGGTGTGGTAGGAAATAAGACTCTCTCCCTTGATCATGTTAGAGGATGATAAATATCCAATGAATTGATAACCTCTGGGCTTTTATGATTAGTGTATTGGAGGAGATAGTAAGAGCTAATTTTTAATAATCTATTCATGGAATAAATTTAGTTCTGTACAGAGAAAAAGAGGAGGCAAATGACTTGCAGAGAAAAGATCTTAAGAGAGAAGAAGCAAGTCATGAAAAAGGCAATATAAGTAAGTTTTTTTGTGTGGTATGTAACCTGAAACCTGGTCACATACCCACAGTATCTTCAATAAACTATGTATGTGGTCCTTGTTAATGCACAGTAGAGGTGGATATATTTGGTGAGTAGAATAATAACAGCTCATATACAGTGAATTCACATTCTGAGCCAAATATATGATCACAATTTATTCTTCCCCAAACTATACACACACACACACACATATACTTTTAAAAAAAATTTTAGTGTTCATTCTTGGGAGAGAGAGGGAAAGAGAGACAGAGCATGAGTGGGGGAGGGGCAGAGCAAAAGAGAGACACAGAATCCAAAGCAGGCTCCATCAGTACAGAGCCCAATGTGGGGCTCAAACCCAAAAGCTGTGAGATCATGACCTGAGCCAAAGTCAGACGCTTAACCGACTGAGCCACCCAGGTGCCCCCCTCCCCAAATAATATTAACAATATTAACAGTGCTATTGTTATCCCTAGTTTAGATGGGGAAACTGATTCTTTAAGAAATTTATTATGTGCCCAAGACCATTGAATTGGTAAGTGGTAGTAGAGTGGGGATTTTAACCAATGCACTGTGACTCCTGACTCTTTTTGATTGTTTGTTTGTTTGTGAACATTCTTTGAGAGGAAGAGGGAGGGGCAGAGGTAAAGGAAGAGAGAATCTTCAAGGTGGGGCTTGATTTCACAATCATGAGATCATGACCTGAGCCAAAATAAATAGTTGGCCACCCAGGCACCCCTGAGATGATGTCTTTAATTAATGGGCAATACTGCTATTTTGAGACCTGGTTGAAAATAACGTCTATTCACATGATACTGTCAAAATTTGTAGACACCTATTTTTAACAGATGATGGAACAGAAATTTACAGAGACAAAATAACTAGCACAAGATTACTTAGCTAATGTGGGGTAGGATCAGAATTTAATTCATATCTAATTCGAATGCCCTGAAGTGTTCTACTCACCACGTTTTAAATAAACATGTTTAATCTTTCTTAATGAGGAAACAGTTTTACTCCCTTTAAAAAGTGCTCATTGTAATCTTGGTTTGGTAGATTTGGTTTGAGTCAATTAATAGTTCCTTTAGTAATGAGTCTAACTCCATTTTTCATATTTGACGGTTAATAGTTTTAAAACTCCCTCACTCCCCTTCCTCTCCTGCCCCACACTCAGTCAAGCTGATAGAAAGCTTAGCTGCTACTTCCTTTGATACCTGTTAGAAGGTCAAACCAAGCAACTGAGGTCAGAACATGTGAGAACTTACATTAAGCTAACCATCACTAACCATCATAAAAGCCAGGTCAGTCTCCTTTCCCAGCTGTCTAAAGCCATTTTCTGACCAGCTTGAGAAACAGCTTGATTCTCTTCAGCGAGTCTCTTAATGTGAACAAATGAAACTTTTCATATCTTTTGATGAGTGTGTTTGTGACATCATCTGTTTTGACATAAGAATCAAATCCTAGATGATGGTCCATCTTGTTTCAACAGAATGATTGCAAGACTTTCCTTTATATTTTTTAAAACCTCAGGGAGAAAAGAAATTTGCTGGAAGGATATGTGGTAGTTCCTAATATTAATGGAAGGCTGGAAAACCAAGGTTTAGAAATTGGGCAAATACCAAGAGCATACAGGTAGCAGGAAAGAGTGCCAGTATCATGCCTCAGGGACAGTCTGGTTGGAATATTACTCCTGGCACTAATGCTACTGAATACTTATCACTGTCTTCATTGCTGAACTCTGACAGCCCTGACTGCCAATACTGTATGAAAATGTTTCCATACACCAATATCATTGGTACCATATAACCATATACCATACCATGTCTATCTATCTATCTATACACCTATCTACCTACCTATCCATCTATATACCATATATGTCAATGTATATTATATATATATATACATATATCACAACCTTATATCTTTTGTACAGTATTATAAAATGCAGTAACACTATTCTTAAGTGATTACTATTTCTTCCCTGAAACCCCTTCTTCATTCAGCTTCATGATGTTTTTCTATTAGAGTTTATCACCTTTTTATTTTTGTTTCTTTTTAAAAATTTTTATTGATTTTTCTCTCCTCTCTATCCCCAAATAAAGACACTTCTCAAGTCCTCTTTCCCTTTCTTCCTCTGGTCCAATAGAGATAGCACTCATCTCCTTCACCTCAACTCTTCCCTATATGGATGGTACTGAGTCAACATCTAGAACACAAATATCTTCCTGTTAAATCAGTCTTTCATTTCTATTTCCTTTCTTGATATTTGCATCCAGATTTTCCCCTAAAGGTTAAAAGTGAAAATGACATAGACTTCATCATTATCTCCATACTGCAGCTCTTTTTTAAGATGGACCTACCTCCATAGACTTCCTTGTCTTCTAATCCCCCCTACCCCACCACCACAGAATATGCTTAACTTTCTCATGGCCTGTGTCACCAAAGATTGTCAAAAGCTTCACAAACTTTTTGCAAACTATTATAAAAAGATGTATGTGTATGAGACCATGTAAAGCAAATTAGACTTTATTGGGTCTGGCTGAAGATAGTTTTGATCAGGGGCTTCGTTGAATATTCATGTGTTTGTATCCTCATAGTTTTTTTTTAAATCTTTATTTGTTTTTGAGGGAGAATTCGAGTGGGGAAGGAACAGAGAGAGAAGGAGACCCAGTATCCAAAGCACTTCCAGGCTCTGCTGGAAAAGAGCCCGACGTGAGACTTGAACCCACAAACCGCGAGAATCATGACCTGAGCTGAAGTCGAATGCTTAACTGACTAAGCCACCCAGGCACCCCATGTATCCTCATAGTTTTTGATGAAATGAGTTCTTTGAGAATAAATGTACAACCTCAGCTTGGAAGAGAAATTAGTCAAAAGAAAATTTCAGAGGTTATCCCTAGAAATACAGCCTAGGAGAAGTAAACCTCACAGCTTTTCGTGTAGTGGAAATAGCTATAATAGTTTGATTTTCTTCTACAATATTAATTTGCTAAGATACTGTACCAGATGCTTTTTCTATGCTACTTTCTATCTTTTCTGCTTCATCTGTTTCCGGCATTTTGGGTCACTGTTCCCAGCCTTGCTGCTGTTGCTCGTTAACTGACTCTGGGTGGTCTTCAAAAAGTGTCACACCTGTGAGACATGCTTCACCCTATGCCATGTCACACAGGCTTGCCTGTTGATGCTTAAGTATGAGATTTCAGGGAACCTGCTCAATGTCTATTCCTTGGAATTGAGAGGAAATTAAAGCCCTCCAAATTAACTTCTAACAATACAATACCAGACTGGAAGAAAAATAATTCTCTCTTCCTTCGCAACTATCGTTATAAATAGTGGTCTTCATATTTTCTTAGATGATAGTCTAACATCTTGAGACCAGGCAAGCAGTTGTGCATATGATAAGTTCTAGACAACTCTGCACTCTTTTACTAGATCTCCCTCCTTTCCTTCCTCATCCCCTTTCTGCCCTAATCCTGGCTTTACACATTTACACTCCCTAATAAAGTGGAAATCCATGCTTCAGACTTTCATTTCTGGGCAAATTAATAAAGGTGTGCTGCCTCTTCCACAAACAGCCAGAGATTATTTAGAAGAAGCTGGACTTAAAGCTTCAAAACAAAATCATCTAATGAGGCCAAGACCCAGATGGGGGTAGGAGGTAGGTCAGTGGGGAAAAGTTGTTTCAGGGAAAAAAAATACCATAAATAAGCATACTATTTATGATAGAAATTATGTACCTATGTTGATTAACTATAGTTAAAAGAGGGTTATTAATCTACTGGTGATGCTAATATCGTAAATGTTTATGGAGGCTTTGTTTCCTAAGCACCAAATTGCCCTTATTTACATTACCTTATAAAGAGGCATCAAATTTGAAACTTTCAATGACCAGAAGTAATAGCAAAGCCCAGAGCTGAAGCCAGATCTCATTTTTAGAGTAAATTTTATATCTTCAAACTATCAATCACATAAATGAACATAATTGACCAAAATAATAAAGAAATTTTCACGACACAAAACAATTGCCACCGAATAGTGCCAATAAATTTGCAGAAATCATTATCAAACACATTTGCATATTATGACTTATTTTTCTTTTAATTGCATGATATTGCATTATTGAGATTTTAGATATCATCTGTCATTCTACCACTACCTTTCTGAAATGTTCTGAGACTGTTTACTTCCCCTGGTTTGTGAGAAAACATACTTAAATGAACTTAATAAAAAATTCAGGCTTTGAAACTTGAGCTTTTTTTCTTTTATGTTATAGTCAAAACACATTTGTCATAGTAACATCTTAATACTTGTAAACTGTTACATAGAAAAGGTATTTTATCCTAGTTGCCAAACTTGTGCATGGAAAAACTCTATAAAGCCTTTACATAAGTAAGATGGGATTGAATTTCTTTAAAGTAATAAATTATCTGCTTTCTAGTAAAAAAAAATCCCTACATTATTTCAGTTACTTTTAAATGAATTGTTGAAGTTAATATTGTCCTTAAAATTACAGGATTAACTTTACCCTGAAAAGAAAGTATTAAGTAATTGGGTACACAGTAGTATCTCAAGGAAATAATCCTGTATTTCTGAATTTTTGGCACATTTTTTTTTGAGACAGAGACTGAAAACTGGTGCATGAGCACGATTGAGGGGTGTGGACCAAAGAGAGGGAGAGAATCTCAGGCAAGCTTCATGCCCAGTGCAGAGCCCAAGGCCAGGCTTTATCTTATCATCATGACATCATGACCTGAGCAGAAATCAAGAGTTGGTCACTTAGCTGACTGAGTCACTCAGGCACCCCTGGCACATCTTAATATTAACTTTTCTTGAGACAGCATTTGACTTGGTAGAGGCCCCATGTCATTTACCTTCCAGTCACAATATTAGGAAAATATATGATAAATATGATGCACTTAGTAGGTAAAAATTATTGGTCAGATACAAAAAGCACTAACATTAAAAATGATAAATTATATTTCATCAACATTGGTAAGATTTTCTTACCAAGAGACAATTTAAAGGATAATCCATACACTACAAAATATCTTCAGAATTTATAGATTGTAAAAAAAGTATTTATATACAGAATATACACATATTTCTACAAATAAACAATAAAAAGATGGCTAACCCAGTAAAAAAAAAGGGCCAAAGACTTGAAGAGACACTTGGCAAAAGTAAGTGAATTGCCACTAAATATATGAAAAGACTCCTTGAGGATATGCAAAATAAAACAATGATGATATACTATTCACACTTCTAGAAAGGCTAAGCAAAGGTGGGGGGGGAGTAATGATATCATACATTATCAAGCTTGTGAGCCAATTAAAACTCTCAAGTATTATTGAGAGTTGGATTGGTTTGCTAGGCTGTTGTAACAAAGTTCTACAAAGTGTATGTCTTCAACAAAAGAGATTTATTACTTCACAACTCTAGAGACTAAAGGTGAAGTCAAGACTGGCTCCTTCTGAGGATGGTAGAGAAGAATCTCTTGCAGGCCCCTCTGTTTCTCTTGGGGATGGCTGTCTTCATGTTCATATAGCATTTTTTCTCTATATATGTTTCCAAATCCCCCCTTTCTATAAGCATACTAGTCATATTAAATTAGAAGCCACCTTAATGACCATATCTGAACTTAACTAATTGCATCTACAGCAATTATATTTCTAAAAAGTTCCCATTCTGAGGTAATGGGGATGAGGACTCAACATATGAATTTTGGAGATACACAGTTCAATCCACAGCAGGCATGAAAATGGTATAAGCACTTTGTAGAACAGTTTGAAGTTAAATACATCTCTATGGTACCAATCAACAAATTTACAATTAGATAAATGAATTAAATGTGATAACATGGATCGTTGCAAAAACATGATGTTAAGTTTAGAAGCCAGGGACAGAAGAGTTCGATTTATGTGAAATTTAAGAACGGGCAAAATTAATCTATGATATTAGAAATTAGAAAGTGGTTTCCTGGCAAGTGAGGGAGGGTGGGAGAATGACTAGGAAGGGCAGAAGGGAAAACTGAAGTGATAAAAATGTTCTTGTTTTAGATCACAGAATTATACAATTGTTACAACTCAACAAAAATGAACACCTAAAGTCAGGTGTATACTATTATGTTATTTAGGCCTAAACTGTATACAGATACATATTTACACTCATACAAATACGTATAAATATAGTTGTTTAAAACTAGAACTGACACTTCTAAATCCATGTTGCTAAAATTCAAACATGTAAGAAAAATATTAAGATGAAAAATGCAAATCATGGTTGACATTTTCTGATTTAACATTGTTTTATAATTTTGTACCAAGAAAATAATCAATGAATTTTAATGAAAGTGGAGTTCAAGATTGTATAATAATGAGAATTCACAAATCTATTTAAAATTCTAGCATTCATGATCCTTCCTTTGGAAAAAAGAAAAAAAATGGCAGAAAAGAAAACTGATTTAGCAATCGGTATAGGTAACTTAAAATTTAATATGCAGGAAAGCAAATAAAGCTCTTTCAGACTGTACAAACTAATTTCAACATAGTTGTTTATTTCTATATTAAGATTCTTATATCAGGATAGTCTGGGTTATGCTATGGGTACACACAGCCCCATATTCTCATTGGCTAAATATAACAAAGATTTATTAATCCCTTCTTCCATATGTTCAATAGAGCTTCAGGGGTTTTGCAGGAGCTAAAACGGTTTAGATAATGCCTCCTTTTTCATTTACTTATTTTTTCAAGGAAGCTCTACATTTAACATGGGGCTCAAACTCAGTACCTCAAGATTAAGAGGCACATGCTCTACCAACTGACCTAATCGGGTACCTCTAGGTAATGCCTTCTAAATCCCTAGTAAAACATCGGCTATTAACAAGTACAGGACAAAATTTAAAAGAACAAAGTAAAATAGAGTATATGATGTGCAATATTCTTTCTTTGGCTCATTTGAACACACTCTATTGTCCAAGTACTCTAATGATCACTGCCCCTGAAAAATTTAATAAATTGCAAAGGTCATAATAATGGAATTTCAGTGTCCCTTATGTCTTGCCTCAACTGCTCCTGACCAAATGTTCAAAAATATTTATTTTAGAACATGAACTTTAATTGAAAGAAAAGAAAAGGGGAAATTTCACAATCTCACTACTCCAGCCATTATAGTGGTTTTACTTTTCCATCTTTATATTTCATCCTTTGTCCATGCAAATAGTTTTTACACTAATGAATATATTATAAACGTTTTCTATGCATTTAACTCTATATTTAAGCAGAATACTGTGAAAGGTCTGTAAATTCATTAAAAATAAATGTAAAAAGGGGCGCCTGGGTGGCTTAGTCGGTTAAGCGTCCGACTTTCGCTTGGGTCATGATCTCGCGGTTCGTGGGTTCGAGCCCCGCGTCGGGCTCTGTGCTGACTGCCAGCTCAGAGCTGGAGCCTGTTTCAGTCTGTGACTCCCTCTCTCTCTGACCCTCCCCTGCTCACGCTGTCTCTCTCTCTCTCTCTCCTAGAAATAAATAAAAACATTAAAAAATAATAATAAAATAAAAATAAATGTAAAAAATTATAAGGATCTCTGGCAAAGGTAGCTAGTTTTCTACCTCAGTATCATCTCTTCTCCTTAGTAAGTTAAAAAAAATACATACTTAGGTCAACAAAATATCCAGGTGAGAATTATATTTCCCAGGTTCCCTTGGAACTAAGGGCTATTAAGTTTTGACCATTAAGAGGTAAGAAGATCTTTTCTTATGGTATTTCTGGGAATGATCCTTAATAAGACAATAGTTTCTGTATTTACTCCTTTGTTCATCTGGAATCTAGATAGACATCACAGCCCAGTGTGAGAAAATCCTCTCCAAATACCAAGCTAGATTGAAACTAGGTTCTGGAAGAGAAGGCCTGGATTGAAATGCCTCAAGAGATAAACATCTAACTTGTCCATTCACTACTTATTTTGTTTGATTTCAGGTTTTGAATTTTGTTTTGTCACGTGCTGTTGAAACCAAAGCTAACAAACACAGATCCAGAATTCCCTAGCAACTGTGTCATCTTGACACTTTTTTAAATTAAAAATTTATATTTTATTTATTTCTTTTTATTTTAGAAAGATAGAGAGAACAGGGGAGAGGGGCAGAGGGAGAGAGAAAGGGAATTCCAAACAGGCTCCATGTTGAGTGTGGAGCCCCATGTGGGGCTTGATCTTATAACCCTGGGATTATGACCTGAGCCAAAAATCAATAGTCCGACACAACCAACTGAGCCACTTAGATGCCCCCATCTTGACACTTTTGAAATTTCTAGAAATGCTTGTGAAAAAAACTTTAATAGTACAAATGTATAAAACAAATATTAAAAGTATTCACTTTCTGTATCCTCTCCCCAAAATAATATTTGTTAAAAGTCTTGTTTAATTTCTCCACATAAATATTCATTTACCAATGTAGATAAGATCTAAATATAGATGGACAGCTATATAAGTACATTTTAATTCGATTAGTTATTATAGTAGTTATTTTTATCCATGTTGATATTGTTGTAGATACAGATACATATGTACATTTCTCTGTATTTTAGCAACATTAGGCAGTATTTATATGTTATAAAGGATGAGAAAAATAGCTAAACAATTTACATTCAAATGTTTTTCTCTAGTTGAGAAAAGTAACAGAGGTCATTCTTGGGGAGATTTGCATACTGAAAATGTCCTCAGTGTACCTTTACATCTAATAGATCATGTGGTTGGCTATGTAATTCCAGGTGGAAGTTATTTTCCCTCAGAATTTGAAAGGCTCGCCTTCATTTTCTTTAGCTTCTAATGATGCTGTTGAAAAGTCCTATGTCATTCTGTCTACACATTCTTTATATTAATAGCTAAAATTATTGCTTCTCTGTGAAAGCTTTTAGAATGGTTTCTTAGTCTGTGTATTCTAAAATTTCAGGATGATAAGTAAGGACATTGATTTTTAAAATGTATTTTGCTGGGCAATCAGTAATCCTTTACAATCGGGTGATTCATGTCTCACATCTTGTGACATTTTAACATTACTTGCTCCAAGTTTTTCTCCCCTTTATTTTAATTTACCTTTCTGGAGCTCCTGTTCTTTGTATTTGGAGCATCTAAAATAGTTCTTTAAAACTTTGGTCTTTACTTTCCTAATTTTCAATTTCCTGTGCTCTGTATTCTAGAGGATTCTACAATTTTGTATTTCTTTACTTCATTTATACTATAAAATATGATTTCTCAGAGCTCTTTTTTTTTTTTTGTTATATGTGTTGTTTTATATGGCATCTTGTTCTTCTCTTACAAATGCAGTGCTTTTATCGGTAGGAATTATTTGGCCCTCTCTAGAGAATAAAACTCCTAACTTGTGATAGCATAAAGGAAGAAAAATTATCTGCCAGTGCTGACTAGGGGAGAGCCTTAATGGGTCTAACCACTTCTTAAACATCTTTTCACAGTATCTTGGTTTAGTTTAGTTTCACTCTCACCCTCTTTCTGAGAGATACCAGATGCTATCAATTCCTGAGACTTTAGGTCTCTGTAGTATAAACTGGGTTGCTTTGTTTTAATACCATGGCTTGAGAATTGAGCTTTAGGACTTGGCTTCCTGGTGTATGTTAAGTTGCCATTCATAAATCTGTCTATAGCTCTTATAGTTGTTTTGATAGTTCCTCTCCTGTTCATGGTATCCTTTTTGGTGCTTTGACTTAACAACAACAGCATGGCTAAACCCATTGTCTGCCATTTTAATAGAATTCTGAGGATGGAACAAATATAAGCATGACTTCATTCTATCTTCTTTAACTAGACAGCTTTTTATTAGTCTTATGTATATTCTAATAGAGTATTTAATTGCTTGGTTGAATTATGCTCAAAAAGTGGTCTGAACTATTTTAACAAAATGAAGAAAAATCCCTCCTAATCTTTAAATATTTTCAAATGATGTAATAATACCTCCCAAGGATGGAAACAAATGGTGTTATTAATTCTCATGTCTAAATAAAGTTTATGAGAAGCTCGAGAGAAAAATGCTCTGAGTTGATGACAATCAGTTTCGGTCTTTGCTCTCCCATTCTGCCTTCCCTCTTCTCCTTCTTTTGAAGTCTGCACTTTTTCTTTCTCAGATATATATTTTGGCATCTGAATGTGAGCACATGTAGCATGTAAGAAAGAAAGAAGGAACTGAATGTTACAGATTTCAAACTTCTTGATAAAACACAGCTGCTCGTGTTGGGGGACATTTTATTGAAAACATAAATTTTCACAAGCAGCACCTGGAGTGCCGTAGTTTTCAAGCTGACAAGACTGCACCGTGAACATTCTAACTAAATATTTAACAACGGTGGTAAATGTCAATTATATAAATGGTGAAATGATATACTCTAGATTTATGTAGCACAAACTGAACTCATAGTCCACAAAAAAATCCACGTAAATAATTACTTGTGGATTTTATTTATTTTTTACATGGACTGTTAGAAATAACTCTTACTATGCTTGAGGGCAAACCACTGGTTTCCATCAGAAAACAATTAATAAATACAGATGAAATCAACACTGACAATAAGATATTGAAGAGGTTATTAATGGACTTATAATAATTTCCTGATTATAAATCATTATAGATATGACACCAGTTTCTCCCTGTAACCCACCTCTTCTACCCACCTGTCTTCCCCCATAGCACCCCCATACCAAAAGGACCAGAGTATCTGTGTTTTATGGTGTTAACTCTCTGGATGATAATTAAAATTTTCAGTTGAAATTCTGAATGTTTACACATATTTGGATGCTTTTTGTAGAGTACACCAAACCTATAACTTTTAAGTTTCTTCTAAAGCTTTTATTTTCATCTGACTATTGTCTAAAATGTCTCATTAATTTATTCAAAAGTTAATCATTCAACTGTTTTGTTTTTTTCTAACAATTATACACAACATAGCCCCAGACTCCTATGTATCCTCAGTATTAATCATATTTCTTTAGAATCCAGGCTCTTAATGGGTCTGACTAGGGACACGTTCTCTGAGGATATATTCTTTTGCAAACTATAAATTCATCCACTCCCCTAAGACTGATATATTCCTAGAAATATGTAGTTCCTCTTTCTCAAAGTCTCTTAATCTCTCATCTTTAGCAGCACTGCACTGAAAATCAATTATGCACTAGAAAAGTATCCTATGCCAGGGGGAAACAAAGGTTATATGTTATTTGAAGCTCAATATATGTATTGAAGTGGTTGACTTCAATCCTGCATGCATTATTAGGCATACAACATGATGGCTATGTTCAAAACATTATTAGATTGTTCAGAAATTATTATTGATCACCAGAAATACAAGGTCTGTGCATGAGAACACTGCACATTTTCAACTTGTAGCAGTACAGAAACTATTTTTAAATAGTTGTGTTTTTAAGTCGTTAACTGATGAATTTTAGGCTTTGCACATTTATGTAATTGTATTTTTAAAAATATGTAAAGATGAAAGATAGTGTGTTGTAATGAAAGAAATCTCAAAATTGCAAATGAAATGAAATAGTTACAGGTGGGAAAAAAATTAATCGTTAGTCTACACGTTATTAGCTCAAATTGGTTGAGTACTAATTATATACCAGGCACTGTTCTGGATGGTTTATGCGAATTAACCAATTTACTTCACAAAGGAATCCTTTAAAAATTTATTTCTCAACGCCACCCTTTGCCATTTTCATTATTTCCTTCATAGTGGTAATGAAATACATGACTATGTTAAGGCAATGGATGAAGAGTTAGGAAAGCTTGTATTCGTTGTGGTCTTACTTTTGGTTCAGACACAATGCTCAATTGCTTCATTGATAGAATGAGATTCTGTGCCAAGGAGACTCGAATTACCTTTCAGTTCTAAAAAGCTATGGATTAAGTAAAAGATAAGTGATCTGACTTGGGTATTTTCTTTTCTTGATTCAGTCTTTCTGGACTGTACCTCAGGGGATTTTCAAATCACTAACATAATAATAGTAATAATACCTTCTTTAGAGGTTTGACTGGAAAAGGTGAAATGAGCTATGACAATGAGCTAACACAGGTAAAAAATTTAGAATAGTGTCTGGTCTGTAACAAACACTCAGTAAATTGAACCTAATGTTGTTTTTTGACTAAATAGCAGGATTTAAAATTCTTTTTATTCTGTAAAATCTTATTTTATTTTTTTAAATTTTTTAAATGTTTTATTTATTTTTGAGAGAGAGATAGAGACAGTATGAGCAGCGGAGGGTCAGAGAAAGAGGAAGATACAGAATCCAAAGACAGGCTCCAGGCTCTGAGCTACCTGTCAGCACAGAGCCTGACCCAGGGCTCGAACCTACGAACCGTGAGATCATGACCTGAGTTGAAGTCAGACACTTAACCAACTGAGCCACCCAGGCACCCCTATTCTGTAAAATTTTAAAGATATTATATTATATATTATCAAGCAATTCTGCTCGCAGTGTCTTAAATTAGACTGAAACAATGTAGCTATTAACAATAATAGCTTGTGAATTGTTAATACAATCTTAACACTTTAGGATTAAGATATTATCTGTTACTGTTCTTCAAGATCAGATTGTTTATTCTTTATTTCACCCAGCACTTAGAATTTGTTTACTCCAAATATAATAGCTTTACTTCCATGAGGTTTTTTTCCCCTTCCCTTGTCATTCCTTTGAGATGGCAGGGCTAATTTGGAGTGTTCATAGATATTTTATTTATAACTAACCTAAAAGTTTCTTATTGATCTTCAAACTTTCCCACAATATGATCTCACAATATTTTCATGTTGTTTTTATCCACTTGTAGCATCTGCTTTCCTCAGTTTTTCACAGCTGTATCCCTCACAAAAATTCAGTCCTACCTAATTTTCTAATTTGCTTTTGACCAGATTATGAAGTACTATATATTAATACCTCAGACTCCCATGTGACAAAGCCAGCAACTAAAATCCTGTATGTACCTTATCAAGAATGAGACTTGGTAACAAGAAACTTTTAAATCTCAATTTTCTCTAAACAAGTAATCTTCTAAGAAGGTTTTTGAAGAATTACACATCTTCATATATTTATATACTGAAATCTAAAAAGTTTTCATCCCAAGTTTAAGTAATATAAAAGAGTAATTTCCTACATTATGTAAATATTGCCATTAAAACTATGAAGTCACTCTTGTAAATGCATCTATTGGAATTGAAATACCATATTGATCTGATA
This sequence comes from Proteles cristata cristata, assembly GCA_017311185.1. Classification (NCBI taxonomy): domain Eukaryota; kingdom Metazoa; phylum Chordata; class Mammalia; order Carnivora; family Hyaenidae; genus Proteles; species Proteles cristata. The sequence goes on from JAESUZ010003242.1 coordinate 323,984, forward strand.
CCTAATATCATCCATTAAGAGATATGAATAAGCAAGTGAGTATGAATTTATTATTGTTTCCTTTTCTCCTTTCACTTCCATCCCACCCCTGCATTCAGAGTTTAGCTATTATGTATCTATCCTGAAAGTGTTTTATTGATCATACTTCTCTGCATCAAAAGTATGTGCATGTATTGAAATTTAATTCATTTCAAAGGTTTTATATTTTTATAGACTTGGTGTAATTTTGGACGGCATTCTCATTACTACTAATGCATACTTATTAAAAAATAACATGTTATGCTTTTATTTATAATAAAAATAGTGCAAAGGTAGAGGACAAGGTATCTTGAAATATAAAGGATTATTTTATTTTTTAAATAAGATTATATATGTTTAGTTGAATATTACACTGAAATTGGACATTATGTGTCATCACTTCTTTTCTTGTTTTTGTTTTGCAGACATAAGCTTGAGAAAAATTGAGTTATATTTCATAAGTCATATTGTGATATGGCCTCATCTACCCACTGATCCATCAATATGCAACTCAATTATTTTTCCTTCTTTTTTTTTTTTAAGCTTTGGAATCCATTAGTTTTGTAAAAGAATGTGTTACTCAGCCCCTTTCTTAATTATGTAGATGTAGTCCAAATGCTTTATTAAGTCATCAAATTAATTTTAGTCAATGTGTCTACTATTCTTCTATAAAAGTGGGAAATGAGAAATTTCATGAATATATTAAGAGTAATATTTTAATAAAATACTTTTACATTAACATATGTTTTAAAATATTTATTGAAGCATTTTGTCTGCAGATTTGATTAATTCTATCTATAAAATAATATCTATCATATAACTTAAATGACAAAGGCATATCTCCTTCACAATGTGCTATATAAGACTAATTTTTACCAAGCAAAATATGACATCAGACTTCAATACATATACATTTCTGAGACAACCATTTAACTTTGGAATTTTAATTCTAAAATGAATGGATGAATGAATGGCTAGCTCAAAAAAATGCATGGAGCCTTACTATGAATTTGTTGCCTGAATGAAAACAGGCAATGCTTTTATTAATATTTCTGATCAATGCTTCACTTTGATCCTATGAGTGTCTCTTCAGCAACAATATATTTTTTTTAACAATAACTGGAGATAGGCAGTCTGGGATAAAGAGGCAATATAAATAAATGGAAATGTTCATATTCTTTAAATTCCACAACATAAAATATTTCAATTCAGAAATTTCCAACACTAGACCAAATATACCATTTCTGTAAATCATGTTTCAATTTACTGACATTGGCCAAGATTTGGAGCACTAGGGTTGCTCAGTTGGTTGAGCATCAGTCTCCTGATTTTGGCTCAGGTCGTGATCTTGAGGACTGTAGGTTAGAGCCTTGTGTCTGCCGGCTCTGTGCTGAGTGGGTAGAGCCTGCTTGAGAGTCTCTGTCTCTGGTCTCCCTTTCTCTCACTGCCCCTCTCCTGCTTACACACACACACACTCTCTCTCTCTCTCAAAAATAAATAAATATTTAAAAAAAAAAGTATTGGCCAAGATTTGAACTTCTTTATATGGTTTGTCCTGCATTGTCATTAGCAGATGCTGTCATATCAATTCTTTGAAACCTCCCTATAGTTTGTTGACCTGGAGGCTTGGAACCCTTGGCACAATGTGACATAGTATGATCAAAAATTAATGACATATGGGGATAGACAATTGTGAAAGAAAAGGTTGCTAAGGAAAACAGACTAGTTACCTCCACCAAATATCTTCTTAGGCAAGTGGATTTTAAGAGTTATATGTGGGTTCAAGATTTGAAATTAGATTCTCTTAAAACCATCAAAGACCAAGTATACACTGGAAAATTTTTGTGAGCTCTAGATGTTGTCTAACTCAGTAAGGACACTGGTATTTTAAACTGGAATACTATTTAGCAATGAAAAATGTATTAGCAAATCAAATATGTACCCCAGTGAATTCAAGAGGAGGTGCTTTAAAAGAGAGTGACTCATTATGTTTATCATTCAAGAATATAAACCCGGTTTTGCAACTAAGCTTTTCAAAATTAGAATTCTAGTGTTTGTGTCCTGTCATTAAATATTTTAATTTCTAAATGTTGGGAAATCATTGAATATTTGCTTAAAACACTGACTGTACTAAGCAAATCATATCTGCAGGCAAAATCTATCTCAGGGTTATTTACTTGTCTGCCCTTATTCTTTCTCTTCATGTTCTCTACCATTTACTTGAGTTTATACTTCAATTTTTCTTATAAACATTCCAGTACATTGCTGAGATTACAGACTGCGTTTGCTAGGACATTAACACCTGGTTTGTTGTTGGCATTGCTCTCTGAAGTTGAAGTAGTGTCTACTTTCTATTCATCCGGCTTGAGGTTCACACGTGAGTGGACAGATCATTTGGGATAATGCGTTTTCAGGCATTTGTCTTAAGGGGAACATGCTGGTGAGATGCTCTGTTACTTTCTGCCACGTATTAAGTTGGAACATTTATTTCTCTTTAATGCCACACAGAGGCTTTCAAAATAATGTCCCAACTTGCTTTGGGTTTGCAAATGCTGTGCATCCAACCGTCTAGAGGCTTGCAAATTGTCCAGCCTCTGTAAGCACATTAGCTTTCTTAGTACAGTCCATCAAAATCCCTCCTTGCTTTTTTTTCTTTTTTTTTCTTTTCCTGAGCTGAACTTGTTGCTGGGAATACCAAAATCTCTTAAGTCAGCACCCATTTAAAGATACCAGTTTCCTCAGATTTCTCTTCCCAGTGTCCTTTGCCTGTACTGTATTTATTGTCCACTATGTACTTGTTTTATTTACCATTTTGTAGTGAACTGAATTGAAAGTCATCTTGCATTGTTACTACTTGTCAACATTGTATTCATTCCAACTTTATTCATACCTGCCTTGTGTTTTTTTTTCTTTTTGTCTTTGTTTCTTTCTGTCTTGTTTCTTTGTTTTTTGGTTCCTTCCTTCCTTTCCTGAGTACTTCATTCCAATTCAAATTCTCTCCCCTATAAAATCGATAAAATCATTACTTTCATACTATGTACTATAAAATCACTTATACTGTCTTGAATTTTCACTATTTATTACTTTTTATATGTGTTTACCAATTATATTAAATTTCTCAAAGGCTAGTTATGTAATTTAACTCCCAAAAATTTCTTTAGAAATTATTAGTTATTGGCCTACAATTAGTAGTCAATGAAAGTCTATTGTTCAGTTCATTCTGGCATCACAAATAGATGTAAAGGAATAAGCATTATATTTCATGTGTTAGAACTCAATGCCTGTTTTATAACACTTTATAACATTTTCTTGTGAAAGTGATTATAATTAAATTAATAATTACTTGATTTTATGTTATTTTTCTGCCTTTTGTAGTAAATGTTTTCTTCCTACTTTTCTCTGCACTATGTTGGATTTTATATGTTCTTTTTAATCACAACATTTGGATACTTTAAATCACATCCTAAATGTCACTTAGCAACTTAGGAGAAATGAAAAAAGCAAGCTCATTCATTACTCCAGGGAGAGAAGAGCTATGAAATGGTCAAAAAAAGAAAAAATAAACTAGTAATCTTTAAATCTCCAATATTTATAAATTCTATAGAAGTCTCTTTTCAGAAAAAAAGCTTTCACACACACACACACACACACAAGTGTACATCAGAAAAGTAAACTTTATTTCCTTCAGTGTTATGTAGAGATAAGTTTCAGTACATTTTTGAACAAATTCAATCTAATCTGTTCTCTTATGTACCATTTCCTTCTTTTTCACCAGCAAGTATCTTTCTAGACTCTCGCTAGTCTCTTCTTCTCACTCTTATCACCAAGATTTTTCTGATTATGTATTTTTTTTGAAAAGTGACAGGAGAAAGTCAACACATATTGAGGAAAAAGTGATGATGGACATCATCTTTAAACTTGTTTGTCATTTAATTTAAAATTACAAACAAACTCTTTGCTACTCCAACTCCAGTGTCCATTCAACTTCCGAGAAAGGAGATCACTCTGAGCTAACACAGAGAAACTAAACTACTTGTATATTTGCACCTTAGTTAAATTCATGATTATGTAGTGAAATTATGAAATTTGATGGAGAAAACTATTTTAATGCATAAAATCTTTTGGAAATAATTATAATTGGAACTTCTCTGAGCTGCAAGGAAGATGCTTTGGGGATGTCCTTTGCCTTTACAGATTCTATACAAATTTATAATAAGCTAATCAATTACGGTAAATACATTAGCATTCTGATTCTCTATGGAATCTTCTAGGAATGACAGACTCAATATCTAGGTTCTACTCTTGGCTTTAGTGTTCCCAATAGAATTCATTTGTCAATGTATAATTTAATGCCTGTTATGTAAATATAGCATTGAATATACAATAGACTACACTATTAACATCAGAATATTTTTGGACTCACATTGTCTTCTGCTCAAATTGTTCTCTCCTGTATACTTACACTTGCTACGGTAATCTGTTAATGTCTAAGATTTTGATCAGCTTATTTCTGGGTGTTGATATTTCACGTTTCCTTTAATGAAACAAGTTTTATGTTGCAGAAAAATATTTCCCATGTGAAAGCTTACTTAGTCATGTTCTGCATCTGTACATCAATGGCTCCTCTGGTTTAAACTGAAAGCACAGATTTTTTTGAAAATGAAATACAAGTTTATACCATAAAGACGTTGAATAGCTGGACCGTAATGGATCAGTAATGAGTCATTAGTGACTAAGGTGAGGAAATATTGCTGTAAAGCAATAAGTGACTTTGCAGCACATGCTACATTCAGCAAGAACCAAATGCTAATGCAAATTCAGGTGCCAAAGCTTCCTGTGAGTTTACAAACTGTTCCGAAGAATGCAAACAATGCATATCTTATAGTAGAAATAAAAACCTGACTGCTTAAATTTCCAATTCTCATTAAGCTTAAGCCACCTGGGTGGTAGAGAAACCAGTATAGACAGTTAAGAAAACTGTGTTGCATACTGATTACATGGAGCTCTTTCTAAAGTCAAACATATAATCATATTCTAAAAAGGCTGCCAGCATTGCTCCTTATTTCTTTCGAACTGGTTCTCTTTTCCAAAAAGTTAAACAAAAACCTTCCATTCTCTGATAGGGCCATGTATGACTAATTCTTTTTTTTTAATTTTTTTAATGTTTTATTTATTTTTGAGAAATAGAGACAGCATGAGCAGTGGAGGGTCAGAAAGAGAGGGAGATACAGAATCAGAAGACAGGCTCCAGGCTCTGAGCTAGCTGTCATCACAGAGCCCAACGCGGGGCTTGAACTCACAAACCATGAGATCATGACCTGAGCTGAAGTCGGACACTTAGCCAACTGAGCCGTCTAAGTGCCCCATGTATGTCTAATTTTTAAAGGCACGTAGTATGCTCAGAAAATATTTGTTAAAAGTGATAGTAGCTTTAAAACTAATTTACAACCAGTATAACAAGAGTTCTGCTTGGTTAGAAAGGATGTAAACTGTGGAACTAGAGTCTGATTCTGGAAGGACCTGCTGAGGTAGGCATTAGCTTTTATTTTGGATGGTAGAAACATCTGAGAGATCCAAGAGAAAATTATAGAAGAGACAAGCTAAGAAGTAGAGAGGTACTCAGTGCCCGAAGAAGCAACTATTTACAATCCAGAAAGTATTTCATTATTTTAATTACCAGGATTGGCTATCATGGCATAATAGCTAAACATCATCAGAGAAAGACAAATGCCATTCAATTTCACTTACATGTAGAATCTATAAAGCAAAACAAATGAGCAAACAAAAAACAGACTCTTCAATACAGAACGCAAATACAGGTGGTTGTCAGAGAGGAGGTGGGTGGAGAGATAGGTGAAATAGATGAAAGAGATTAAGAGGTACAAACTCCCAGTTACAGATAAATCATGGAGATAAAATGTACAGCATAGGGAATATAGTCAATAATGTCATAATAATGCATGGTGACAGATGATGACTGCACTTACCATGGTGAGCACTGAGGAATATAGAGAAATTGTTGAATCACTATATTATATATCTAAAGTTAACACACCATTGACTGTCTACTAAATTAAAAACAAACAGAAGAACTAAACATCAGCCTTGAATGAGTTAGTGAATGAATGATAACTTCAGCAAGACTGCCCATCAGATAATTTTCTAGTGCTGTTAGTACCACATCACATTGTCACTAGGTATACTCAATGAAGGTGATGCTCTTTGTTTCAGATATTTCTTGTTCCATTCACAAGTTAGAATATGAAGTCTGAGTCAAGTTAGGTGACATTTAACTGAGCCAGCAAGTAGCCAGGCAGGACTTCAACACACAATGTATTTTGCCTTACCCAGTGCTTACTGAACTACCTTTGCTAGAGAATGAAAGGCCTCCTAACAGAACCTGGTGTAAGGGGTCCTCGTCCAGGTGAAATTGTAGGAAGGAGTGGAGGACTGTTCAGGTATAGGAGGAAAGAAGGGAGAAAGTAGGTCTTTTGAAACCCTTGCAACAATTTGTCTTTTAAAAATTTTTTTAGGGGCGCCTGGGTGGCTTAGGCGGTTAAGCGTCCGACTTTCACTTAGGTCATGATCTCGCGGTTCGTGGGTTCGAGCCCCGCGTCGGGCTCTGTGCTGACTGCCAGCTCGGAGCCTGGAGCCTGTTTCAGTCAGTGACTCCCTCTCCCTCTGACCCTCCCCTGCTCACGCTGTCTCTCTCTCTCTCTCTCCTAGAAATAAATAAATAAATAAAATAATAAAATAAAAAAATAAAAAATTTTTAAAAATAAAACTTCAGGTGTATTATCTAATAAAATATACTGTATAAAATATCTTTAAACAAAATTTAGTTATGGCAGGTTGTTCAGGGGAAATAAGTGTTGTGGACAGAGAGGCTCTTTAGTGAATGAAGGTGAGCCATAACTGAGTTTTCTAGAGCTTTCTGTGAAGTCAGCTACAGAGTCACCCTGCCCAAGTGGGAATCCTAACTACACCCTTCACTAGGTGTGAGTCATTAAGCACCTAACCTCTCTGAGCCTCTGTTGCCTCAACTGTAATATAAGAGAAAATTGTCTTCATTCAACAGCTGTGAAAATTTTGTGAGATGACTTATACTGGAGGTTGGCACAATGGCTAGCAAAAAGTAAGTACTAAATAAATGTTAAGCCTTACTATTGCTGTTTTTGCATAAGGAAAATGTAAGAGAAAGTCTCCATAGCCTTAACAATTGCTAGAGTGATTTTGGTAGAATGGATATTTGATAAATGTTTGTTTAATATGGGACCAATGAGTGTTATCAAGAAAGTAACCTTTTTCTTGACTTTTCTTTTTTTGTTTGTTTTTAGTAAGATCTTCCACTGATAATGAAATATCCATTAAAGTCAGGGTCATATGATGTAATTTTTTCCCCTGGCAGTTTGTATTTCTAGAATTATTTATATAATAGTCTGGAAGATAGAAAGTTTCAAGACTGTGGCAGCCTATAAATTATAATAATTTTATAAATGACTAATTTTAAATTCACATCATTTTCTATAGGGGTATGGATAAAGCATAGACATGAAAATATAATGTAGTATAAGATGATGCTGCAGTGAGACAGAGTGTAAATAAGCTAGAGACTTAACTGAATTACAGCATGCAGTGATATTTAGTATGTGTTACATTCTCTGCAAGTCAGTAAGAACTATGGGGTACCATGAAACATAAGACATGGTCTCAGGCCTTAAGAGCACCACTCTAAGATGATACATGTTTACTTACTCATATATGTGTGCATTTACTCAATTAATCTACAAAAATTTACTGGATGCTTGCAATGTGCCACTGTGTTTTGTACTGAATGTACAATAATAACAAAATGATGTTCTTGCTTTCAAGGTGCTCCCAGTCCTGTGAAGGAGATAATAATGGAAACAGCTATTTAAAATGAAATGTGGTAAGTATTATAAGAGTGACATGGAAACATGGAATAGAAAGTCACAGACAATTAAGACAAATTGAAAGTAACTGGTCATGAATTTGGTAGAGTTCATAGACCACAAAAAGTTAAGGCCCTAAAAGATGTTTGTGAGGTTTAACCAACACATTCTAGTAAATTGATATCAAAATCATTGAAGGCCAGCTGGGAAAGTCTTCCTATTGGACATGAGTCTAAAACAGATCTTACAGAGTGATGCTGCTTGAGTAGAAGGGAAAGAACAGGGCATTTGACAACATTAAATCAGTTGTTTCATGTTCAACTGTCCATTTAGACTATCCACCTGTCAAATGAGCCATGTGTGCCCTTCACTGTGTGCGATGAATCATCAAATCTGTGGGAAGGGTCTTCACTGTTATTTGAATGAATTTTATATTATTTATTGTCTAAAAGGCATCCCTAGCATCTGGTCCTTAACACTGGTCTCCTCTTCTCTGTTTGAACACTCTCAGGGATTGATTGCATCACTCTCTTTCTGCCTGCCTCTAGTATATTTAAATTTACGAAGTGTCTCTCTTCTAGGCCTACTTATTTCTCCTGGTTCCCTCAATAGCTGCACAGATTATTTGATACCCTTTTCATTCAGTAGTCTTTCAAAAAAATTAAATACCGCTACTGTTTTGACAAAAGTCCTCTCTTTTGTAAACTAAGCATCCACAACTTCTTCCACTCTATTGACACAGCAGTTTCTAGATCTTTGATCCTTTGGAGAAGATAAATAAAAGTACTAGTAATGTTTTTGTTTGGCGGCAGAGATGGATTTAATACCCTTAATAAGACGTTGAGGTATCTGTCCACCTTTGATGATGACTCACTTTATAATTAGGTACCTATAATGCCACTTTGTCCCTAGTCTCTTCCTTTATTCCTAACATTTTTCATATTCCCTGTCATAATCCTCCATTTGCAATTGTTATTACTTGACCATTTTAGGTAAATTGTCAGTGTTTTCTTATTGTGGTCATGATATTTTATTTTTGACTGTAATAATTGGTTTGTCAAGAAGAAAGGGGCTAAAACTCAGTTGTGTCTATGCTATTATCTCCTTATCCCCTATTACCTCTTTTGTAAAATTAAGACTCTTGATTAGATAAATTCTTCAATCTGCCTTAGCTCTAAATTTCTGATTCCATGTGTTTATTATCTTACTGGAACAACGTGGACATTGGAAGTAACTATTTTCTTTGCTGTCTATCCAATGTCTTCTGATATTGTGGATAAATACAACTTCAATATTATGCAACAACAGTAAAGATAAAACAACTGTAAAGATAATTCCTAGCCAAGGCAATTATTTTGATCTTCACTCCTCGTTGAGATTCAGTAAAGCATATGTAATTTGTAACAGCAGGAAAAAGCATCAGGGAAAGGAGGAAAGCCAACCTGACCTGGTGATGAGGAGCAGAGATACTGTTCTTCTCATATGAAGGAGAAAAATAAGGACCAATGAACACCACTTCATAGAGTAATAGACACCAAGGAAAGAAGGGAAAACCACTGGTAAGTAATGGGCATTGCTACTACCTCTTGCCATTTTTATTCTGTTCATGACATGAATATAGCCCCATAAATTATCTTCTGAAGCCGAAAATCTTTTTCTTTGAACAAAGATTCATCCTAATGATTTTGATTCTATCTACTTTTTTTTTTATTTTTTTTTTTTATTTCTAGGAGAGAGAGAGACAGCGTGAGCAGGGGAGGGTCAGAGAGAGAAGGAGTCACAGATAAACAGGCTCCAGGCTCTGAGCTGGCAGTCAGCACAGAGCCCGACGCGGGGCTCGAACCCACAAACCGCGAGATCATGACCTAAGTGAAAGTCGGATGCTTAACCGACTAAGCCACCCAGGCGCCCCATGATTCTATCTACTGAAATGAATGGAATCAATTGCATACCCTGTAATAATACTGAATAAAAATTACCTTTTTGAGACTATAACCTTTTCCAAATAGCATAATAATTGAAATGTAGCTATCCTATTACATGACAATTGAATCACGAGAAATTGAGTTGAGAATTCAATTGAATTGAGAATTTAATTAAGAAATTGATGAGAATCATATTTTCCTTCTATTTCTATGAAACCTTAAAATCTCTCAGTGATACAATGAATAAGTAAACTTAATATCCACAGCTTCACCTTCCTTTCCTTGAGAAGGCCAAGATTTCAATTGTGTAAAACCTCAGGAGTAATATGCTGTGATGTTATCTGATTATTTAAAAAATTGTCAGTTGTGTATGTCTTCTAAGAACTTTTACATACAAGATTACACATAATAGATAAGATTACAAATACAAGCATATATTGCCTAAACATATTATATATATATATATATATATATACATATGCATGTATATACGTACATACATATATATATGTACACACACACATACACATAAGAAAAGCAACTTTATGTAATGTCCAATGCTTTTCTAAGTACTTAATAGAGTAATCATTTAATCTTTAAAATTGATAATAATGAGTATCTGGCTGGCTCAGTCAGTACAGCATGTGGCTCTTAATTTCAGGGTCATGAGTTCAAGCCCCACAGTGGGTATGGGGCCTACTTAAATTTTTCAAAAAATTAAAAAATAATACAATTCATAATAAGCCTATGGGGTATTATTACCACTATTTTATTGATGAGGAATATGAGAGATGAAGAATTTAACTGATCTGGCCAAAGTCACATAGTAAAGGGAGAGAGGAAGTGGTTTGACTCCAGAGACATTATCGTCATGTTGCTTATTTATGTATGGATATGGACATATGGACATATTCTACAAAACTATATACTCAGTATCCATCTCTTAATGACTATTATCTACTACAAAATTGGTAACGTTAACCAAACCTAAGTTTGGCTTCAGTGTTGCATTGAATCATTCAGAGTTAAGTGGTATGAAGGTATAGAAAATGGTGGAGGTCTAGACCAGATGGACTTAACAGATATATTCAGAATATTCCATCCTAAAGGCAGCAGAATACACATTCTTTTCAAGCACACATGTGACATTCTCCAGAACAAATCACAGACTAGGCCACCAATAAAACCGCAACAAATACCAAAAATTGAGTCATACATTTTCTGATCACAATGTTATGAAACTTGAAATCATTCACAAGAAAAAATTGGAAATACCACAAACATATGGGGGCTAAAAAGCACCTTATTAAAGAATGAATGAGCCAACCAGAAAATTAAAGAAAAATTTTAAAAAATGGAGTGGTGCTTTGGTGGCTCAGTCAGTTAAGTGTCCAATCTTGGTTTCAGTTATGGTCATGATCTCCTGGTTTCACGAGTTCCAGTTCCATGTTAGACTCTGTGCTGGCAGCACGGAGCCTGCTTGAGATTCTCTCCCTCTTTCTCTGCTCCTCTACCACTTACAATGTCTCTGCCTCTCTCAAAATAAATAAATAAACTTAAAAAGCACATAAAAATGAAAATGAAAATACAACAGTCCAAAACTTTTGGGATCCAGCAAAAGTGGTCTTAAGAGAGAAGTATGTAGCAATATAGGCCTACCTCAAGAATCAGGAAAAGTCTCTTATAAACAGCTTACCCTTACACCTAAAGGAGCTAGGAAAAGAAAAATAAATGAAGCCTAAAGCCAGAAGAAGAGAAATAATAAAAATTAAAGCAGAAGTAAATGATACAGAAACAAACAAAAAAACTCCAGTAGAACAAATCAACAAAACCAAGAGCTTGTTCTTTGAAAGATTAATAAAATTAATAAACCTATAGTCAGACTTATCAAAAAGAAAAGAGAAAGAACCCAAATAAATAAAATCATGAAAAAAAGAGGAGAGATCACAACCAACACCATAGAAATACAAATAATTATAAAATAATATGAAAAATTGTATGCCAACAAATTGGCCAATGTGGAAGAAATGATAAATTCTTACAAAAACACAAACTACCAAAATTGAAAAAGGAAAAAATAGAAATGGAAGGAAAACTTCTAAACTCATTCTATGAGGACCACATTACCTGGATTCCAAAAACAATGACTACATTAAAAAAGAGAACTATAGGCCAATATCTCTGATGTCCATGGATACAGAAATTCTTAATAAAATACTATCAAATCAAATCCAAGATTACATTAAAAGAAGCATTCACCACGATTAAGTGGGATTCATTCCTGAGCTGTGAGCATAGTTGAATATTCATAAATCCATCAATGTGATAGACCACATTAGTAAAAAAAAGGATAAAAACCATATGATTCTCTCAATAGATGCAGAAAAAGCATTTGAAAAAATACTGCATCCATTCTTGATAAAAACCCTCAACAAAATAGGGATAGATGGAACACACCTCAACATGATAAAGACCATATATAAAAGACCTACAGCTAATATCCTCAGTGGGGAAAAGCTGAGAGCTTTTCCTCTGTTGTCAGGACAAGAGAGGGATGTCCACTCTCACCACTGTTAATTAACATAGTACTGGAAATCCTAGCCTCAGCAGTCAGAAATCAAAAAGAAATAAATCATCCAAATAGGTAAGGAAAAAGTCAAACTTTCACTAACAGCCAACAACAAGATACTATATGCAGTAAATCTGAAAGACTCCACCCAAAAATTGCTAAAACTAATACAGGAAATCAGTAAAGTTGCAGCTTATAAAATTGATGTGCAGAAACCTGTTGCATTCTATTTTTGCGTTAATGAAGCAGCAAAAAAAGAATTAAAAGAATCAATCCCATTTATAATTGTACCCAAAACCATAAGATACTTAGGAATAAAACTAGCCGAAGAGGTTAAAAGATCTGTACTCTGAAAACTATAGCATACTTACAAAAGAAACTGAAGATGACGAAGAAATGGAAAAATATTCCATACTCATGGACTGGAAGAACAAATATTGTTAAAATGTCTATACTAACCAAAGCAATCTATGCATTAAATCCAATTCCTATCAAAATACTATTAGCATTTTTCACAGACCTAGAACAAACAACCCTAAAATTTGTATGGAACCACAAAAGACCCCACTTAGCCAAAGCAATCTTGGAGAAGCAAAGCAAACCTGGAGGCATCACAATTCTGACTTCAAGTTATAGTACAAGCTGTAGTGATCAAAACAGTATGTTGTTGGCACAAAAACAGATACATAGATCAATGGAACAGGATGGAGAACTCAGAAATGGACCCACAACTACATGGCCAACTATCTTTTACAAACAGGAAAGAATATCCAATGAAAAAAGACAAATAGTGTTGGGAAAACTGGACAGCAACATGCAGAAGAATGAAACTGGACCACTTTCTTACACCATACAGAAAAACAAATTCAAAATGAAAAAAGACCTAAATGTGAGACCAGAAACCATCAAAATCCTAAAAAGAACACAGGAGGCACCTTCTTTGACATCAATCATGCAACTTTTTACTAGACACATCCCTGGAGGCAAGGGAATAAAAAGCAAACATGAACTATTGGGACTTCAAGATAAAAAGTTTCTGCACAGAAAAGGAAACAATTAACAAAACTAAAAGGCATTTATTTGAATGGAAGAAGATATTTGCAAATGACATATCCAATAAGGTATTAGTATCCAAAATCCAAAATGTTGGCAAGGATGCAGAGAAAGGGGAACCCTCTTACACTGTTGGTGGGAATACAAACTGGTACAGCCACTCTGGAAAACAGTTGCAATAGAACTTCCCTATGACCTAACAGTTACACTATTAGGCATTTACCCAAAGGATACAAAAATACTGATTCAAATGGACATATACACCCTAATGTTTATAGCAACATATGCACAATAGCCAAATTATGGAAAGATCCCAAAAGTCCATTGACTGATGAATTAATAAAAGAGAAATGGTATACATATATACAATGGAAAATTATTCAGCCATCAAAAAGAATGAACTCTTGCCATTTACAAAAATTTGGATACAGCAAATAGTATTATACTATAAGTGAAATTAGTCAGAGAAGGACAAATAACATATTAGTTCACTCATGTGTGGGATGTAAGAGATATCACATAACAGACACCTGGGTGGCTCAGTTGGTTAAGCATCTGACTTGATTTTGGTTCAGTTCATGATCTCAGGAGTATGAGATCATGTCCTATGTTGGGCTCCAAGCCTTCTCAGACTCTCCTTCTCCCTTTCCCTCTGACCTTTCCCCACTTGCATGCATGCTCTCTCTCTCTTTCTCTCACACTCTGTCTCTCAAAAAAAAAAAAAAAAGATATAACAAATGAACATAGGGGGAAAAAGAGACAGGGAGGCAAACCATAAAACAGACTCTTAACTATAGAGAACAAATTGAAGGTTCCTAGCAGGGAGGTGAGTAGTGGGATAGGTTAAATGGGTGATGGGTATTAAGAAGGACACTTATTACAATGAACATTGGATGTTATATGTAAATGATGAATCACTAAATTCTATACCTAAAACTAGTATAGTTATACTGTATGTTAACTAACTGGAATTTAAACAAAATTATGAAATTTAAAAAAATAGACATTATGAAAATGAAAATTAAATTATTTACAGTAACTAAAACATAAAATAAATTCATCTATTTATTGGGGAAAAAGGGAAAAAATGGTGGAGGCTACTAGTTCCCACTGAAACTTAAAAGTTGGACTTAAAAACTAAAAATTAATCCTATCCTTTTTTCTTCTTTTCTTCATTACCCCATTGCTATGCGTTGATGTGTGGACAAAAGGAAGAATTTGTTACCAAGGAATTTTTCTATTTAAATGCTTGGTATATCTAGGAATCCAATAGGGGATGAACTAAAATTTATAATTCTCATAAATCGTATTCAGTCTTATTTCATTTTCTTAGGCAGAGGTGGAATATGTGAGTAGAAAGCAGGAGGAAGAGTGGCATCATTCAAACTTAGAGTAAGGAGAGGGAAATAAAAGAAAATGACCATGTGGCTCTATCCTCACAATGATTTCAAATGGAAATAGTCATCTAGATCCTTTACTACATGTACACGCAGGTACTTGCCAAATTCCAGTTTGTCATCATCCAAAAAGACTCAATAGTTTATCTCCAATTGATTGTGTTATTATCTTAACTTTTCAACTCTCAAAGCCCCAGAAAAGGAATGGCTAAACTGCTAATGAAAATTGAAATGTCCAGAAGCACCCTGGTGTGAGCCATTTCTATGGTGTTCTAGTTCAGCAGATCCCAGGAATATGGCTCAGACCAATTAAAAATATAATCTCAGGCAGTGAGGCCCAAGAGTAGGAATTTTATGATTGTGCTAGGCAATTACACTTTGCACCTTGCACTTTGCACTTTAGTTAGATGCTATAACCCCATTTTAGCAGCTAGGATGCAAAGTTAAGAGCTTTGGGTTTACTGTGAGTGACAACAGAAGACTGAAGGAAAATGTGATCATTTGCTACCTACATAGCCTATGTGACACTGCAGAATTTCAACTCTCCTTACTCTTTGATTCCATGCTGTTCTCCTTTACATTGCTTTACTATTGTCCAACCGCTTCCTTCCTCTATTCATCAAGTGTACCAAACACATGAATGCTTCAGAGGTATTATACTTATGAGTCCTAATGCCTAGAACAAACTTTTCACTCCTCCATACCTGACTAGTGAGGTAGCATTTTATTATGTCAGCTCAGCTAAGAGGGAATCACACTCCCCAGAATTTTCTTCCCTGCACAGTTCCAAATTACAAGCAAACATGAGAGATATTTGGCATGAGGTTTGAAAGGCAAAGAGGAGTGACAGATACATTTCTTTCACACTCAAACTGTTGGAGCAAGGGGACTTTGTGCAGGTGCTGTTGCAGTTCACATACTTTTTTATTTTCTTTTTGACCATCTCACCTTATTAGCAAGGGGCAACCATGCAGCCTGTAACTCCTTCTAGAAACTACCAGGTTTTCCTTTGACTTCTTCAACTTCTATACTAGGAGTTGAGGTCCATGACAAGGGTTCTGGCTTTTCCTGTATGTAACTAGAACCATTGAGGTTGATGGCTTAGAGGTGGTGAGAGGCTGATGCGAGTTCCAGTCCGTCCTGCCCTGTTCTGTACATGCTCACCCTCCACACTCCACACCCACCTTCCCTCCAGCACCCACTGTGCAGCTGTGCTGCTGCCTTCAGCCTCCTGCACCCCAGCAGAGATGGACACCCCATTGGCATAATCAGCTCCCACATTGGGTGTGGTCAAATCTCTGTGAGAAAGCTTTTATTTTTCACTCCCAGTGATTCGGTTTCTTCAACAGAATCCTGATCGATCTAGTTTCTGTTCTTATTCAGGCTTCAGCCTTAATATCCCTCTGTAGGGGCCTTCCCAGCCAGCGTTATTATCCAGAATGTGTCTCTCCTCACCCCTCTCCTTAGACCCTAGCTCATCACTGTGTTCCTTTCTCTCCAAACACTTAATCATCATTTATACCGATTTCACTTAGCTTACTGTCAATTTCCCTCATGACTACGTTGACTCTGTGAGAGAAGTTATGGTTTGTCCTCTTTGTCACGTTATCTCCAATATCTGTGATAGTGCCTGGTAGACAGTGAATGATAATTAAATAATTTTTAGTACATGTGAATGAATGATAAGTGAATGGA
This sequence comes from Proteles cristata cristata, assembly GCA_017311185.1. NCBI lineage: Eukaryota > Metazoa > Chordata > Mammalia > Carnivora > Hyaenidae > Proteles > Proteles cristata. The sequence continues at coordinate 340,554 of JAESUZ010003242.1, forward strand.
TAGATACTTTTTAGTAAGGTAGCTCTGAGGGCCCTGCGAACAAAGATTTTGAACTTGGTGACTGAAAAGGGGGCTACGGAGATAGATAAAGACCTGAAAAATGAAGGTGAACAATACGAGCCATGAACAAAGAGAGGAGAGAGGACAATTTGACTCCTCCATGGAGAAGAGGACTGTGAAAGAGAAAGTAGACTTCAGATGAGAGATTCCTCATTCCTTTAAAGAAATGAGATCATTCACTGATAGATAAGGGATTTCTCAGAGATTTGAGCACACACACAGTGTGAGGCATCTATCTGTGCGCTGTGCATCTTGTACCAGAGGCTGCAGGCAACAGGGCACCAGGTCCAGAGGGAATATTGGTGTGGAGTGTGGTCGGCGGGCACAAACTGAATGGGGAAGGATGGACTGGAACTCTCGCATCATCTTCTCATTCCTCATTCTTCAGGACCAGACGGGCAGTGATGCTTTGACAGATTGAAGGTGAAGAACAGCCTTTAGGGAACAAGATACAGAGTTTGAAGATTTCAATTCAGATGGAAATTTTGGATAAAATGAGAAGAGTCAGGAGTGGTGACACACTAACTTAGATGTATCAGACAATGGTATTCTCTGAAGCTATGCCAGTAGTTAAGATTATCCGGTAGACTGTTGAAGTAAGCTAAGGAAAGGTGCAAGGAATCCTTAAATATTTGCCAAGTAGGAAGGTGAGTAAAACTATAAAGCTTAAGAGATCTTTAAAAACTTTCCATGCTTTGAGTATGAAGTGATATTGTTTTAGATCAGCACACTGCACAAGCATGAAGAGCAGGCTAAGAATCACACACTTCATTCCCCTGAACCAGCAGCCTCAGAACTCAGCAAGTCATCACCATCAGGATCTTCTTGCCTTTTTTCTCAGCTCTTCTACCCAAATACTCATTGTGATGTTTCAAACTCCCTCCACTAAGTTTAAACCTAAGTGGAAAAAAATTGTATTGTCTGTATCTACAGTTCTCAAATGGAGGCAATTTTGCCCCTGTGGGTACATTTGACAATGTTTGGAGATATTTTCTATTATTACAGGCATCTTGTGGTTTGAACTCTGGATGTCAATAAGCATCCTGTAAGGCAGGGACAGTGATCTTCCCCCACAACAAAGGACTTGCTCATCCCCCAATTGTTTTGCAAAGAGTTACTCTCACTTTAAAAAATATTTTTAATGTTTTTAATTTATTTTTGAGAGAAAGAGAGAGACAGCATGAGTGGGGGAGTAACAGAGAGAGGGTAACATAGAATCTGAAGCAGGCTCCAGGCTCTGAGCTGTCAGCACAGAGCCAATTGGGGGGCTCGAATCCAGGAACTGTGAGATCATGATCTGAGCCAAAGTAAGATGCTTAACCCACTGAGCCACTCAGGTGCCCTGCTTTCACTTTTTTTATTAAAAAAAAAGTTTATTTATTTTGAGAGAGCACACATGCATGGGTGGAGGAGGGGCAGAGAGAGAAGGAGAGAGAGAATCTCAAGCAGGCTCCATGCTCAACTCAGAGCCTGATGCAGGACTCGATTCCACAACTGTGAGATCATGACCTAAGCCAAAATCAAGAGTTGGACACTTAACCAATTGAGTCAACCAGGCGCACAACAAATAGCTGCTTTTAGAACATGATTTTCAGATGTTCCACAAAATATTAATTGAGTTTGTACATACACTCATACTTACACATTAATAACATTATGGTCAAATTAGCTGCAAAAAGTATTTAAATGGCTTTATTTATTACCGTATTCCTCAGAGTCTTGAATATACTAATGGGCATTTTAAATCTCTTAAGTGGTATTCTGCATGCCCTGTTTCTCAAATTTAATTGACTTAGGAGCCTAGTTCTGATAAAACATGTTGAGGAACTAATGTTCTGCAAGAAAACTTTGGGAAACACTGTTTTGAAGACTGGGAATAGAATCTTAAACTACGAGGAATACAATAATATAAATATTGCCCCCAAAAATGTTTACTAAAAGATGAGTATCTAGATCTGTGATCTAATTCCAGATCTGTTTGCTCTATTTATTAGTCAAAGGTTAAGAGGCAATTATTGTGTAAGGCTCTAACTTGGGGTATGGTTATTAAAAAGATTTTTAAATTGGCAAATAAATACATATAATTTTATGAAAGTGTTAGAAATTCAAACACAATTATCTGTGCTATGAATGTCCACAGAAAATTAAAATAAGAAATAAATATATAAGATAAAAAATGTAAACCAGACAAAACTGCAGACCAGGTACAGTAATTATTTAAAAAAAATAAATTAAGTAAACTAATCTATTTAAAATTTTAAAAGTTTAAGATTTTACTAAAAATAGTAAGCTACATATAATAAAAAATACTTAAAATTATGTGTCTTCCATTCAATTGGCATCTCCATAAACATATGTCAAGTTTAATCACTGGAAAAAAAAATCACTGACCAGTTTCCATGTATTTTAGATTCACTCTGAAATAAGTGAAAAAAAAAATAGAAATGTATTCAAATATATTTTATACTATCATTGTGGTACCATGTTATGGGTACTACTTTTTGAAAGTAAGCATCTTACATGTGAGTGATGCAATCTTTTGGGGCTTAATTGTACTTGGAAAAATAGTGTTTGTCCATACCACTATTCTTTTTTCATTTGCATGAAGTTTTGATTATTCTAGACTTTTATGGTATAGATTTTAAGAAAGAAAAAAAATCTGGGAAGAATCCAGGGAGTGAAGCTGTGAGTGATGATATTATTAAATGGCCTGGAAAATAAGATATATAAAGAAGGCTAAAAAAGGGAGGGGGGGTGAAGGTGGTTGGCTTATAAAAGAGTATCTTGAGGAATGAGTTACTAAAAATTCTATTTGAACCAAAAACAGAATATATAAAAGTGTTCTTAAATTGTACCAAAGAAAAAGGTTAAACATAAAGATGAACTGTGTTGTTGTACACTTGAATCATTTCTGAGGTTGGTGCTTTTATAGCCTTTTGAGGGCAAGAGTCTAAACTCCTAAGCCTGTTGAATTATATTTAGTGCTATTGGATAAAAGAAAGTGGTATTTCTTTTTATGTCTATACAAAATGTCTTTATATGTCTTTTTATGTCTCTGTGCACACCCTCCTATGGTTTTCATCAATGTTTTTCCAGACATATATCGCAAAAAGTGGTTAAATGAAGAATATAAGCAGCAATGGCAGAATGAAAGTATAACAAAAGATTTTACCAGGATGGAGGAGAATGTTTATATGTGTAAGTGCAGAGTATCATTCACAGAGGAAGTACTGTATTTCAGTCCCAGAAATTCAGTGTGTTATGTTCTAAAACTTTATTTTATTTTTTTAATGCTTATTTATTTATTTTGAGAGAGAGTGCACGTGTGCGAGCAGGAAGATAGAGAATCTTAAGCAGGCTCTGCACTGACAGTGCAATATGGGGCTTGATCTCACCATCGTGAGATCATGACCTAACCTAAAACTAAGAGCTGAATGGTTAGCCAACTGAGCCACCCAGCACCCCTAAAACTTCCTTTTATAGGTAAGAGAAATAGTTATCTTTTGACAGATAAAATTAACCAAGATAAGAAGACTGATACATAAAGTTCTACTACCAATCTACTTGACACTGGGACATGTACCTGTCACATTTACAAGAATTTAATCTTGGCCTCACCACACATCCTTTCTCAGTAATCAGCATATGTGCTGAACAAAACTGTTTTGTTTGGTGACTATAATAAGGTGAATTAGTACACTAAGCAGACAGGCCAGTTTATACTATGGTCACATGTTAAACCCTAAAATCTCAGTGGCTTAATTTAATAAGGGTTAATTTCTCTTGGAGATATGGAAGTATAATCATTGATTCTTAAGCACTCGCCTTGAACGTGACACACACCATTTCAGCTTTCAACCAATCGGTCAGAATTAGTCACATTGCCTAATAGGAAAGGAGCTGAGAAATGTGGAAATGCATATAAAATATTTGCTGAGTTTTAGATAACTATCCTAGTTAGACCAATTAATTATTTAATGACAAAACGTAAATCTATATTTCATGCAATTTGTCAATGATTCAAACAGCTTAAAGAAGGGTCTAATTCCTTTTCTTAAAAACTCTGGAGTAGACATTATTTACAGCTGACTCCAATATTCTACCTTTTCTATGGTTTGATATCTGACCATCCCATGTTCATCTGGCAGAATATGTGTATTTAATATATTTATCTTTTAAAACAATTTATACTAAAGTCAGCTAATTTTATAGCTACTCTATTTGGTTTTTTAGGTGACTTACATACCTGTGATTTTATTCATTAAATACTGATTGCATTTTTCAGCTGGATGGTAGAGTGAGGTTGCAGACTGATAACACATCAATTATAAGTTTATTAAACATCTTAATCAAAATTTCAGTTAATAAATATACTATTTTGTTAAGAAAAGGTATAGAACTTGGAATAAGATATTTATATATTATACTGCTTTTAATAACTTGGTCATTTCAATTAATTGATTAATTCAATCTTTAAATCTTTTTTAAACTTAAATCTAGAGACTAAACTGAATTCACTCTCATGTTTTTAAGGTATGGCTTAAAAATCCACTATTTTCTAAGTAATATGATTTATATTTTGTTAAAGAAACAATTGCAAATTCACAAAATATTGTCTTGTAATACAAAATGATTAAGTTTTTGTTGTTAGTGTTTTTATTATTTATTTTTGAGAGAGACAGTGGCAGAGTGTGAGTGGGGGAGGGGCAGAGAGAGAGGGAGACACAGAATCTGAAGCAGGCTCCAGGCTCTGAGCTGTCAGCACAGTCTGATGTGGTGCCTGAACTCACGAACAGTGAGATCATGACCTAAGCAGAAGTCAGACTCTTAACTGACTGAGCTACCCAGGTACCTCAGTAATTAGAATTTACCCTCCAAAATGTCAGCTGGGACTGTAGTCTCTTGGAAGGTTGGATTTGGAGGAATCTACTTTCAAGGTCACTTGTGTGATTGTTCACAAGCTTTATTTCACTGGCTGCTAGCTGAAGATTTGTTTCTTGCCTCACAGGCCTCTAGAAGCTTCTATATGTAATAGCAACTGATTTTTTCCAGAGCAAGTCATCCTAGAGAGATGGCACACTGAACCTGGCACTGGAGCCTCTTATAAATTAATTTTGGAAGTGACATACCATCATTTTGCTATTTGCTATTGGTAAAATGTACCACACATTATATTCAATTATTGTAATGATTTATGGAATGTATTAAACTAGACAGAGAGGACATATACAAGGGTGTGAATAACAAGAGACAGAGATCATTGGGTGTCATCCTAGAGATTGTCTGCCACTTCTTTGTCCTGTGTTCTTTCTCTCCATAATACTTATCATCTTATAATTTGAATGTACATTGGTTAATTTTTACTGTGTCCCCTTACTAGAATATGGGTGACATGAGAGTAGGAACTTTATCTTTTATTGGTCACTGATGTCTAGGAAAATACCTGACTCTCGAGTACTCAATAAACATAGTTTGAGTGATTGAGTGAATGACTGGTAGCATGAATTTTAAAATTTCAATTTAGTAAAGTCATGCCTTTATTTTTGTACTCAATTACTTGTTTTATTCAAAAGCATATATTTTAATAAGAGTTTGCATTTAACTTCGGTCAGTTCAAAAGCTTCTGTCAGTTCTTTTGAAGGAAAACAAAAAAGAAATGGAGAAATATTATTCAATCCATGTTAACAGATAGAAAAATAAGACACTGTGTCATACTGGGAAGATGTCATAGATTACACTGTTGACAAAAAATATACACACACTTACACATCATTTCACTATATAAATTTTTTTTGAAAAAATATAGGATATACTTGTAGTTATAGTTCAAAAGCTGTTTTTGACAGGGCAGAATAAAACTGTCTTCATATTTATTGGACCATGCATTTTCAGCCAAAGAGCAATTATATTTCTTAATATCACTAAGCACATTATAATGCTGAAAAGAAATATTGGTGAAAATTGTAATTTAAATTACAGTGAAAAACTCTGAAAAGTCAGCATTATTAAAAAAAACTGCTGAAAATACAAAATCTAAGTAGGTGACTAAACACCTGGCTTAGTGGAAGAATAGAATAATGGGCTAAATAAAGAAGACACTGAGTGCTAAGAATTTAATTTTTCAAAGAATAGACTCTGAAATTATTCCAAACACTTTTGAAAAGGTGACAATAAATTTGGCATCTAGGGAGAAGACTGTGTTTTATCCAGGTCTACCAAAGAGTAAGTATGCTCCCATTGGATAAACTGGTCTGTGTCTATTCTATTTGGTCAGCATGCATCCATGCTGTACTGCTTCTTAAGCATTTTAAATATTGCATCTGATATTATCTATTAGTTTATATTTATAGGGAAGGTGAATTTGAGCATTTTTTGGTTTATATATTTGATTGACTCTTATATTTGAATTGTTCTTACATATTTGACCAGTCTTTAAAGACTCAAGCAATATCACTATTTTCTTTAAATTTTAATTCCTTAAAAATTATATACATTGTAATGAAGGCTTCTTTACTTCCATATAACACATGGCCTCATCAGGACTTATAAGAGTCAACTTTTAAAAAATGCTTGCTAACTGTGGGAATAATTCAGCTTCCCTTCATTCTGTTCTACTCCTATATCCCATGTCTCTGGACAGTTTAATGATGACCTTCTTAAGTACTGATCCTATATACCACCCAACAATGTTCTCTTCTTATTATTTTTTAATGAGAGTTAAAAGGAAGTGACTTATAGAGAGAAAGTTTGAAAGAAAAAGCTTCAATCAAAGGAGCAAGTAGGTGAGGAAATAATACACTATAGATCCCAGAGAATAGGTGAAGAAAGAAGAAATTTAATTTTGGGTAGAATAAAGGAAGCTTCTACCACGGACATCAATCAATCTACTAATTAGTAATATTTATTAAGAACTTTCTATTCTCAAGACAATATATGATACTGTTTCTGTTCTTGTGGCACTTACAGCTTTTTAATAGTTAAAGCAGATATTAATAAAATCACAAACATATGACATTGCAATTACAACAGAGTAAGATCTATGAAGATAAATCACACAGTGCCATGAGAGGGAAAGACCTATTATTGGAGATAGGAAAACATTTCTTGAAGAAATTAAACTATGATATGAAGGACAAACACACTGAGGAATGGAAAGTACATTTAAGACAGAAAAAGGAACACGTAAAAGACTCGATGGTGAAGGATGAGGTTCAGTTAAGCAGTTGACAGAAGACCAGTGTGGCACATAGAAACTAAAAATAATGTAAAAGTGTACTGGGGTTTATTAAATCTTTTTGTTAAAAATTTGAAGTTTTTTCAGTTAGGATTTTGATCTGATGAGACTTGTTTTGTGAACCCATTGCCCAGGAAAAATGAGCAAGAGTGGATGCAGAGTGACAAGTTAACAGAATTGCATGGCAATAACCCAGACAGGAGATTATACTAGCTTGTTTTGGGGCAAAGAATGTGGACATCAAGCAAAGAGGATGGATTTAGAGATTTGTAAGAGATAAGATCATGAGAATTGCTGATTATATAGATGACCAGAGAACGTGAAGCGTAAACAATGATTTCTAGTATCCTGTCTTGAGAAAGTGATTATATGCTAATACTGTTCTGAGTTGAGTACCACTTAAGGAGAAGCAGGTTTGCTGGCAGAGAATAAGAAGCTGCTATTCAGTTAAAGATGAAAATCAACGTTCTCTGAATTATGAAGCATTTCTGCTTCCTGGAATGAGATGGTGGTGGCAACTCAAATATGAGGCAACAAGAGATTGGTAATGGCTTGGAGGAGAGGATGTGAAATGCACATTTTTCCACTTCCAAACGGAGTTTTACATTGAAAGATTGTGGAAAGCATTTCACTCACAATGGTACTCAGGAATCCTGGATCTATGTAAAAATAAACATAGAGGCATGGGACTTTTTCCACGTTTGGTTCAACAGCATGGATTTGGAAGTGAAAGCAAGATACGAATTATTGAATCGGCTAAAAATATTAGGAAATTTTGGTCTAAAAGTGGATTGCTAGATTTGAATTTCCACATTGACATTAGGGTAATGTCAAGGTTTAAGTGTTGGCTGTAGATATAAGAGAGTTGCACCTATTTTTTTTGACACTATCTCTGTCTTTTCCCAATTGTGTTATGTTAGGCTAGTGACATAAACTCTTGGCACTTACGTTTCCTATTTGTAAAAGAAGGATAATAACAGCCCTTTCGCAGGCTTGTGTTTGAAATTAATTAATACGTAAAACTTTTAGCAAATGTCTAGAATGTGATGAATTCCTCACAAATGTTATTTTTATTACATGTAATACATGGAATTCTGTTGTGCTCTGTATTTTCCCTATGTTGTATCTTGAATTCAGAGAACTTTTCATTCCTAGCACCTAGCAGAATAAAATAATACAACTCATTTTAAAATATATTTCTTTTGTAAATCTTTCTCCGAGGGATAAGAAAATAATAATACTGTACTTGTCAACAAATTAGTAGAAATTTCTCAGTTGGACTAGAAATGTAACGACTACAAATAACAAAATTAATGTTTACCTGTTAGAAGCACATCTTTTGTATATTTCCTTATATACACGTTATGGTCTTACAACTCTGCTAGTTTCTTCTTATTATTATTTTTGTTATAATTATTATTAGATGCCACTTGACATTATCTATATTAAAACTTTCTTTTAAAAGTGAGATCACCTTGGGGCGCCTGGGTGGCTCAGTCGGTTGGGCTTTCGACTTCAGCTCCGGTCATGATTTTGCGGTTCATGGGTTCGGGCCCCGAGTCCGGCTCTGTGCTGGAAGCTAACTGGGAGTCTGGAGCATGTCTTCGGATTCTGTGTCTCCCTCTCTTTCTGACCCTCCCCTACTCAAGCTGTCTCTTTCTCTCTCTCAAAAATAAATAAAAAATGTAAAAAAAAAAAAAAGTGAGATCACCTCATAGTTCATGGGTTCAAACCCGTGTTGGTCTCTGTGCTGACAGCTCAGAGACTGGAGGCTGCTTCGGATTCTGTGACTCCCTCTTTCTCTGCCCCTCCCCCACTTGCGCTCTATCTCAGTCTCTCAAAAATAATAAATAACATTTAAAAAAAGCAAGATCACAATTAAACTGGCATTAAGTTGCTTCTCATATAAACGGGATCCTCTGTAAATAAAAATTAAAGAACTACTACCACTGAGCAACTTACAACTACTCAATTATCTGCTACATGTATAATCTTACATAGTTGTTGTAAGATACTTGTAAGGTAGGCATTAAGCTGAGGAAACACATGGCTGGAGGCATAAGGCATTTATTTGACATTATCTGGCCACAAAGTAGTGGGCACAGCATTCAAATCTAAGTATCTGTCTGGTTTCACATTTGATTTCATTGTTACTAGATTTCTCTTTATTTCAAGAAGGATTTCAGCTATTTGTAGTGAAGGTTAGATGTAATTTAGACAAAAGAAAATTTATTTCATTTTGTAAAGTATCTTCTAGTAGCATTCAGGTATCATCAGATGTTCTTTAGGAAAATAAAATGCTCTGTATTGGAAACACATGGCATACATATCCGTAGACTTCATAGTAAATGCAGTAGAAATTACAGAAGTTGCAAATGATATTTTTAGAAGTGCACTTGTGACAGATCAGATTCCTGAAGACTAGAAAGTGGTTGTCATAACACACTTATTGGAAAGGCATTACGTGATGAGAAGTACAGGAACAGAAAATTGGTTAGCTTAACATAAATTATAGGAGAAACTATATTAGAAAACCAAGTACAGAGAATAAATACTCACAAAGACAGGCCACATTCAAAATAAAAAAATAAAATTGCTTCGGTATTGCTTCAATAACTTATTTTGGTTATTCATTTTAAGACACAGCTTTCAATCACCTGTGGGTATACACTGACATTTATATTTATACTAGATTCCTACCTCAAACCATGCATTTGTTTCCAATACAGCAAATGTGATAATGATTCCAAAAAAAAGATATATATAAGTATCAGTACTGATCTTCAAATTAAATACATTAGTATGACATTGTGCTTGGTTGTCTCACACATATGTTTGGCCGCCTAGTTATCTAACAGGGAAATGTGAGATGCATAGGTTAAATATTGCTGTACATCCAACCACCCCACATTCAAAGGCCTAACATGTAAATTCCTTACCTTCATGACTTTGTGGATTTTCAGAGTTTATTGATATAAGCTATGCTTTGCTTAAAACTATAGGTCTGGTTAAGCTTAGCTAGGATGGGTCTACTTTAGGTGAATTCATCTTGGGGTCTAGGTTGTGGAGGTAACAGCTACCAGGTGTGCTGGTTAATTTTAGATAAACTTGACTGGGCCACAGGGCACCCAGACATTTGGTCAATATTATTATGGGTGTGTCTGTGAGGATGTTTTCAGATAAGATCAATATTTGAATTGACTGGTTAAGACAGATTGTCTTCCCTAATGTGAGGGGCTTTCATCCAATCAGCTGGAGGTCTGAACAAAAATCTCACTGGTAGATTGGAGGAAACTTCTCTTCCTGACTGCCTTGAGCTGAGCTGAGACTTAGCTCTTTTCCTAACTTTGAACTTTAACTGAAACATTGGCTCTTCTTGAGTCTCAAGGCTGCAGGCTTGCTGATTGTAGATCTCAGGATTTCTCAGCCTTTATAATCATATAAGCCTACATATATATAATATATATTACATTATATTATACGTATGTTATATATATGTAATACATATATTATATATAATATATTATATATGTATAATATATAGATAGATTCTGTTTCTCTGGAGAGCCTGGGGAATCTCTTCTCAAGAAAGCAACAATTTTCTTAAGGCCTAAGCTCATAACTGGCTCACTGTTACTTTCATCTGGGTTCTATTAGCCAGAACAATCACATGTCTAATCCTGAAGTCAGAGGGGAGAAAAGGACACCATGCTCATTATGTGGTCATGGCAAGGTATTTAGCACACCTCGGCAGACTCTAGGCCAAGGGTGGTTGATGGCCCACCAAGACAGAAGAAATGACTGGGAGACAATAATCAAGACATAGATTTATTAGGGGAACTTCTACACAGTCGGTACAGGAGTGGCAGACTGGACAAAGCATCCCCTTCTGGGATCTATAGGCAACAATCATGTAGCAACTAGCCTAGCAACTATCTGTAGCATGACAAGGAGATCAAGCCCTGACATTTGAACATGGACATTCATTACAAACGACATGCTATGGGTTGGCAACCCTGGAGTCTCTGACCTTGAACGCTGAACAACATGTTTCTCTTCATGTCCTGCTTGATTGGAATATAGAGGGAGGATGGGATCTGTATATTCTCAAGATAGTGACTAACAGGGATATTCAGCGTTTGACTGCACAAACCAGCCATCCACCTCATATCATACACAAAGGTGAAGACTTGTGGCCATTTATTCATTATAATTCAGTAGAGGTAACATGAGAATCCTCATGAGGTTTGATTTAATATCTCTTTGTTAGTTACTTTGCTAATCAAGATAATAAAACTGATCACCTGTGGAGTACATTTTCTTTACATAAAATTTAAGGATCAGACATACTATTTAGGAAATTACACTGTAGATGTCATTTCTCTCCAGGATTAGAGGCCACTCTAAAAATTGCCATGATAAAAATATAACTGTAAAATTAAGAGGTATTAGCTGTGTTAGAAGATTACAATCTCTTACATTTGGTTTTGGTTTTAGTATATATAGTCATTAGACCTGGAGAATTAAATTTTGCACTAATGTTCACTCACTCCAAAACCCTCAAAATGTATGTAAAGGAAAAGCTCCAATATGAAAGATAAAGAAAATGAGAGAGAGAGAGAGAGACATTGAAAAGGCATATTTTTTTAAATTACAGTTTATATTCTTAAAAAGAGCCAATATACTGCATGTGGAAAAAAGATAATAATATTATAATAAATCACAGTAAAAATAAAGGAACAAAGAGAACAAGAAAGACATCTTAGGAGTTAAAATATTATGGAGAAATATAAAATTCAGTATAAGACTGGGAAGATAATTTGAGCAAAGTTTCTAGAAATCTGGAAAGTAGAACAACCAAAAGGAGATGGAAAGTAGAAAGTGAGAAAAATTAAAGGATTGACTCAAAATGTCCAATATCCAATATCCAGCTACTAAGATTTGCAGAGGCAGGAACATAGAAAACAGAAATGAAGTTACAGTTTAATGAAGTATACAAGAATACTACCTCTCCTCTCTCTCAAATCCCCAAAACTAAAGTATGTGAATTTTTTTTTTTTTTTGGAGGAGGAGACAGAGCGTTGAGTGGGGAAAAGGGGCAGAGGAGAAGAAAGAGAGAGTCTTAAGCAGGCTCCACATGCAGCACGTAACCCAACATGGGACTTGATCCCACGATCCTGATGCTGAGGATCTGGTTGTCTGATGCTCAACCAATTAAGCCACCCACAAGACCCAAGAATGAGAATTTTATCAAGCTTTAAAAATAATATCTTATGATACTTAAGATGTTTCACAATGTAGAAAATAAAAGAAAAATGCTTTGAATATTTTTTATTAAAATAAACCCACATACACCTTACCATGATTTAAAAATATAAAAGGAAAACATTGATTGCAATTGGTATAATGATTATGAGTTAATATGCTGAAGTTTGTGTGGAAGAAGAGAATGTTAAAAGACTCTGAGGTGAAAGAAAGAAAGTATTATAGTATACTTTTAAAAATGAAAGTATTAATGTAGTAAAAACAGTAAAGGTAGATAACTGATGTGAAAAAGTAGACAGGTGTTGGAAAAGGTAAAGTCTTCCTGGCTTATAGAGGACTTTGTCATTAACTTAAGTACAATTGAATGACATTGGAGACTTCTGAGCACTGGAAGGAAGTGGTCAGATGTGTTTAATTATGAAATATGTTTGATTTTGATGATTTCCTCAATTTGCAATCTTAGAGAATACTTTTGGTATCTAACCATGGGTCACCGAGAAAATGTGTACTTGTTCACGAATCTGATAATGAGTCATGAGATTTATGTTACATTTAGATAGAACAGGTAATAATCTTCATCATATAATTTCACAGACAAATAGAAATTGCTTAACAAAAATACATGACTTCATTTCTTTATATATACCTATAATGTAGGTAACAGGGCATGCATGTTAATGATATCTTCTTATTTCTCCAAACCCTCCACCCCAATATGATTTAGAAGAGATAATACATTGCTTTCAATTTACAAAAGAGTATAAAAAGCCTTTAGGCTGTTTTATCATGGTCACTTTTTAAAGCTAGTTTCTCAAACCCTTCTTTTATTTTTAAAAAATTTTTTAATGTTTTATTTATTTCTGAGAGAGAGAGAGAGGCAGTGTGAGCAAGGGAGCATCAGAGAGAGAGGGAGACACAGAATCCAAAGCAGGCTCCAGGCTCTGAGCTAGCTGTCAGCATAGAACCCGATGTGGGACTCAAATCCGTGAATGGTGAGATCATGACCTGAGCTGAAGCTGGACACTTAACCACCCAGGTGCCCCTCAAACCCTTCTTTTAAAGATCTGGTTCTTGTTTACTTTTCCAGGCTTATCCTCTAGCCTTATACAATAAGGATTCCAGCTTTGGAGATTTGGGGTTTTTTTTCTTTCACTACACTAGAATTTGCATGCCAATTATTCTTTACATATGTGAATTGTTTGGGGTTATCAGAATTGTTATCAGAATTGTTATCAGAAATGATAACATTTTTATCCTATGATTATTTATGAAATATATACCCAGTATATATTTTGTCAGATACTGTGCAATACATCAGGGACAAAAAGATATTAAAATACAGTTTTGTCTTGGGGCGCCTGTGTTGGTCAGTCAGTTAAGCAACATCTTCTTGATCTCACCTCAGGTCATGATCCACATTTCTTGGGGTTCAGCCCTGTGTTTGGCTTTGTGCTGACAGTGTAGAGCCTTCTTAGGATTTTCTCTTCCCTCTCTCTTCCTCTACCCCTCTCACAGACACACTCTCTCTCTCAAAATAAATAAATAAACTTAAAAAAATTAAACATTAAAAAAAGAAATAGTTTTGTCTTGATTCTAGCAGTACTGGTCCCATAGTATATATTTCTGGTCCCATGCTATATATTTCTTGACTGTTTTTTACTATGCACCAAATAAATACTTTTTGAATAAGTTTTCATCTCAGTTTGTTGTTTAACATTTAAAGTTTAATTTTAAGTAGATAGAACTTAATTCAGAGACAAAAATGTATTAGGTATCTCTTGCTTATCAGAAGAGATCTCCATATTAGAAAGAATGTATTACTCATTACCTTTGCCCCCAGTGTCATACCAACAGCTTTGTTACAATACACGGCAAAAAAGGCTTTGCAGATGTGATAAAGGTTACTAATCAGTTGACTTTAAGATAGAAAGATTATCTTAGATTATCTAGGTAGGCACAGTACAATCACATGAGCCCTTAAAAACAGAAGAAGTCAGAGTGATGCTGATAAAAGATAAATCAGAGGTGTGAAGCACAGAAGGACTCCATCTGCTCTTGCTGGCTTGAGTATGGAAGAGACCATGTGGAAAGCATAAGGAAATGAATTCTGCCAATAATGAGTCATCTTGGAAAAGGACCCGAAGCCCTAGATTGAATTGCAGACCTGCTGACACTCTAATTTCAGCCTTGTAATACACTGAGCAGAAAATCTACCTCCGCTGTGCCCGGCTTTTGATCCACTAACACTGTTAGATAACAAATGAAAGTAGTTGTAAGCTGCTATATTTGTAACTTGTTATGCAGTAACAGAAATCTAACAGGCTGTCCAAATCAATGTCGGTTACTATTGTGGTTTAGTTACTGAGACAACACTGCAATGTTTCTATTTTCTATTTAAGTTTTAGTTAGCTAACAGATAGTGTAATATTAGTTTCAGGAATAGAATTGAGTGATTCCTCACTTACATACAATACCAAACCCTTATCTTAAGTGCCCTCTTTGGGAGGCCTGGGTGGCTGAGTCAGTTAAGCGTGTGGCTTCAGGTCAGTTCATGATCTCACAGTTCATGAGTTCGAGTCTTGCACCGAGCTCTGTGCTGACAGCTCTGAGCCTGGAGGCCTTCTTTGGATTCTCTCTCTCTCAAAAATAAATAAACATTAAAAATTTTTTTAAAATAAAGAAAGGGTCAGACTTATGACCCTTTAACTAAAACAAACAAGTAACCTCCTTAGTGCTCATGACCCATTTATCCCATCTCCCCCAACTTCCTCCATCAACCTCAGTTTGTTCTCTATGGCTAAGAGTCTCTTATGCTTTGCTTTCCTCTCTTCTTTTTTTCCTTTCCTCTATGTCCATCTGTTTTGTTTCTTAAATTCTATTTATGAGTGAAATCATCTGGTATTTGTCTTTTTCTGACCTACTTATTTCACTTAGCATAATACATTTAGTTCTATTCACCTCATTGCAAATGGCAAGATACCATTCTTTTCATGGCTGAGTAATATTCCGTTGTATATATGCACAACATCTTCTTTATCCATTCATTAGTTGATGGACATTTGAGTTCTTTCCATAATTTGGCTATTGTTGATAACCTTGCTATAAACATCGGGGAGCATGTGCTCCTTCAAATTGGCATTTTTGTATCCTTTGGAAAAAACACCTAGTGGTGCAATAGGTGGGTCATAGGGTAGTTCTATCTTTAACTTTTTGAGGGACCTGTATAGTGTTTTCAAGACTGGCTGCACCAGTTTGCATTTCTACCAGCAGTGCAAAAGATTTCCCCTTTCTCCAAACCCTCACCAGCATCTTTTGTTTCTTGTGTTGTTAATTTTAGCCATTCTGATATGTGTGAGGTGATATCTCATTGTAGTTTTGATATGTGTCTCCCTGATGAGTGATGTTGAGCATCTTTTCATGTGTCTGTTAGCCATCTGTATGTCTTCTTCAGAAAAATGTCTATTCGTGTCTTCTGACCATTTTTTAACTGGATTATTTGTTTTTTGACTGTTGAGTTTTTTGAGTGTGTAAGTTCTGTAAAGATTTTAAGAGACTTAATCACAGAGAAAAATGATAAAATAATTAACTAAATTTAATTGCATGTTTAATTTAAGGAACTGTAATAATGACACTGTATTTACTATTAGTGAAAATGTAATTAATGTAAGGACAGTACACAAGTTCATATCAGTTTCTAAATAGGTTTTGTGTTCTAATGGAAAAAAACACTGAAAGAGCAACCAACATAGCTGACTTCAAGTCCAGTACTAGCCATGTGGCAATAAGCGAATCTGTTGTTTCTTCTGCAGTGGATATTTCTTGTATTTCAGATGGGTGTCATTCTAGCTCTCTTCTCCTCTCCCAGGAATGTGAATTTCTAATAAGACAATATGTATAAATGTACTTCATAGAGTAAAACATAATACAAATGTGACAAAACTATTTCTAGACTGCTACTAAGTGAAATGTTAATGTTTATATTTTCTCAGTTAATTCTAAATAGTTTCCATATTTCCACAGTCATTAGGTCTCATAGGTGATGCAGCTTCCTCAAAAAGGTAAATAGATTGATGAATGGGTCGGTGGATAGGTAGGTAAAGGTATATGTATTCAGACTTTTTAAGAAAAGATTATGTTCTTAGGAAGATTCAAAATGTATTTAGAAAACCTCTCTTTCTGAATAAATGATTTTAGAGGGTTAATATCATTGCAAATATCTCAACTCACTAAATACCACGGTGTAATTTATATACTTTTTTTAAAGGCAAAGTTGCTCAAGCAGCAAATTCAAAGTGACAAGACTCTTTATATCATATATGCAGCATTATTAATTTTGCAGCATCTCCAGGAGATGCTAAAAATAGTATGTCATTAAATTACAGATGTACACAGAGTTCTCTAAGGTCTAGGTATTCACAAGTAAAAGATGAAAGCATTAAAAAGCTCATTAATACAAATAATAGTGTGAGCAAAACAGATATTGCCTTAAGCAGTACAATTACTGGTCAATAACTCCTTATCAGTTGTCCTTATCATGTCTTTATTTTACTCCTTCACTTCGTATCCTTTGATCTAGTAATTCTTTTTTTACACCTTGGGTCCTTTTGCTATTTTCTGACATGCAAACTGATCTAGTAAAGATTTGACACAATCAATCTACATTTAAGAGTTTTCCCTAAATCTTATTAATACTGATTTTTAAAAGCTTATTTGTTTTTTCTTTTTCAGTGGTTATCATGACATGACTATGATGTTCATTAGTATTCTTTTAAATATTCTGATTGGACTTGTTGAACTTTTTTCTGTGGGTTCATAGTTTTCATCTAATTCGGATAGTCATTGACCATTATTTCTTCAAATAATTTTTCTTTCCCTTTCTGGCCACATGCTCTTTGTGTCTCATCTTATTACCATGTCTTCAGGCACACTGATCTTTTCTTTGCAGCATCTAATCACCTATTAATACCATCTAGCATATAATGTATTTGAAATAGTGTTTTACACCTAAAAGTTCTTATTCTTATTTATTTATTTATTTACTTACTTACTTATTTGCAAATTTTTGTCTCAATACTATCTTCTAGTCCATTCTTCATAATAGTAGTATTGTTTATATTCTTGAGTTTTTGGGGCATATGCATTATAACTATTTTAAGATACTTACCTGGTAATTTCCTTTTCTTTATCATTTCTACATCTCTTTCATTTGATTCATTTTTCTGCTGCTTAAAGGCCACATTTTTTTTCATACTTCTTTGCATACCTAATAATTTTGTATTGGATCCAGGACCTGATGAATTTTACATTGTTGGGTGATTCGTTCCGTCTTGTTTCATTCAAGAAGTTTGGACTTTTTTGTGGCATACAGTTACTTGCAGTCAATTTGATCTTTCTGGGACAGCTATTAAGCATGATGAAAAGCATGATGAAAGATTTCAAAGAAATCTTTAGTCTACAGCTGAGTTGGCTCAACTTCAAAAGTGATGCCCACATGTGAACTAACCCTGAGGCCCCATAAATTTAAATGTATTTCTGCTTTTGATATTTTTTTCAAATCTAGGATTTGTTTAGATTGGTGGCACTCCAACCACCTCATGGGATTTCACCCTTCCACTTACAGACCAGTACTAAGGTAAAAATTCTAAGAGACCTCTCTGTAGTTTTCTGAAGCTCTCTGTCTATGCTCTTGACTCTTCTCCAGGATTCTTCCCAACACAATTGAGCTTTTTTTTTTTTTAATCTCCTTTAACTCTGATGTCTGGCTCTCCATCTCACTGAGATTGTTTGGTTTTCTTTGCTTTCTCTTTTCCTGGATGACAGCCTGGAAACTGCCTTGAGAAAGTAACCTATGCTAATCATAAGGGTGACTCATTTGTTTCCTTTCTCTCGGGGATCATAGTCCTGTTCTGGCTATTGTCTAGTGTCTGAAACCTGTAGCTAGATAGATGATAGATAGATGATAGATGATAGATAGATAGATAGATAGATAGATAGATAGATAGATAGATAGATAGAAGCAAGGTCATTCTCATAGCATTGCATTATTGACAGAAGTGAAAATGCCCTTGAAGCTATGAAAAAAAAAATCCTACTTTTTTGTCACTGAAAGAGTCCAGAAATAACGAGATATCACAGACATAAGGATACCTAGTACCTAGATCTTTCTTTTAAAATATTATTAATCACCCAAATTAGCCAGAACTCCTCAGAGTAATGGCTGATTTTAAATATGAAAGAGGGAAAGTAAAAAAGATAAGCCTGGAAATTCTTGCTAAATGAGAAAGTAAAAAATGCTAAAAAGTTGATGGCAGTATGTCCAATTTTTATGAAGTGGATTAGTTCTGGGTGGTGGGCAGGCCCTAGGGGTGAGGGAAGGGTGGCCTGAACAGGTCAATGGACATTTGGCAAACACTTTAGGAATTCAAATGAAACACAGATGAGCCAATGTTTTAGGAGTAAGGGTCTTACTGAAAATAAAGAGCTACATTATTGAAATAATAAAATAAATATAGATTCATTGTAACCAAAAACAAAACAAAGTCTTTATCAGTTAAAAAGGATCCATGAACAATTTAACTGTCATATAGAAACATTGAACACTCAGTGAAGATAACAAAATCAAGATTTCTTACAACTTTTCAACTATAATGTTTTGCATATACTTAAATATTTATTTTAATGTTTATTTATTTTTGAGAGAGAAAGCACGCATGCAAGTGAGGGAGGTGCAGAGAGAGAGGGAGACAGAGGGTTCAAAGTGGGATCTGTGCTGATAGTAGAGAGCCAAATGCAGGATTTGAACCCACGAACACTGAGACCATGACCTGAGTGGAAGTTGGATGTTTAACTGACTGAGCCACCCAGGGGCCCCAATAATTAAATCTTAGAGAAAATAAGTGAATAGAAAAAAATGCTCAGATGGTGGAGTTGCTGGAATTAGCAGACAAGGACTTCAAGATAAGTACTAGAAATATGTTAAGTAACTTAAAGTAAATAATGATTAGAATGGTGAATAGATAGGGAATTTCAGGAGAGATATGAAGGGCACCTGGGTAGCTTAGTTGGTTAAGCCTCCAACCTCAGTCAGGTCATGATCTCACAGTCTGTGGGTTTGAGCCCTGTGTCGGGTTCTGTGCTGACAGCTCAGAGCGTGGAGCCTGCTTCAGATTCGGTGTGTGTGTCTCTCTCTGCCCTCCCCCGCCCCTTGCTGGTGCTCTGTCTCTGTTTCCCTCTTTCTCTCTCTCTCCAAAAATAAATAAACATTACAAAAAAAAATTTTAATGCATCCGGAAAAATCTCAGAACTAAAAAGATTCATTATTTAAAGTAAGATTAGTTTTGTATTATATTGTTTAATTTTTAATTAATTAATTAATTTTAGAGAGAGAAAAAAGGAGAGAAAACACATGCACACAGTTAGGAACAGATGCAGAGAGACTCTTAAGCAGCCTCCATGCTCAGGGCTGGAGCCCTGACACCAGGGCTTGATCCCACAATATTGGGATCATGACCTGAACTGAAATCAAGAGTCAGATACTCAGGTGCCCCAGAATATAATTATTGAATGGGACTGATGGCAGATAGAACACTTTAGAGAAAAGAATTAGTATACTTGGAGACCAGTAACTAGAAACTAAATGGAAGCACAAATTATCTTATCTAATCTGAAGCACAGAGAAAAGATTGAAAGAAATAAATGGAACTACCATAACCTAAAGGACAATACAAGCAGTGTATAATATGCGTAATTGGTGTCCTAGAAGGCAGAGGAAAAGGGGTAAAAAAAAAATATGAGCACTGCCCTCCAGAAAAACTCTTAAAAGCATCAACCCACACAGCCAAGAAGAAAGGAAACCCCAAGGTAGATAAACACAGTGTAAACCACCCAAGGTCACAAATAGCCAAACTACTTAGTCTAAGATATAAGAAAATATCTTGAAAGCAACCAGTTAAAAAAAATTAAAAAGGAAAGAAAGAAAGAAAAAGAGAGAGAGCAATGTATATCGTGGAGAAACTACGGGCAGGACAACTAGTTTCTCAGCAGAAGTAAGAGAAGACAGAAAGCAATAAAATGACATCTTAAAAGGCTTTAAAAAAATCTACCTAGAATTTTATGGATAATGAGTGTATCCTTCACAAAGGAAAGCAAAATAAAGACACTTTCAGATGAACAGAATGCAAGGGAATAGGTTTCTAACTGGGCATCACTGCAAGAGCCACTATAGGAAGTGAATCAGGCTGAAGAAAATCGAGTGGGAATAATTCTCACATTATATGTGAATATGTATGATATTAATTCAAGGTAAATGAAGAGTTAAGGAAGCATATTGTACTCCCTAAAATAATCACCATGAAGCTAATTGAAAGCGTTAATAATAACATTCCATATAGGGGATAAAATGGAATACTGAAAACAGTGATTTAAAAAGAAAGCTGCAGGGGAATGGAAATGTGGCAGTTCCCAGCTTGGGGCTTTGGTTTTTCTTAAAGGTGAACTGGGCCCTGCTGACCTTGCAGCAGAAAATTACTAAAGAAATAGATGGCTTTTTACAAAAACTGATGGCGAAGATTAAAATTGAAACGCTAGGCAGGTAGGACTTTGAGAAAGTGAAGGAGCAACTGGGAAATGACGTGTTGAGTAATATGATTATGCTTTTCCAGAAAATGGCTCGGTGGCATACAAAGATGGGAAACTCTGTGTACACAGAATGCTCAAGGTCATCTGGGTGAGGCATTCAACTACTGTCTGAGCTACATTGCAGAAATTAAACTCCCAAAGAGGTGGTACTTTCACTGCAATTCTAAATGGGATGTTAAATGTGTCTTTTTTGGAAACACTAACTTGGAATGTTGATTTTCACTGAAAGATCCTTCTTTGAATTGTACATGGTAGGGCTTCCCA
The DNA here is from genome assembly GCA_017311185.1 of Proteles cristata cristata. Taxonomy (NCBI): domain Eukaryota; kingdom Metazoa; phylum Chordata; class Mammalia; order Carnivora; family Hyaenidae; genus Proteles; species Proteles cristata. Next base: position 362,014 of record JAESUZ010003242.1, read on the forward strand.
AAGGCATTATTCATGTCTAGGTTCTCAGGTAATAGCGTGGATAATTAATAAGAAATGGAGCTGCACATTATTTCTCTGAAGATCTTTTAACAAAAGTGCCCACCCAGGCCCCCACCCAGACTTTAACTTAAGGGGTGTACACAGCTGTTGCGGGGACCCTCACTTCTCCTCTTTCACATTTGGCAAGTTCTTTGTGAAACTGGAAAGAACCTCAAGGTCCTAATCTAGAACATCATAAAGGAGAGATTTCCAAAAAAAGGGCTCAGGGATCACTTTTCAGCAGATGGAAATATGGGCACCCACAACCCTTCCACAGATTGGTGCTGGGGCTGGGTTCAGTCCATGGGCAGCCTCTGCTAGAGGCCCACCTACCTGAATCCCTGGCCTACGGAACCCTGTGCTCTACATCCCAGCGAACAAGTAGGTGCTTTCAATACAGATAAACATAATTTCTTTCAAACCTTCAGGCCACTCAAGCTTGTCTCATGCAGGATTGGGCTGAGAGAAAGCAAGAAGAAATGTAAGCTTGTGGAATCTTCACCCTCACACACTTCCATTTACCTCTCACAGGATGGATGTATCTCAGTGATTCCCAGAACACAGCATCCAGTGACCCTTTTCCTCACTGAATTTTGCAAATGACACTGAACTAACCTTTCTTTCTTTTTTTTTACAAATAGTTTATTGTCAAATTAGTTTCCACATAACACCCAGTGCTCATCCCCACAAGTGTCCTCCTCCATGCCCATCCCTCCTCCCCCCACATCCATCAGTCCTCAGTTTTTGTCAGCATTCAAGAGTCTCTCATGGTTTGCCTCTCTCCCTTTCCCCCACCATTTCCGCCCTTCTTCTCCCCCTTGGTCCTCTGTTAAGTTCCTCCTAATCCTCCTATACGTGCACACATATGATATTTGTCCTTCTCTGCCTGACTTATTTCGCTCAGCATAACACCCTCAAGGTCCATCCGTGTTGCTACACATGGCCAGATTTCATTGTTTCTCATTGCCATGTAGTATTCCATGGTATAGATAAACCACATCTTCTTGATCCATTCATCTGTTGATGGACACTTAGGCTCTTTCCATGTTTTAGCTATTGTGGAGAGTGCTGCTATTAACATTGGGGTACATGTGCTCCTATGCATCAGCATTTCTGTATCCCTTGGGTAAATTCCTAGCAGTGCTATTGCTGGGTCCTAGGGGAGTTCTATTGTTAGTTTCCTGAGGAACCTCCACACTGTTTTCCAGAGGGGCTGTACCAGTTTACATTCCCACCAACAGTGTAGGAGGGTGCCCGTTTCTCCACATCCTCGCCAGCATCTAGAGTTCTCTGATTGGCTCATTTTAGCCACTCTGACTGGCCTGAGGTAGTATCTCAGTGTGGTTTTGATTTGTATTTCCCTGATGAGGAGAGATGCTGAGCATCGTTTCATGTGTCTGTTGGCCATCTGGATGTCTTCTTTGGAGAAGTGTCTGTTCATATCTTCTGCCCATTTCTTCACTGGGTTGTTTGTTTTTCGGGCGTGTAGTTTGGTGAGTTCCTTGTAGATTCTGGATATCAACCCTTTATCTGATATGTCATTTGCAACTATCTTTTCCCATTCCGTTGGTTGCCTATTAATTTTCTGGGTTGTTTCCTTGGCTGTGCAGAAGCTTTTAATCTTGAGGAGGTCCCAACAGTTGATTTTTGCTCTTGATTCCCTTGCTTTTGGGGATGTGTCAAGTAAGAAGTTGCTGCGGTGGAGGTCAAGGAGGTTGTTTCCTGCTTTCTCCTCTAGGGTGTTGATAGTTTCCTGTCTCACGTTCAGGTCCTTTATCCATTTTGAGTTTATTTCTGTGCATGGTGTGAGGAAATGATCTAGTTTCATTCTTCTGCATGTTGCTGTCCAGTTCTCCCAACACCATCTGTTAAAAAGGCTGGTTTTTTTTCCATTGGATATTCTTTCCTGCTTTGTCAAAGATTAGTTGGCTGTATACTTTTGGGTCCACTTCTGAGTTCTCAATTCTGTTCCATTGGTCTATGTGTCTGTTTTTGTGCCAATACCATACTGTCTTGATGATGACAGCTTTGTAGTAGAGGCTAAAGTCTGGGATGGTGATCCCTCCCGTTTTGGTTTTATTTTTCAGGATTACTTTGGCTATTCGGGTCTTTTGTGGTTCCATACAAATTTTTGGATAGTTTGTTCTAGTTTTGAGAAGTATGCTGGTGCAATTTTGATTGGAATTGCATTGAATGTGTAGAGTGCCTTAGGTAGTAATGACATCTTAACTATATTTATTCCTCCTATCCATGAGCATGGAATGTTTTTCTATTTCTTTGTGTCTTCTTCAATTTCCTTCATAAGTTTTCTATAGTTTTCATCATACAGATCTCTTGTGTCCTTGGTTAGGTTTATTCCGAGGTATTTTATGGTTTTTTGTGCAATTGTGATGGGATCAGTTTCTTGATTTCTCTTTCTGTTGCTTCCTTGTTGGTGTATAAAAATGCAACCGATTTCTGTACATTGATTTTGTACCCTGCAACTTGGCTAAATTCTTGGATCAGTTCTAGTAGGCTTCTGGTGGAGTCTGTCGGGTTTTCCATGTAGAGTATCATGTCATCTGCGAAGAATGAAAGTTTGACTTCCTCTTTGCCAATTCCGATGCCTTTGATTTCCTTTTGGTGTCTGATGGCTGATGCTAGGACTTCCAGCACTATGTTAAACAACAGTGGTGAGAGTGGGCATCCCTGTCGTGTTCCTGATCTCAGGGGGAAAGCTCTGAGTTTTTCCCCGTTGAGGATGATGTTAGCTGAAGGCTTCTCATAGATGGCTTTGATGATGTTTAAGTAGGTTCCTTCTATCTCAACTTTCTCTAGAGTCTTTATTAAGAAGGGATGCTGTATTTTGTCAAATGCTTTTTCTGCATCTATTGACAGGATCATATGGTTTTATCTTTTCTTTTATTGATATGATGTATCACATTGATTGATTTGCGAATGTTGAACCAGCCCTGTAACCCAGGAATGAATCCCACTTGATCTTGGTGGATGATTCTTTTGATATGCTGCTGGATTCGATTTGCAAGGATCTTGTTGAGAATTTTTGCATCCGTGTTCATCAAGGATATTGGCCTGTAGTTCTCTTTTTTTGCTGGATCTCTGGCTTGGGAATCAGACTGATGTTGGCTTCATAAAATGAGCCCGGGAGTTTTCCTTCAGTATCTATTTTTTGGAATAGCTTGAGAAGAATTGGGATTAATTCTGTTTTAAATGTCTGGTAGAATTCCCCAGGGAAGCCATCAGGTTCTTATTTGTTGGGAGATTTTTGATCACTGATTCAATTTCTTCACTCGTTATGGGTCTGTTCAGGTTTTCTATTTCTTCCCGTGTGAATTTTGATAGTGAGTGTGTGTTTAGGAATTTGTCCATTTCTTCTAAGTTGTCCAATTTGTTGGCATATAATTTTTCATAGTATTCCCTGATAATTGCTTGTATTTCTGGAGGGGTTGGTGAACTAACCTTTCAAAATGAAAAGTAACAAAGTGATTTCATTGTTTCCTAAAAAATTAAATAAATAAATAAAAGTCATTAGGAACAAGGGAACAAAGAACAGATATTGAAACATAAAAGACAAATAGCGAGAACACAAATATATCAACAATTATGTTAAATAAATGTGGACTAAATGCTCCAATTAAGATGAATTTCAGCGGGCCTGGGTAGCTCAGTCAGGTTGTGTGTCACACTCTGTATTTTGGCTGTGGTCATAAACCTAGGGCCAGGGGATCGAGCCCCATGTCAGGCTCAGCATTGAGCATGGGCCCTCCTTAGGATTTTCTCTTTCTCTCTCTCTCTCTCTGCCTCTCTCTCTGGCTCTGTCCCTCTCCCCCTCTCCCCTACTCATGTGTGCTCTCTTTCTTTGAGAGAGAGAGAGAGAGAGATGATTTTTAAACACAGAAAAGTTGAAATTAAAAACAAAAATGGGAAAGCACACTATGTTAACACAGTGTATAGTGAAGATGATATGACTATACTAATATCAGATAAAGATATAGATATGGAGTAGTACCAGGTAGAAGAAATATTCATAATGGTAAAAGGATCAATTTAAGAAGAGGGTCTAAAATATTAAACGTGTATGTACTTACTAACAGATCTCAACAAAACACAAAGTAATAACTGTCAGAACAAAAGGGAAAGCTAGACAAATCCATTATTATTGTTCAACATGCTGTATGTTCTTATTTACACATATTTCTAGAACATAAAATACTTATCTCATCTGAGGAAAATGTCAATAATGGTTGCTTTTGGTGAGGGTTTGCTTGTAAAGAGAAAGAAGTATTTTCTCAGTATGATAAAAAATACTTTTTTTTGTTTGGGATGGGAGTTTTACGGAAGTACACATTTGTTAAACTCCTTCAGCTATCAACTTAAATCTTTGTACTTTATTGCTTTTAAGTTCTATCTCAACAAAACCTCTAAACACTGTTTAGTATTCTACATAATGCCCTATTGTCACTTACCACATTTAATATCGGATATTTATATGTATTATTTCCCTGTTAGAATTAGAGTCCTGGTTACAATACTTGGCCCAATTTAGATAATCAATCAATATCAATTGAACAAATAAAAATGAACTGTAAATATTGAATCTGACATTTTAAATGAGATTAACCTTATTGTTTATTGTACAATAGGTATTGGTAAACATGCCCCATAGGCTAAATTTGGCCCATTTCTTGTTTTGTATGATCCACAAGCTAAGATTGGTTTTTGCATTGTAAGTGGTTAGGAAAAAAATCAAAAGAAGAAAATATTGTGTGACAAGTGAAAAATTCCACTACATAAAATTCCACTTCAGAAAACATAAAGTTTTATTATAAAACAGGAAACTAACAGGATGAGAAAAGATCTGTGGTGCCACGGTAGCTCATTTGGTTAAGTGCTCGACTCCAGGTTTCAGTTCAGGTCATGATCTCATGGTTCATGAGTTCGAGCTCCATGGTGCCAGTGCAGAGCCTGGTTGGGATTCTTTCTCTCTTCTCTCTCCCTGCCTTTCTTCCTCTCTGTCTCTATGTCAAAATAATTGAATACATTTAAAAAAAAAAAGGATGAGAAAAGATCTATCATGCAAAACATAACATGATATAGCTGATAGGATTTTCCTGGTATCAGATAAAGGAAGCCTCGGGTTGAGGGCTTTTGTCAGATACAAATAAGGAGAATTCAAAAAGGTAAAAGTTTTAAGAGTTGCAGGCACTGCTGAGATAGAGCCTGGGAATCTGAACTGCAGTAAGCCTCCAGGCCCTCTGTAACAAACCTGCTGTAGAGTAATTGCAATAACAAAATATTTCTTAATCATGAGCCATGCAAATAATCAGCCGTTTCACAAGATACAAAGCGGCAGATGGGGTCATGCAGCAGATTTAGTAAGAGGAATAGAAGTGATTATGTAGGCTACAGAAGTGGATACAATTTGGAAGTCTGGGAGATAAGGAGATACTGGTTTCTGCCTACACAGTTTCAGCAGCTTTGCAAAGTTGAGATTTATAAATACTTTATAAATTAAAGAAATTAACTACAGCATCACTAAACTGAAAGTACCACCTACACCACTTGCACAGTGTTCTATTAATAGTGAGTGAAGCATTAGCTGCCAAGGCCTTGGAATAAATTATTATGGAATTAGACCTCGCAGAGATGAGTTATTGCCTCTCATATGCACATTACTTGTAGCGAGAAAATACCATATTTGGAGTCAATCTCTTGTAGAGTCCAAAAGCTACACACAGTTACAATGACATAAGAGCTTAGACTTACAGCCTTATTAATGTTTTATAGAAATGAGGTGGAGAAGATAAAATGGATAATAATTTAAATAAAGATGAGATGGCTCTTCAGTACTTTTTTGGTCCTTTTTTGGTCTCTCAGCTACTTCTAAGAGTACAAGCAGGCATTCCTTATTTTAAGAAAAACTCATTATTCTATGGCACTACTTATTAAGGAAAGAATAAATTCAGTATTAATTACATGAAAGATTATAGGCAGAAACTGCTGAGGCCCACATTTAATTAACTGTGGTCGATCTCTGCAATGTGAGTGAAAGGAGGTGTCAGATCAGGATCATCTGCCTGTAATTAATGCAATGCTTATCACTCTTAGTACAAATAACAAACCTGTACAGAACTTCTTAGTCAAAAAGGGAAATGCACTACTAGGATGGATATAAGGGTAACTCGCAGGTTAAGGGTCTCACGTGGCCTGGCCCGAGGAGAGAAAGTGGAACCACCACATGATTGCTGTTAGGGATTTCTCTCAATTATCATTCTGGGGCTGTTTTCTCATTCAGTCTTGCTACTGACCAACCTCTTATAGCTGAAAATGGCTGCCTTTACCTCTCATGTGGAATCTTCCCTTGAAGAACGGTGCCGTAATAGAGATTAAATGTTTACGTTCCTGGGGTGACTAGACAGCTCAGTAAGTTAAGTGGCCGACTCTTGATTTCAGCTCAGATCATGATCTCATAATTCGTGGGATCGAGCTCAGTGTTTGGTTGTGTCCTGATAGCACGGAACCTGCTTGGGATTCCCTTCCTCTCACTCTGCCCCTCCCCCAGTCACGTGCTCTCTCTTTCTCCCTCCAAACAAATAAATATTTTTTTAAAAATGTCTAGATTCCTAGCTAAGGAACTCTTGGGCCCAGCTGGTGTCAATAAAGTAACACTCCTAGTAGGTCCTGTGGTCCTACTACTGTGTTCAGAGAAAGAGGTCTCACTGGTCTCATTTATTTGTTTGTTTTTGTTTGTTTTTGAGAGAGACAGAGACACTGTAAGGGGGGAGAGGCAGAAAAAGAGGGAGATGCCCAAGTAGGCTTCATGCTGTCAGCACAGAGCACAAGGGGCTCAAACTCATGAACTGTGGGATCATACCTCGAATCAAGAGTCAGGCTCTCTTTTTTTTTTTTTTAATGTTGTTTGTTTGTTTGTTTCGAGGGGGAGAGAGAGAAAAAGAAAGAGAGAGGCAGGCAAAAGCCAAGGAGGGTAAGAGAAAGAGGTGGGAGAAATTCCAAACGGGCTCTGTGTTGCAAGCACAGAGCCCAAGGTGGGGCTCAAACTCAGACTGTGAGATCATGACCTGAGCCGAAACCACGAGTCGAATACTTAACTGACTGAGCCACCCTGGTGCCCCATTTGGTTTCGTTTTTCTTCCTTTTTTTTTTTTTTTACCTTTTTTGTTTTTTGAGTTCTTAGTTTTCTAATCTAGCCAGTACTCACTAGTCAAACTAGAGACGATACTAATAAGGCTGAACTAATAACATATCAGTTGTCTCAAAAATGGTCTCAGTTATACAACAAGAATGCTTTGCTTGCCATGGTTATGACTTTATAGAATTGATGAGCAGAAAAATGAAATTATGTATGTTAATTATATTTGCAATATTTTGGCACCAATCATAAATTTCTTCACTGTATTTAAATAAATTCTTTCCTTGTGGTTCTTGTTGGAACTAAGCTCCCTGCACACACTATAGAAGTTAAAAATGCTAGATTCTCACAATCCAAGTCTCCCTAACACCTCAAGCCTGAACATTTGACCCACGGGGGCTACTCAGGGGCATTCATAAGGGACTGCATGTGGTATGACATAGAGTTGCCATGAGCAGGATTTTGTATTGGGCCACGGCAACAATACTGTCCAGGTCTGATGACCCTACTTATTACCTTGATCCATGTTTCCTTTAGTTTCAAAGCCTGGCTCTTCCAGGCTGCTAGTGTTTTTTCTATGCTCTTAAATAATATAAATAAACTCAATAGTTTTTCAATAAATAGTTTTTCAATAAACTTTCTTTTCTACTTAGGCATAGAAGATCTAGATCTCCTTGAGTTGGTTTCTGTTGCTTGCAACTTATAACTCTAATAAATAGTGAAAGTACTCATAAAATACAATTCACTAATACTCTATATCTGATTTCCATTTGTAGCCCTCAATCCACCAACCTGGAAAGTTGTTGAGAAAATAACAAAAAGATAAACTTACCATGAATCAATGCCCTTTAAAAATGACATTTAAATGCATTTTTCAGATTTTATTGAAAGGGCATTAAGGACCTATGCATTTAATCATCAATAAATTTCACCTCAAAAATAACAGAAAACACTAGAAACAAATATTGAGCTTTGGTTAGTAATACACACATTGAAGTTTTTTTGGGAATATGCTAATTCTATAACTTTGAAATGCATCAAGAAATAAGATAGATGAATCAATGGTCAGAGGGATGTGTAGATGAATATGAATGAATAGATATGAGATAAAGCAAATATAATAAAATGTTGATTTGAACCCTGACATACCATATAAGTGAATTTTTACTCTGAAATTCCTTCTGCTTTTCTGTGTATTTAAAATTATCATATGAAACGTTGGAAAAAATAAACATCTAGTGATTTGACAACACATAATATAAAAACTTCATTCTCAATTATTACTTGTATGCATTTGAGAATCTAGAAAAATCTCTATTCCTACTACTTCTATGATACTCTTTTACAGTGCTTTAAACCCACTTACCTTTGAAGTTTCTAAGTTCAGTGTGTACCATACTTGCTGTTTACAATGGATCATCTTAATTATTCCTTTCAAGTCTATAATTTCACAATGAATAATTATGTCTTTCAGAAATCCAGAAGAGCAAAATCTGAAAATATAAATTATCTGTTTCCTCACTACTCAGAGGTATTTGGTGTGCATTCTTCTAGAATTCGCTTTAATAAATGCCTTTTAAACAGTTGCAGAGACTAAAGCAAATATATGGGAAGTATGTATTATCTTTGTCATTTAATAGATTGGGCCAGAAACCCAACCTCCTAAAATCCAAATTTATCATTTCCCACCTGCACCTTATCATGACAAATATTTGTTTTTATCCTTCAGATTTCTCATTGACCTATTCCATGAGTATTTTATGTTCTATTGATTTCCTCAGCCACTGTAATATTGTACATGTATTTCATAATACAATATTATTGGATTGTACTGTCTGAATAGTTTAGGGACTGAGATGTTTATCAAGTACTGCCCAATAAGCACCACCATGGATAGTGCCACAAAAATAATATAAAGGAAATAAAACTCATCTTAAGAAATATTAAGCAGGTCATTTTGTTGAGTGGTTAAGATAGGCAACTTCTCTGAGCCTTAGTTCTTAAGCCTTAACAGCTTTAAAAGAAGTAATATAACAAATTCATAGCACCTTATCCAGTGTATGCTGTATGCCCAGTCAGCGTAAGAGATAATTTCTATTAATATACTACTTTTTTATTTGCACACTGTCGGCATATTGATGGAGCAAAATGTGCAAAATTCATTTATACTCAAAAGAAGTTTCACCATTTTCCCGCAAATACTTTTCATATTATTGATATTTTTATTATGCCCTTTTTCGTTGATAATGCATTCCTATCTTTACTTAGACAAGTTCTAACACCACAAAGTTTGGATTTTTTGAGCCTCGGTAAATGAGATTTTGTTATTTAGAATCTAAGATAATGAATCTCACCTGGTGCTTTACAGTCTTTGATAAAACATCATTCTTTTACCTCTATTCTGAACTGGTGCTCTTCTACTCCATTGTGTGCACCGAGTCATTAAAGAAAGTAAAAGATTTGCTCCTAAAATTATATATTTTTTTCTTTTTGAATTAAAGATTTCCCATTTGTCATGTAATAGCTGTTACTAATCTGTTCAAATCATTTATAAAATTCTCACTTTCCATCATACTTGCTATATTTTTTCAGTTGTAAAGAAGAACAAATGATATATTACTTTTACTGTCTTTTTTATCTAATGGCATTTCTCTTCCAATCCACCTTGTGTGAGTCAACTGACATGTGGCAAGTACCAGCCTCACAGATGATCAGTAATGACAATCACACAGCTGCTACATTTTGCAACATGGGTGCTTGGATTGGCTTTGCCTGGTGGCCAGCAATTTACAGATTTTTGGCAGACCCCCATGGTTGTAAAAAGAAGCAAAGAGAGAGCACATACTTATTCAACTGGCACTCATCCTTCTCTGCAATGGGTCCTATGGTGAGCCAGACTCACTGCTATCATTGCTTTTTACTCCCTGAATCACTGTCAGGTTCTTGACCCCTATCTGCAACTTGTAAGGAAATCATTTTGATTTAATTACAAATGTGGATATTTAGTATCGGAATAATGTGTTCCTTCATGCAATATTTACTGCCAAAAAAAAAGTAAAAGCTGAGACACTTGAAGACTGTTTTTTCTTCTGAATCCAAAACGAATTGTTTTTACAGCAAATATAAAAATACCCTTAAAAGAGATTGTTTTTAATAAAAGGTCATATATTTGCTACTGATTTTAAAGTTTAACCTTTGATTTTCCAAGTTACCTTTGTCCTTCACACTTGAAGATGTATCTAGAGAGAGTGATTGCTATTTATATGTATGCGGGTGAGTATGAAAATACTGCTTATGAGCCATTTTTCAGCATGAGTGCATATGAAAATTTGTCTTTAGTGAGAATTTATGCACTGGGCTGGTTTCCAGGAATCTTAATATGAATTGGAGATAGACTCACACTTGAGGAACTCATGGTAGAGCTGATGAGAATGTCAGTGTGACACCTTCCACTAAAAAGTATGAATAAAGTAGTACCGCTGGTGGGGAGAGGCAATTGTGCTTGAAAAGGGTCAAGGAAAGCAATGGAAAGAAACTGACATATATACTTAGGGCTCACAGGATGTGTACTACTTCATTAAGAAAGTATGCAGATATTGTTAGTTTGATCAAAGGGAAATGGTCTGTTCGGGAAAATGGGATTTACTGTGTTTGTTGGGAATAACTAGAGATATGGTTGGAGAGATAGTCTTGGATCAGACATGAAGATCTAGTCAGTTATCCTAAGGAGTATGGGGTTTATTTAAATATAGTCCATGCAGATTGTAAGCGTGTCCAGAACAGAATGTTCCACTAATTAATTTGTTCCACTTCCTGAGTGTCCCATATCCCTGCACCACAGTAACCCCAGTGAATCTCACCAATATCTTAGTCATTCTCAAGTCTTTCTTTTCCTTCACACCACGTATCAAAACATTAAAAAACCTTAATTTCATCTTCAAAGCATATTCCATCGTCTTATCTGGACTGTCACCAATACTATTCACTTTGAAGCCACAGTCATTTCCTGTCTGGACTATTATAATAGCCTTGTTATGGGCCTTCCTGCTTCTGTTTGGACTACCATTCAATGGAATCCATTTGTCACACAACAGAATGATCGTTTAAAATGTAAATAAAATCACATCATTCTGCCTATTTCCCTCCTAAAAAACTCTCCATTGAATATTTTAGAATAAAATGCGAAGAGGGTCTCTATCTTAGGAGACCCTGCGTGGTTCAACTTCATTTCTCATGGCTTGTGCTATCTTTTCTAAACTCCAGTCTTTCCCTCAAACACAATTAGCTTATTTTTGTCCTAGGGTCTTTGCACTAGCCTAGAACACTAGAATGTTCTTTCTCAGATATTGCCATGACAGTCCCATTCTTGTTATTTAATCTCAAGTGTAGGTATCACTGACTGGGGGGGATTGGTGGGGAATTCTGACCATGTAACCTAAGTCATACTCCAGAAGCACATTATCACTGTTCTATTAGGTAAAACTTCTGAGTGGTTGGAAATGGGAATAAGAAAATTGTAACAGAATGTGAAACAATGTACTGATTTCTTTATCAAGGAAGTTTTGTAACAAAAAAAAATGTTAACTGTAATACCTTATGTGTAAGATTCAGCAACTACATAAGCCAGTATGATGGAAATTCTAGGAAGAAGTAGCTTTATCTCAATAGGAAAACAGACCTGATGGTCTGACAAAGAACCTGTCCGAGTATGTATTCTGACTGTTTCCCTTTGTTACCTTCCTTTTATTTATCAACAGAAAGGGGAGGAAGGGAATATGTATGCGTAACATGAATATCAAAGGATTTCTGCCTGGTTATTATACCAAAATGTTGGTGCTACTTTTCCTCTATCTTATGGGAGAAGGAAACGGCTTGGGGTAGGCAAATTATCCTAAGGAGTATGGGGTTTATTTAAATATATTTATCTATTCCAATAACAGGATATAGACACATTTTGATATTGATTGAAGCAAACTATAAGTGCCCATTTAAACATTCCATTATGGAAATTAAAAACTATAAATTGTATTCTTATTTAAGGAATTAATGGGCTTTTTTTCCTCTGAAAGAATCAATGCCTTGATTGAAATCCCAGAGTTCTGTGCCACAGGGCATGGAAGAGTCATTTTGGCATGGAAATGTTAAAGGCAATTGTTACCGGTTATTCGTAGTTGTTGAGGCACTTTAGTAAATCTTTTGCCCAGTGTAGAATTTTGAATAGCACTGCCTTCATGGGTCCTCCAAGATTAGTCCACAGCAAAATGATGCTCTAGAAGGTATTAACAGTTTGGAAGGAATTATTTAACATCATTCTCTTATATTGCTCAACAATGTCTGCCCAATGGAACTATATGGGTATTTAATTGTGGTTGCATTTTTTCCCCCTGACAATAATTAAACAACAGACTGACTACCTTTTTAAAAGTACATGCTATTCTTTGTTTTGAATAGGTAATCTATGCATATGTTGCAAGGTATAAAAAGTACTCAAAGACCATACAAAATAATTCTCAGTCCCACATTTTAAAATTTTTATTTATTTGGGGGATGGGGTGGGCATAAGGGACAGAGAGAGAGAGAAGAGAATCCCAAGAAGACTCTGTCCTGTCAGCACAGAGCCAGACGTGGGACTCAAACTCACCAACCGTGATCACGGTCATGAGTCAGATGCTTAACCATCTGAGCCACCCAGGTGCCCCTCTCAGTCCCACATTTTTATCACAGCCATCTAGTTCCTTTGAGCCATTCACTGTTAGACTTCCTAGATGTGCTTCCAGAGATAATCTATGTACATTCAAGCAGATATCCCATGCATATTGTCTTTAAATAGAAATAATAATCCATCTATAATATTATGCACATTGACTTCTTTCAATTAAAACAATCTTGGAGGTTTATCCATATTTGCACATAAAAAAATTACCTAACTATTACATGGTATTCCATTTTATGGATAAACCAAATTACTTTCAATACTTTCCTGTTATTGGACATTTACATTGCACTCTTAACTCTCTAATAAGAAAGAACTTTTTTTTAAATGTTTTTTATTTATTTCTAGGAGAGAGAGAGACAGTGTGAGCAGGGGAGGGTCAGAGAGAGAGAGGGAGTCACAGACTGAAACGGGCTCCAGGCTCTGAGCTGGCAGTCAGCACAGAGCCCGACGCGGGGCTCGAACCCACGAACCGCGAGATCATGACCTAAGCGAAAGTCGGACGCTTAACCGACTAAGCCACCCAGGCGCCCCAAGAAAGAACTTTTTTAAAGTCTTGCAGAATTCCTAGGATATGTGTAGTACTCTTTATCCCACCTGAGAAACAGTGTCCTTCCTCAATTTACAGACAAAAAGTTGTACTTTAAAAACTTTCTGGATTGTATGAATTCTCTTTTTTCTCCTATTTAATAGTTTTCAAGCTTAGCAAGCTGATTGTATTAGATCTCCTTTGTTATCTTTTTCTATTAACATTTGTCTTTTTTTTTCCTCCTTCATTACTTTTTTTTCCCACTTACTTTTCGATCCTATCAGATTTTCTTTGTGTTTTCAGCGGCGATGTTTCTTTTTTGCGTTGCTCCTAAAATGGGCTTTATACCTTAGATTTTATTTTCGCCTCTTCTTTCCTGTGCTCTGTTAACTCCTGTGCTGACTTTATCTGTTTTCTACCACATCTTCATTATGATTTTTTAAATCTAATGACATTATATTTGATCACGATTGTTATCTAGTGCATGAAATCCTTTTATTCCTTAGCGGTTCTTTGTCCCTCTTCCCATTTTCTTCCCTTTAATTCTAGCATTTTCTTGTAGATGCTGTTCTTGTTCCTTTAATTTCAGTGAATTCAGTTCTGGTTCCAATAATTTGCAGAAATTTTATGTGACTCAAGAGTTTTTCTGAGGACATTATTATGTTATTTATTTATTTAACATTTATTTATTTATTTATTTATTTATTTATTTATTTATTTAATTTTTTTTATTTATTTCTAGGAGAGAGAGAGACAGCATGAGCGGGGGAGGGTCAGAGAGAGAGGGAGTCACAGACTGAAACAGGCTCCAGGCTCTGAGTTGGCAGTCAGCACAGAGCCTGATGCGGGGCTCGAACCCACGAACCGTGAGATCATGACCTAAGCGAAAGTCGGACGCTTAACCGACTAAGCCACCCAGGCGCCCCAACATTTATTTATTTTTGAAAGACAGAGACAGAATGCGAGCAGAGGCAGGAGGCAGAGAGAGAGGGAGACACAGAATCTGAAGCAGGCTCCAGGCTCAGAGCCATCAGTATAGAGCCCGACGTGGAGCTTGAACCCACAAACCGTGAGATCATAGCCTGAGTTGAAGTCAGACTCAACCAACTGAGACTTCCAGGCACCCCAGGTCATTACTAAATTAAAGCAATATTTCCTTAATTTATCAATGAAATAAAATATTATATTCAAAACAAATTTTGCTATTTAATGCTGGCATTTAATCTTTTGGCTTAATGGTTCCCACATGTTCATCTTGGCTTTTATCAACAAAGGCTATCTTAAAATATTGAAAAGAAGACATGGGTGTGGTAGTGCAAGATGGTGGAGAAGTAAGGAGCTCCGTACTTCCACTCGCGCCCATACATCACACGGAAAAGATCTGAAGCCATTGGAAACCTTACAAAACCTGAGAGATTGGGAGAAAAAGGATGCAGAATCCACTGAGAAAGCCTTCTACCGTGAGTGCGAATGGGGGAAGATAAAATCGGGCCGGGATCGGAGAAACCAGGGTCGGAGGTGATCCCCCTCTACCCTCCACGGGGAGTGAGAGGGGAAAAAGAGAGAGTCCGAAACAGAAAAACCTCTGCTTGGGGGAAAAACCTCTGCTCGAGGCATAAAAAGACCGTACTTGGCCAAATACCTGCACCCCAGATCCCCTCTCGCCAACTGGTCCTGGGGAGTCTGAGCACACAGATTGCTTCTTTGTGCAGCTCCTAGCAGGCTGGACTTCAGAGTACCAGCGTGCCTGCTGCCATTGTAGCTCCCGGGCGGCTGGGGCCCCTGAAAGAGCTGCGCGGGCACCGGGCGTCTGTGCTCCTGGCTGGCTGGGGCTCTAGAGGGAAGGACAAGAGCTAAAAACTGGGAAATTTGCTTGTGAGTTTGTGTTTCCCATGATGAACCATAGAGGGACCTGGTTTTCCTCACTCCAGAGGGGTTGGACTCGGCGCACCTGGCAGGCAAGCCCCCGCCCATGCTTGCCAGCCTGACCCAGAGAAGGAAACAGCAATTCTGACTCCACCCCCAGAGCTCAGCAGGGGGCCTGGAATTGCCCCGAGGGGGTTGCCTCGGAAGCTGTGTCTAAGGCAATTTCAGCTGCACGCACAGACTGGAATTTGGAGACTGGGACTGGCCTGAGTTGAAGAGTGCAACCAACTTTGGCTGCGCCCCCAGTACGGGGAGTTTATACGCCCAAAAAAGCGATGTGCAGTGTTTGGTTCAAGAAGGGACTGGAGCGCTGTCACTCTCCTCCCCACAACCGCCAAGGCAGAGCTCCTGCCTGCGGCATTGGATCACGCCACGCCCATCCCTGCCTGAGAGCTGCCTGCCTCCCTTTTTTTTTCTTTTTCTTTTCCCTTTTTTCCTCCTTTTTTTGTTTTTTCTTTTTTTTCTTTTTCTTTCTTTTTTTCCCTTTTTCTTTCTCTTTCTTTTTTTCTTCTTCTTTCTCTTTTCTCTCTTTTTTCCCCAGAACACTGACCTGACTAACTCTGATCACCAGCTTGCTTAAACAATCACAACGAGTCCATTGTGTAGGTGTAAATTCTACACCTCCTGACATTTTCATCTCTTTCTCTCAGGAGTAATTAGACTATATAGTTTCTCTGGATAATTCCAGCATCCTTCTCTCACCTATCCAACCATATTCCACCCTTTAGCTCTTTGAAAAAAGCTTCTTATCCCTTCTGCCTGTTAATGCTATTTTCAATTTTGCCTCATCCCCACCCTGTCTTCTCTCTCTTTCTCTAGGCTCTTCAACCAGCACTGCATACACATGGCTATTTAAATATAGCGGGGAAATCCGGTTATATGTTTTAAACCGTTCTTTGTCCATTGGTTTTCTTCTTTTTTCCTTTTCTTTTCTCCTTTTTGACCCTTATATGTATTTTATACTCCCTATTATCCACCCTCCTTCCTCCGTCTTTTCTCTTAACTTTTTCGTTTTCCCACTCGCTTTGCATGTTAGTTGAATTAGCCTGTGCGTTTGTGTGATCCTGCTCCCTATGTGTTTGTCTGTCTGTTTTCTTTTCCAGGGCTACCTCAAGAAACAAGCCAGAGTACACAAGGTGGAGAGTCCCAAGTGTCACTACAAATAGGAAAATAAAATAACCAAGTCCCAACAAGAGAGACCAAGAGATACCATTCAAAAAATACTCTCTGAAAGGATAGGCCCTGGACAGTCAAAGAGTCTTCTTGGATATAGCAGCGCTCATAGATACAGAGAGCATTAACAGGTCTTTAAAACCAAGAGGAGCCGGAAAGCTAACTAAAATGACGAAACGAAAGAGCTCTTCACCAAAGAAACTCCAAGAAGAAATGATAGCTAATGAACTGCTCAAAACAGATATCGGCAGCATAACTGAACAAGATTTTAGAATAATAATGGTAAAATTAATAGCTGGGCTTGAAAAAAAATACGGTATATCAAAGAAACTATGGCTATAGACAGAATGGAAAATAAAAATAGGCATGAAGAATTAAAAAATGCGATAAATGAGATACATAATAAACTAGAGGCCTCCAATGCACGGATTGAAGAGGCAGAAAGGAGAATAAGTGATTTAGAAGACACCATTTTAGAAAAACAAGAAGCTGACAAAAAAAGAGACAAACTGATCCAGGAACAGGAAAGAAGAATTCGAGAGCTCAGCGATACGGTCAAACGCAACAATATCCATATCATAGGAATCCCAGAAGAGGAAGAGTGAGGGAAAGGTGCTGAAGGAGTTCTGGCACAAATTATAGAAGAACTTCCCCGACCTGGGGAAGGAAGTAAATGTGGAAATACAAGAGGCTCAGAGGACTCCCATCAGACATAACTTCAATCGACCTTCTGCACGGCATTTCATAGTGAAAATGGCAAAATACAAGGACAAAGAGAGAATTTTGAAAGCAGCTAGGAAGAAAAGGGCCCTAACATACATAGGTAGACCTATCAGAGTGGTGACAGACCTATCTACTGAAACTTGGCAGGCCAGAAAGGAATGGCAGGAGATCTTCAATGTGATGAACAGTAAAAATATGCAGCCATGAATCCTCTATCCAGCAAGCCTGTCATTCAAAATAGAAGGAGAGATAAAAACCTTTCCAAATAAACAGAAATGGAAAGAATTTGTCACCACTAAGCCAGCCCTACAAGAAATCCTGAGGGGGATGCTCTGAAGGTTGCAAGGAACAAAGATACCAGAGACACCACCACAATCATGAACCCTACAAAAGATACAAAGACTCTAAACCCACATATTTCAATAATAACACCGAATGTAAATGGGCTGAATGCTCCAATTAAAAGACATAGGGTAGTAGAATGGATAAAAAAAAAATCCATCTATATGCTGTCTACAAGAAACTCATTTTAGACTGGAAGATACCTTCAGATTAAAAGTAAGGGGATGCAGAAATATATATCATGCTACAGGAAATCAAAAGAAAGCCGGAGTAGCTATACTTATATCAGACAAACTGGACATTAAATTAAAGACAAAAACAAGAGATGAAGAAAGGCACTACGTAATAACAGGGTCTATCCATCAGGAAGAACTAACAATCATAAATATCTACGCACCGAATATGGAAGCACCTAAATACCTAAAACAATTAATCACAAACAGCAACAAGCTTATAGATAAGAATGTGCTAATAGCAGGGGACTTTAATACTCCGCTTACAGCAATGGATAGGTCAACCAGAGAGAAAATCACTAAAGAAATAATGGACTTGAAAGACACATTAGACCAGATGCATCTGACGGATGTATTTAGAACTTTACATCCTGAGGCCAGGGAATTTACTTTCTTCTCAAGTGTGCATGGCACGTTCTGCAAGATAGATCACATACTGGGACATAAAGTAGCCCTCAATAAATATAAAAGAATAGAGATCCTACCATGCATAATATTATCCTTGTGGGGCATAAACATAACAAGCTCCATTTGCTTACGCCAAACAGACTTAAAATCCTTGTCTGTCAGATCATAATGCTTTGAAACTTGAAATCAATTACAGGAAGAAGTCTGGAAAACCTCCAAAAACATGGAGGTTAAAGAAAACCCTACTGAAGAATGAATGGGCCAGTCAGGCAGTTAGAGAGGAAATTTAAAAATATATGGAAAAAAATGAAAATGAAAACACAATCATTCAAAATCAATGGGATGCATCAAAGGCAGTCCTAAGAGGAAAGTACATTGCTCTCCAGGCCTATTTCAAGAGATTAGAAAACGCGCAAGTCCAAAATCTAACAGCTCACCTAAAGGAACTAGAGACAGAGCAACAAGAATGCCCTAAACCCAGTAGAAGAAGAGAAATAGTAAAAATTAGAGCAGAAATAAACAACATATAGACCAAAGAAACAATTGAACAGATCCATGAAACCAAGAGTTGGTTCTTTGAAAAAATAAACAAAATTGACAAACCTCTAGCCAGACTTATCAAAAAGAAAAGAGAGAGCACCCGAATAGACAAAATCATGAATGAAAATGGACTTATTACCACCAACCCCTCAGAAATTCAAGCAATGATCAGGGAATACTATGAAAAATTATATGCCAACAAATTGGACAACTTAGAAGAAATGGACAAACTCCTCAACACACACTATCAAAATTCACACGGGAAGAAATAGAAAACCTGAACAGACCCATAACGAGTGAAGAAATCGAATCAGTGATCAAAAATCTCCCAACAAATAAGAGCCTGGACCTGATGGCTTCCCTGGGGAATTCTACCAGACATTTAAAACAGAATTAATCCCAATTCTTCTCAAGCTATTTCAAAAAATAGAAATCGAAGGAAAACTCCCAGACTCATTTTATGAAACCAGCATCACTCTGATTCCCAAGCCAGACAGACATCCAGCAAAAAAGGAGAACTACAGGCCAATATCCTTGATGAATACAGATGCAAAAATCCTCAACAAGATCCTTGCAAATCGAATCCAGCAGCATATCAAAAGAATCATCCACCAAGATCAAGTGGGATTCATTCCTGGGTTACAGGGCTGGTTCAACATTCGCAAATCAATCAATGTGACCCATCACATCAATAAAAGAAAAGATAAAAACCATATGATCCTGTCAATAGATGCAGAAAAAGCATTTGACAAAATACAGCATCCCTTCTTAATAAAGACTCTCGAGAAAGTCGGGATAGAAGAAACCTACTTAAACATCATAAAAGCCATCTATGAGAAGCCTTCAGCTAACATCATCCTCAACAGGGAAAAACTGAGAGCTTTCCCCCTGAGATCAGGAACACGACAGGGATGCCCACTCTCACCACTGCTGTTTAACATAGTGCTGGAAGTCCTAGCATCAGCCATCAGACACCAAAAGGAAATCAAAGGCATCGGAATTGGCAAAGAGGAAGTCAAACTTTCATTCTTCACAGATGACATGATACTCTACATGGAAAACCCGACAGACTCCACCAGAAGCCTACTAGAACTGATCCAAGAATTTAGCCAAATTGCAAGGTACAAAATCAACGTACAGAAATTGGTTATATTTTTATACACCAACAAGGAAGCAACAGAAAGAGAAATCAAGAAACTGATCCCATCACAATTGCACAAAAAAACATAAAATACCTCGGAATAAACCTAACCAAGGACACAAGAGATCTGTATGATGAAAACTATAGAAAACTTATGAAGGAAATTGAAGAAGACACAAAGAAATAGAAAAACATTCCATGCTCATGGATAGGAGGAATAAATATAGTTAAGATGTCATTACTACCCAAAGCACTCTACACATTCAATGCAATTCCAATCAAAACTGCACCAGCGTACTTCTCAAAACTAGAACAAACTATCCAAAAATTTGTATGGAACCACAAAAGACCCCGAATAGCCAAAGTAATCCTGAAAAATAAAACCAAAACGGGAGGGATCGCCATCCCAGACTTTAGCCTCTGCTACAAAGCTGTCATCATCAAGACAGTATGGTATTGGCACAAAAACAGACACATAGACCCATGGAACAGAATCGAGATCTCAGAAATAGACCCAAAAGTATACAGCCAACTAATCTTTGAGAAAGCAGGAAAGAGTATCCAATGGAAAAAAGACAGCCTCTTTAATAGATGGTGCTGGGAGAACTGGACAGCAACATGCAGAAGAATGAAACTAGATCATTTTCTCACACCATGCACAGAAATAAACTCAAAATGGATAAAGGACCTGAACGTGAGATAGGAAACTATCAACACCCTAGGGGAGAAAGCAAGAAACAACCTCCTTGACCTCCACCGCAGCAACTTCTTACTTGACACATCCCCAAAAGCAAGGGAATCAAGAGCAAAACTAAACGATTGGGACCTCATCAAGATTAAAAGCTTCTGCACAGCAAAGGAAACAACCCACAAAACTAAGAGGCAACCAACGGAATGGGAACAGATAGTTGCAAATGACATATCAGATAAAGGGTTAATATCCAAAATCTATAAGGAACTCACCAAACTCCACACCTGGAAAACAAACAACCCAGTGAAGAAATGGGCAGAAGATATGAACAGACACTTCTCCAAAGAGGACATCCAGATGGCCATCAGACACATGAAACTATGCTCAGCATCGCTTCTCATCAGGGAAATACAAATCAAAACCACACTGAGATACCACCTCACGCCAGTCAGAGTGGCTAAAATGAGCCAATCAGAGAATTCTAGATGCTGGCGAGGATGTGGAAACGGGCACCCTCCTACACTGTTGGTGGGAATGTAAACTGGTACAGCCCCTCTGGAAAACAGTGTGGAGGTTCCTCAGAAACTAATAATAGAACTCCCCTATGACCCAGCAATAGCACTGCTAGGAATTGACCCAAGGGATACAGAAATGCTGAGGCATAGGAGCACATGTACCCCAATGTTCATAGCAGCACTCTCCACAATAGCTAAAACATGGAAAGAGCCTAAGTGTCCATCAACAGATGAATGGATCAAGAAGATGTGGTTTATCTATACCATGGAATACTACATGGCAATGAGAAACAATGAAATCTGGCCATGTGTAGCAACATGGATGGACCTTGAGGGTGTTATGCTGAGCGAAATAAGTCAGGCAGAGAAGGACAAATATCATATGTTTGCACGTATAGGAGGATTAGGAGGAACTTGACGGAGGAACAAGGGGGAGAAGAAGGGCGGAAATGGTGGGGGAAAGGGAGAGAGGCAAACCATGAGAGACTCTTGAATGCTGACAAAAACTGAGGACTGATGGATGTGGGGGGGGGGGGGCTGGGCATGGAGGAGGACACTTGTGGGGATGAGCACTGGGTGTTATGTGGAAACTAATTTGACAATAAACTATTTGTAAAAAAAAAAAAAGAAAAAGAAAGAAAAGAAAAGACATGGGTGTATTTAATAGGATTGGGAAATAAAAGTTGATTTATTCCAACTCAAGGTTAGCAGCATCAGGCCACTTGACTCTTACTTGAAAATGACACCTCAGTGAAAAATAATGGAGTCCTCAAATGCTACCGAACATAAAAGCATATTATAAAATATACTCTGAGAGATACGGAGCCTATTGTAAAGAAATAAAATCGTTAGTATTTTTATTATTTATCGTTTAGTGCTACTGAAAATGGCAATGCTGTGTTTTGGTAAAAATAATTTTATATTCCTGTCTGATGGTGTTGACATACATTTTTGTTTTGTTTTGTTTTTTACAGAACAATTAATATCAATACTGTGATCACCAGGTGATATCACATTACCTAAGTTACCTACTTTTCTTGGGCTGTATACCTTGAGATTCTGATGAATGATTTTGACACACTGTCTACCTACAGTTTTTGAGGATGTAGTTTGTTTTCTTTTTCCAGCATAGGAATTTCTGCACTGGGATCATATAATTTCATCCTATTGCTTTACATTTTCAGGATATTTTAAATCTTTACCTCTACAGGTCAGAAGCCTGACTGTATCTTGGACTCTATCATGTAAACAATCATATTTCAAGTTCTGTAAACTGAGCCAGGTAGAGTAAACAGACCTCTGAAGGAAAATGTTCATGCAATCCCAGGGCCATAGAAGGCTGAAATAATGGAAAATAAAACAAATAAGCCAAATGAAAAATATACTGGAGTGGGACATTGCTGAGACAATTTTCTGTCTACCACATCTATCTTGGAGAAGAAACTCTCTGGAACCTAGATTAAGTATCCCTTTTGTGGCAGGGCTCCCAAAAATTTCTCCATAGACTCTACCAAATGTCAGATTTCCACATTGATAAATTAAAATTCTATTAAAGATAATTCGTTCCTGGGTAATCCAGTCAGTTAAGTGTCTGTCTGACTTTGGCCCAGTTCATGATCTCACCATTCGTGAGTTCGAGCCCCGCGTCAGACTCTGTGCTGACAGGTCAGAGCCTGGAGCTGCTTTAGATTCTGTGTCTCCCTCTCTCTTTGCCCCTTCCCCCATCTCTTTTTCTCTCAAAAATAAATAAAAATTAAATTAAAAAAAAAAGATAATTTGTTTCCTCTTCTTTTGTTTGTGTCTGAAGGAGTAGACCAGAAATCTGCCTATCTCTGCCCAAATCTCAACATTTGCATCACATAATACTGTGTTGGCATAGACTTATGGAAAACTAATTCATCTGAAAATGACTGTATCCAAAAACAATCTGCTTTTGAGATTCTGTTGGTAAAGAAATAAGGAATTTTTAGAGTATTTATGAATATAAAAGAATCTGTTTTTAAATACTAATGGGAGTTTTTGCATTTATAAAATTATAACAATGAATCATGAAGAAAGAAAAAGGTGAAATAAGAAAAACTATATGGCGTGTAAGGCACATGTTATAAAATTTAATGAAAATAATGGTGGTGATAAAAATAATGGATTCGCTAGAGAAGACAAAACTGGGAGAAAGTGTTCAAATCAGAGTATTTCTGACCAGAGTAGTAAAGTAAAATGAAAGCTGGTCTGAAATGGGGCAGATCCAGATAATCAGACCCACGTATCACATACCATGGGGGTGAAGACAGAGTGGACAAGAGCAACAATAACAGACATATGTCTGAAAACTTCCACCGGATAAAAACCTATTTCAACTGGCAGGTTGAAAATACTTTTGAAACCCTAGGGAAAGTTATGTAAGATAAATAATATTTAGATATATCATGTTGAAAATTGATGGATATATGGATGCGTATTTGTATCCTGTGGCTGCTGTAATCCGTTCATACAGACTTGATGGCTTAAACGATGGAAATTTCTTTTGTCACAGTTCAAGAAGTAGGAAGTTTCAGATCACTGTGTTGAAACTAAGGTGACAGCAGGGCTACCTTCCCTCCATGAGGTCTTGAGAGGAACTCGTTTTCTGTCTCTTCCGGCTGCTGGTGGATACTGGCATTCTTTGGCTTGTGGCCAGTGTCTGCCATGTGGTCACACTGCTCTCTCCTCTTTGCAGTGTCAGCTTTCCCTTCTCTTACAAGTATACATACATGTGATTGCATTTAGTGCTCTCCTGGATTATCTAGTATTATCTCTCTCTCTCTCTCTCTCTCTCTCTCTCGATCTCCAACTTAATGATGTTTACAAAATTTCTTTATGCAATATAAAGTAACATTTATAAGCACTGGAGAATAGGAGGGGGATGTCTTTTGGGGGGTCATTATTTAGCCTGTGAATTATATGTACGTATGCATGTATGTATAAATCTTGCAAGCCTCCAAGCACAAGATACAGATTACATACACGGAAACAAAATTCTAGTTGTTCTTAGGCTATGATTTTGTAGAGAATCTTATGGCATTGAGGGAAAATGGTGATATTACAAATTCAACCAAATATTCATTTATTTGCAAAGGCAACCAAAAGATTTTCTCAGCTATAAAAAGGCTCAGTTTAGTTTTCCTGAAGAAAAACTTGTGTTGAATTACAGATGGATGGGAGATGATTCAAGGTTAGAAAGTTAAAAAGAGGAAAGATTTTTTTTTTATAACAGTCTGGCAATAAGCACTGTAGCTTAACAGAGACTTAAACATCAAATTAAATCTCCAGAGTGCCTCTCTGCTCAGGCCAGATTCACACTCAGTCTCTAGGTGCTCTCCTTCAGTCCTCTGGCTCTGCATACCATCTGCATGCTGGAAGCAACCTGATTTATGTTCTAATCTAGGCATCTCCTCTCAAGTCGGCTCTCACTTACCAATACTTTCTCGTTTTCTTAGATACATGATAGGCATCTGAAAGTTAACACACCCTGAACCAAACTCTTGTTTCTCTATTTAGACCTGCTGAACCTATAGCTTTCTCTGTCTCAGTATATGACAAATCTATTTCACCAATTATTTAAGGAGAAATCTTGTACCTGTTGTTTATTCTTCTCTATCTTCTGGCAAATCCAATTGGCGGTTGCTTAGAGATTTAAGAACTGCAGCCCCTCTCACTCTGCAGCTCCTACCTAGCTGGAGCCATTCTCCTCTCTTGCCTAAAATAATTCAGCAGCTTGCTTTGTAGCCACACTTGCCTTTGTGTAGTCTAGCCTCCAAGGAACCAGAGTGACCTCAACTCAAGTATGATCATGACTACATTACTTAGCTGCTCAGAGCCCTGCAATGGCTTGCAATTTGTCCCTCTTCATCTTCCTGACTTCATCTCCTACCGCCCTCTCTTATTTCCTCCAGGAGATGGGTCTCCTGGTTGTTTTCTTAATGCATGAGTTAGGGGAGGGTCTTCTCAGGGCCTTCTGTTTGTCCCCTCTCACCCAGACTCTTGCATGGCTCGCTGCCTCACTTCCTTTAGGACTGGCTCGCATATCCCCTGTTGTCCAGGCCCCACTATAAATCTCAGTTTCCTTACCCTGCCAAAAATGTGTTCATGGCTCTGACATTACACAACTGTATATTTATAGTTTCATTGTGTGTTTTGCACCGCTAGAATGTGAGTTTCTTGAGAGCAGAGGCTTTTTCTATTTTGATCATTTCTGTGTCCCCTGGACTTAAGAGTATATATGACGAGTAGTAACAGCTCTTAATATTTTTGATTAAATACATTAAGTGAAAAATTAGTGAATAAAAATTTATCCTAGCATATCCTTAAACACACTTTGAAATATATATGTTATATAAGCATATATGTTTTTATATATGTAATATATTAATAAGTCATGATATATGCATATGGAAGTACACCCCCCAAAAAAGATTTATCTTTGATCAGTATGATTATAGGGGTTTTTTTACTTTTTCATATTTTCTAAGATTTTTTCAATGAACATATATTTTTATATTTTTAATTTTCTTAAGAAACAGACTTTCTTTTTTTTAGAGACAGAGCATGAAAGGGGAGAGGGGCAAAATTAGAGAGAGAGAATCTTAAGCAGTCTCCACACTCATCATGGAGTCATGAGGGGCTTGATCCCACAACCCTAGGATCATGATTTGAGCTGAAATCAAGGGTCAGGGCTCAACAGACTGAACCATCCAGGCACCCGCAACAAATATTTTTAAAGTTAGGACTTATGCTATTAACATCTTTTCACAGATGAATAGGACAGAAAAAAAGAGAATAATTAATTGGTGTATGGATGTGCAATCATCAAATTGTTTTTGAAGATGAAGGTAGCTGCCATTTTATATGGCAAGGCGTCCTCTTTGAAAGCTACCTTTAAACTGTGTTTAGGGGCACCTGGATTGCTCAGTTGGTTAAGCCTCTGACTCTTGGTTTCTGGTCAGTTCATGATCTCACAGCTTTGTGATATCAAGCCCTGCATCAGGCTCTGTGCTTGCAGTGCAGAGCCTGCCTGGGATTCTCTCTCTCTCTCTGTCTCTCTCTGCCCCTCTCTCACTCACACTGTGTCTGTCTCTGTCTCTGTCAAAATATATAAATAAACTTAAAAGAAGCAAAATAAAACAAAACAAAATAAAATAAAATTTGTTTAGTACCTTAAATGGGAGAAGGTCCCAAAACATCCCACTACAAAATTTCTTTACACGGATCCAAGCCAGACTCACTTAAATTGACAATGATGAGAGTAATGTGATAAATCAAATATGTTTTGTTAGAACATTAGTATATAATAGTTTAAATTTTGTTCTTCTAAGAGATAGTCACAGTTTAAAAGAGTTAAAGGATAATCAAAAGACATCATTAGAGGGGCGCCTAGGTGGCTTAGCTGGTTGAGCATCTGACTCTTGATTTCCATGCAGGTTATGATCGCAGGGTGATGAGATTGCTCCACACTAATTACGGAGCCCCTTTAAGATACTGTTTCTCTCTCCCTCTGCCTGTCTTACCTGTGCTCTATCTGAAAAGAAAAGAAACGAAACGAAACGAAAAGAAAAGAAAAGAAACAAAAGAAAAAAAGAAAAGAAAAGAAAAGAAGAGAAGAGAAAAGAAAAGAAAAGAAAAGAAAAGAAAAGAAAAGAAAAGAAAAGAAAAGAAAAAGAAAAGAAAAGAAAAGAAAAAAGAAAAAAGAATGTTTTCCAGGTGATGAAAAATTTTATATGGAAGAGCGGAATTCCGTGTAACAATGCCAAGCATTGGTCAATAAGTTTAGGTGCTCTGGAATTTGATGCATTCCTTGGTAGCCTCCGATCTACTCCAAGATAAATAAATAGTTGCCTCTTTAACAGACTGTAATACCAGGTAAACAGAGATGGGACATGGTAGTCACTCTCTGTCTTTGAAAGCTTTAAAAATCTTGAAGAAGGAATGGTGTTCTGTTAGAATTCTAACTTAATAGTTTGCACATGACTTCAAAGGGGCAACTCCAAGGGAGATTATTAACATTTTATCTTTCACAGTTATGTGAAAATGTTAATTCACTTACCAAAGAGAATATTATACACACATTTGGTTTAAAATTGAAATACCACAGCAGATGTTAGCATTTGAGTTTTTCACTTACTGATTACCTTGCACAAAGATAGTAACTCCAAAATTAGCATATTACAATGTTGTAAAACAAAGATAACACATTGCAGCTAAAGAAAACCAGGGAAATATCTTTAAGAACAGTGGAGGAAGAAGAGTCTTTTTGGACTAAAAATGTTGTTTTGTGCCTGGAACTATAAACTAAAGACTCATTTCTGTTGATGGTGAAAAACCAAAGCTAAATCAAGTTGTACTCCTCCCAAAAACTCCTATCTTTCTAGTAAACCTCTTTAAAAAAATAATGTGAAATTACAAATACAAAATTACATATAGTGCCTTCAGAGGAGTCCTTGCAAGTGAAGATTCCTGAAGTTTAAGTTATATTAGCTTCATGTTAAATCTTTCTCTGTGAGAATGTTATTTTTCTTCTGTTCCCAAAGGCCTAGCAGTATAATGGAAATATGCATTTCAGATGTAAATGTAATTCTTTATATGTCTAGTGGCTTCTAGACAACAGCACAAAGATCTGTAGTTATTCCTTTGCATTAATAAAAAGGAAAAGGAAAGAGTAAAGGAGAGAAGAAAAATATTTAAAAATCCTATTTGCAAAATGAGAGAATCCATTTGCTCATGGCCATTTTAATAGGAAAACAGTATGACCATGAAAACTTAAATTTGATATAGAAAGGAAGAAAAAATGTCAGAATATAAGAAATGCTAAAAATAAAAGATGCCAAAAACTTGAGATTAACACAGAAATACAAATTATTATCTGTTTAAGGTTTAAAAGATATTAGGGGGAAAATCACCAAAAAATAGGTATTCAACACTTTATGAAATCAAGTTCTGTCACCTTTTTTATTAGGTTGTCAGAGGGATCACTCTTTCTGAAGAATATGTGTGACAAGAAAATGTTTGTATTTTTCTGATGTGGTCATAGAAAATTGTTAGAAATGTGACTGTGTCCCAGGCACTTTAAAGAATTTTAAAGGATTTTAGTTTATAGCATTAAGGTGAAAATTGCACTGGATAAAATACAACAGGTAAGGAAGACTTTATTCAAGACTATTGCAGTAGTGGAGAGAGACTGACCTCAACTCTGCTGAAAAAAAAGAAGTAAGGGTTTTAAGTGCTGAGGTGAATTGGCAGAAAAGTACTAGGTAACATTTGGGGGTTGTTGACTGACAGCAGGCATTGAGCACACTGAGTTACTCTTGAGTCTGCACATGTTTTTATCTGTGATTAAGGCATCTGTGTTTGGTATTTACCTCTCACTGAAGTTGGAGAGACTGGAAGATAAAGCCACTATATCTTTTACTGTTTAATTTTGAAGCCCTGGTATACAGGTCCTTAAGAAAGGCATTTCCTGAGTAGTAAAACTCATAAAAGGCTGGGATATTTGCATACATTTCAAAAAGGTAGAGAAAGAATTTACTATTGCAAGATTTTTAATATAAATGCTCTAAGAAACAGGAGATCAGAGGGGTATAGAGAGGAAGAAGTCTGTCTAAATTTTAGACATACCTAGAATATTAAGGCCATCTTTGTCTAAACAAGGACGTTGAATTTATATTTCAAGTAGGATGAGATATATTAGTCACATTCTACTGGTCACCACTGCCCACATTTCCTAAAATTGGGAGTGGCAATTTTAGAGAGATGATACACAAATAGATGATACATTAATAGATAGATAGATAGATAGATAATAGATATCATTTTCTATTCATTTTCAAGGATTTTAAAATGCTTAACATTATTAAATACATTATTATTATACATTATTCTCCAGATACATCTTCAATAAGTCCCCCCCCACACTTTTTTTTCTTTTTTTATCTAAATTGTTAAGGGAAATCAAAACAATTAGAATGGAAGCCCTTACTTCAGAGAAAAAAGGTAATACAGTAACTGCCTCCAGCAAGGAGCTTCTGCTAATTCTTCTGAGATGAAAAACAACTCTTAGTTCTCACCTACTTAGTTAAATAATCATTAAGTAATTAATCCTAACAACATCTCTTTGTGGCTCTGGCAAGAATGAAAACCTGCTTGCATTTTTGAGAATTCACAAGACTCTCAAAATTCTTTTTTCATGAAAAGGACACTAGAAAATGAGAATTAAAATTCTGACTCCTTATTTGAATCTAAATTATTGCTATCAATTATTGTCAATTGAGCCAGTTTTGGTTGCCTCAATGCAAATAAATGATCTTCTATAATAACTGCTATTATATAAACCACCATAAAATATTATATATATTTCAATTACCCATCTTATTTTTCAAACATATCTCTATCCAAATCCTATATTTATTGGTAAAGATGATTTCTTTTAGATGAAGAAAACATGCGCTCCAAATTTATTCCACATATTCAGTACTCTGTTTCATTTCCTTGTTCAGAGAAAAACTATTAGTTTCTCAGATATCAGTAACAAATATACTTCATGTCACATAAAATTGCAAGTTTTATATTATCTGCTTCTGAGTACTAAAACAACATGAATACTCTCCCTGTTCTTAAAATTAACCATCTAAAATGGGCCATTAGTTCCCAGCCTTTGCCGTATATTAGGATCAATCAGGAACCACTAAGAAATGCTGATACCTGGCTCCTACCTCGTATCGTGATTTAATTGGTATTGGTATTGGGTGTGACACAGATACAGGGATTTTTTCAAAATAACTTCTGAGGTGATCTAATATGTAACAGAGCTTGGAAATTATTGACCTAAAACCTATGATTTTTTTCTCTAGAGAAAGTATCGTCCTTAAACCTGCCAAGACAAAGTGTTATCATAGAAAAAAAGAAATCAGTATGTCTCAGCCTGATAAAATTAGAATAATCTAAGAAACTAAAAAAAACTATATGGCTAGCTAGACTCTACTCTCAGAGATTCTGGTTCAGCTGGTCTGGTATGTGCAGGCAACAGTCATAGCCAGGAAATCTAAAATGTAGTTGAGGATGAAGGTTGAAAATCACTGAGGTAAATATCCCTATACCAATGTAAAATTATCTAAAATTTGATCTACTTATATAACTATCTATCTCCAATTTCTTATTTCATCACTTCTGGACTGAAAAAGTTCAAGTTATAGATCATTTGGATAAATTTGATTCCAAATGGAGACTCACTTCTCCTTCACCTCCTGCTCCTCCTCTCCTTCATTTTTTAAATTAATTAATTAATTTTAGTCTTTCTTTTTTTATTTTATTTTTTATGTTTCTTTATTTCGGAGAGATAGCAATAGAGCATGAGCAGGGGAGTGGCAGAGAGAGAGGGAGACACAGAGTTCGAAGCAGGCTCCAGGCTCTGAGCTGTCAGCACAGAGCTGGACTTGGGACTCTAACTGATAAACTGTGAGATCATGACCTGAGCTGAAGTTGGACGCTCAACCAACTGAGCCACCCAGGAGCCCCTTAGAAATTTTATTTATGCAGTTTGAGGGGGGGTACCTGGGTGGCTCAGTTGGTTAAGTGGCCAACTTCAGCTCAGGTCATGATCTCACAGTTCATGAATTCAAGCCCCATGTCAGGCTCTGTTGTTCACAGCTCAGAGCCTGGACACTGCTTGAGATTCTGTGTCTCCCTCTCTCTCTCTCTCTCTCTCTCTCTGCCCCTCCCCCACTCATACTCTGTCTTGCTTCAGAAATAAACATTAAAATTTTTAAAAATTTGTTTTAATATAATTTATTTTCAGAGTGAGAGAGAGAGCATGAATGAGGGACAGACAAAGAGGGAGAGAGAGAGAGGAAGAGAGAATCTCAAGCAGCCTTTACACTGTCTGCCAGATAATGAGGGGCTTGATCCCATGAATCATGAGATCATGACCCTAACAGAAATCAAGAGTTGGACACTTAACTGTCCGAGCCACTGAGGGATCCATCACCTCCACTGTATCTTATCCTTTCATTTATCTGCTGAGTCAACAAGCACCATGCAGCATGTCAGTATTGTGCACGCAGTTCCTAGTTGGGAATCCAGTGATGAATCTCATAATATCAAAACATTGACATTTAATTGCCTTGGAAATTCAGGTTTTCTATCTTTCAGGGTAATTGTAAAAGATTTAAGTGGACTATGAAAATGGTCAATGCCTAGAGAAGAAACTAGGTTTCTTTGGTGACATAAACAAGCTTTTTGTGTTGTGTGTGTATGGCTATTTGTGTTATAATTCACATCAAAAATCACTATATGACTTCTATTGCTTTATTATTTCACCATTTGGTAACTCTAATAGTGAGATTTTGGACCGAGGATAAGACAGAACAAGGTAAGCTCAATTCATGGAAGCTATTGCCTAATTGAGGAATTTCTCCCTCCTCCTTCCCTCCCTCCCTTCCTTCCTTCCTTTCTTCTTTCCTTCCTTCCTTCCTTCCCTCTTTCCTTCCTTTTCTTTCTTTTTTTTTCAGGAAAATGTTGTTCACATTGGGATATAGTATTAGATTTGTGGCTTGGCTATTTAAAGGTTTTACCTTTTCCGTCCCCTACAACCTGTAATGCCTTCCTTACATTTTGATTGACAATATTCCTCGCAAAGTATTTGACAATATAATCGGTCTATTATGTGTCTCTTTGATCAATTTATAAGTAAAATATTTTCCAGTTATAGTGGCTCTTGTCAATATGTCAAAGTGACTATTGTGTTTTATCGCAGTTGGTCCTAATATAATATATATTGTATGTTATGTAATTCATAATATTTTAATGATTATATATTAATACACAATAAATATATATTAATAAAATATATATTTCACAGTATTGTCTAATGCATAATTAGATGACCATCATATGACCATCATGAACTCTCCTTTTCTGATACTGATCTTCCATGACTTACCATGAATAGGGTTACATCCCACTAAACCCATTGTAAGTTGAAAATATCATGTCAAAACTATATTTAATACACTTAATCTACTGAACTTGATAGCATAGTCTAGCTTATCTTAAATGTGCTCAGAGCATTTACATTGGTCTACAGTTGGCTATAATTGTCTAACAGAAAGCTTATTTTTTTGTGTTTATTTATTTTGAGTGAGGGAAAGAGAAAGGGAGAAGGTGAGGGATAGAGACAGGAAGAGACAGAATCCCAAGCAGGCCATGCACCACCAGCCTAAAGCCCAATGTAGGGCTCAAACCTATGAAGCATGAGATCATGACCTGAGCCGAAATCAAGAGTCAGTCACCCACTGAGCCACCCATGCACTTTATAACAAAAAGTGTGAGGCACCTGGATGGCTCAGTCAGTTAAATGTCTGACTTAGGCTCAGGTCATGATCTCGCGGTTTGTGGGTTCGAACCCTGCGTCGGGCTCTGTGCTGACAGCTAGCTCAGAGCCTGGAGCCTGCTTCAGATTCTGTGTCTCCTTCTCTCTCTCTGACCCTCCCCTGCTCACACTGTCTCTCTCTGTCTCTCAGAAATAAATAATTAAAAAAAAGAAAGCATATTTTATAATAAAATGTTGAATATCTCATGTAACTTATTGAATACTGTACTGCAGGTGAAAAACAGAAACAGCCTGTCTGAGTATTGGTTGCAAATGTTTTCCCTCCTGATTGTGTGCCTGACCAGGACTTGCGGGTGGCTGCCACTGTCCAGCATCACGAGACAGCATCATACCACATATCGCTAGCCTGGGAGAAGATAACAAAATTCAAAATTTGAAGTACAGTTTCTCCTGAATTCCTACTGATTTGACACCATTGCAAAGTCAAAAAATCTTAAGTCAAATCATCGTAAGTTGGGGACTGTCTGTATGCCACAAACCTCCTGTTTTTTCCCCCATCGTTGGACTGGTCAGTGAATCCTTCAATGTGATCACTTGTCAGACATTAATAAAATAGTCCTGTATGTACCTGTGTGTGTGTATTTTAAAATCCGGTGTTTACTTTGTTCTTTAACAGTCTCAAGTTTCTACTGAGATTCTATTGATAAACAGCATTGCTGGCTTACATTTATGTTAAATACATTTAGTTTGAAAGTATATGTCTTATTTTTTTTACCATCCTCATTGTAAAGAGGGTGTAAAAAAAAATTGTAAAAAAAAAAAACTCTTTGTAAAGAGAATACTTTTGCTCCATTCAGTAAGGCTACAAACACAACAGAATTTCACTAGCTATGAGTTTATCATCTTTCTTAAGCAATGTCAGAAAGGTTTCATTTATTTGAATATTCTGCTATAAGTGTCACAGCTGCAGTTACGTTAAGACTTATCCATGAAATTTAATTTCTGATTGGTCAGAAATTAATTACCTCCCCTTCATGCTGATAATATTCTGCAGCCTACTTACTTGAAAAACAAAACCAGTTATAATGGTACTTTTTTTTTTTAAGATATGTGACTTGTTGCCTTAAACCTATATGTATTACATAGGTACCAAACCATAAATGGTGATCCATTTTCAATAAATGTTATAATGCAAACTCTTGTGGAGAGTGCCATACCCCAAGAAATAAAAATGTTTTCACTTAAGAATTGATCAGGCTGTGTTGGGATATTGGTTTTTCACTTGTGACCTTACACATAACTTTTCCTTATACTTTTGAAAAATGTTCCTTAAAATTTTACCAGATTAGGCAATAACCACCTTGGCTTTGTGAATTTATGCTAATATGTCCCCATACTCTGATTTCTGGGAAGAGTTTATGCCATTCTGAGGTTTTAATACTTCTATACCATTAGTATCTGAGAAATCCAAAACTTCTTTCATCTATGAGTCTGCTGAAATGCAAATCTCCAAGATGTATTCAAAGGTACTAATTTCCATCATTTCATGCAGAAGTTTCTCCTTTCGCTTAGGGTCCCTGGATTAAAATCCTGCACTGAAACTGCCTTTTAAATGGCATTCATAGTAAGAGAAATTGTGTAGCTCTGTTACACAGTGTTTTCTTTGAAAGCCTTAACCTAACTTTCTGCAATGGTGCTGGACACAGTGGATTCATAATATCTGTTTACAGAACAAATACAGAAGGGTTCATGTGCTCATTGACCCTTGTTGTATTTGGGTAAAAGTTTCAGTGTAAGTCAAGTGTTGTCTCAGTAAAATTCAAGAACAAATCCATTGGTTGTCCAAGGTAAGACAAAGTGATCCATGGGATCTTTTCTGATGACTGGAGCATGTCATTTAAGGCAGGTTACAGGTATTCTATAAAGATAATCATGTTTTCCCTAATTATTGGTCTCATCAAGAGTATGTTTAAAGGGTCTTTAATGATGTTGAACAGGCATCATCCCCTTTCATATTTCAGAAGGTTCTACATCAAAAGGAGGCTCAAATGACTCAGAAAACAAAATGGATCCTGGAAGAATGGATCCATTCCATTGGAAGCAAAGATGGTGGTGTGGAATGGAATGCCTGCTCATTGGCCTATCATTTATGGTGTGTGTGTGTGTGTGTTTTCCTTCATCACAGGATGAGGGAAGAACTAGAAAGCAAAAATTTCCATTTACAGCAGCACTGAAGTGATTATCAAAACTGACTTGACTTGTATAATAATTCCCTCTAACCAGCTGAAGCTGGTAAGATAGCCTGAACTCTGAATGACTTTGAGTGAGGATGGCAGACCCACACTGGATCTAACTATGAATATCCTTATGACCAACGAACAAAGGGACATGCTTTAACCAACAGTCTACAGACTTATGAACTCACTTTGTCCTATCCTGGGTGCCAGTTTTCAATACTTAATTAACACAATCAATATGTACTCCCCTTTTCTGGAACTTAAAATATCTGACTTCTCCTCTTTAGTGAACTACTCAATTAATTTATTCAATAATGTCTTCAGTTGCCATGCCAGTTGGTAAATACAATTTTGTAATTTTTTAAATTATAAAATAATATCATTTGTCTGAAGAAAGTATAACAATTTCTCTCCTGGAATTAAATAATTTCCTTTTGAAAATCCTAATGTTTCTGGGTCTAGGCAAGGGTTCCCCTAAACCAATGGTATAGAACTTCTGACTTTAAGCTTCTGCTCACCTGCACTTTTTTATTTTTAAGATACAGGGAGAGAAATTTATAGATGTATACCTTTGGAGGAGAATCGGGAGTGGGGAAGTGAGGAAGGGCAAGAGTTGAATGAATGAGGAATATAATTTGGGGACTTGAGGCATACATATTAAAAAAAATAAAAACAAATAATTATATTTGATTAAATTTTGTCTCTCCAGAGCAACATTTTGTGTTAGTCATTAGGTATTACAAAGTGACCAAGACCTTTATTTTACAATTCCCTCTTGCCTTTTTATAAAAAGCAATGGGAACCAATTATCTTTTGTGTTTGTTTTAATATCTCATATTGACATTAAATTAATAAATTACCTAAAGGAAATTGTATTATAAAATAGTGTGCAGTGTTTCAAGACCAGTTTATTTATTTTTTTTTTTTTTTTAATTTTTGAGACAGTGAGAGAGAGAGAGCGCACGCATGAGTAGGGAAGGTATAGAGAGGGAAGGAGACACAGAATCCAAAACAGGTTCCAGGCTCTGAGCCAACATGGAGCTCAAACTCAGGAACCTCAAGATCATGACCTGAGCTGTAGTCGGATGCTTAACCGACTGCCCCTCAACACAGTTTATTTTAGTTTATTTTAAAAAGGTACCTTTTTTATGAGTGGTAATAAAAATACATACACAACAAAAAATAGAATACAGGTAATTTTTGAGAGAAAAAATTCTTAAAGTTATTCAAGAAAGAGAGTTTGAAGTTACACATCATTTTAATATGCATATAATTAATTGTCAAACTTTATATTGTGAAATTTAATTAAACATGTTCTAGCCATTTGGGTTTTGAAATGCTAGGTATAATACTAAGTGAAAGATGTGAGGAATCGATATTATCCTTCTGGCATTTTTGTTTCAGCAGTATAATAGCCTTCTTACTTGGTGTGTAAGAGAGCTACTGATATTTTTACCTTGATCTACAGGAAAATGAACATTCTATAAAGGGTAAATCTATTAATTAGAGACCTGCACAGCTTTCTTTCTTGCTAGTATAATCGTTAAATTGATTTTTCCAGTCCATCATGTAATTGTTCCAGCGATAGAATCCTGCTCTCCATTCTCGTTCTGCTTCATCAATATTTCCTGTAAAACATGGAATAAGTTGTATTAATCTAAATTTTAATCTGTTTACATTAATTGAAAAATAATTCTGATTACAGATGCTATTTTCTCCAAGTACACTGTGCCATAATTTTTTACTTTTTATTATTTATTATCACCTCTTTCACTACCTGAAAAGCTTTAATAAAACTGTACACACGGGGCGCCTGAGTGGCTTAGTCGGTTAAGCGTCCGACTTTGGCTTAGGTCATCATCTCGCGGTTCGTAGGTTCGAGCCCCGCGTCGGGCTCTGTGCTGACTGCCAGCTCAGAGACTGGAGCCTGTTTCAGTCTGTTACTCCCTCTCTCTCTGACCCTCCCCTGCTCACGCTGTCTCTCTCTCTCTCTCCTAGAAATAAATAAAAAATAAAAAATAAATAAAACTGTATACATTACATGGAAATACAAATAATATATATGCATAAATTGCACATACCATGAAAATGTGAACATGAATTAATATATGATGTCAAATTATATTCCAGAACATATATTTAGTTTCTAAGAATATATATAGATACTATCTTTTCTTGAACCCTTCTGAGTAAAAGAAATCTCATTTAATGCATTTCATTTATATACGTAATCATATAGCAAACTATCATTTCTGATGAAAATATTTATATATATTTATTAATGCATAAGGGTAACTTTGACATTCCATAAAGATTTTACACTCACCCTATATATTTTAATTCCAACAATGCCTAGCCATTGAAATCAGCTTATTGAAACTACTACTACATGAAAGCAGTTTATTAATTGCTTTACAAACTGGAAAAATGTCTAAGATGATCTCTGTTTTCCAGTAGTTTGCAAAGTGTATGCATGTGTCAGGAGAAAGGAGTGTTTATGTCAGATTTAATGTGAGGCAATGAACCAAAAGCAGTCTTTGTGTACTACAAGCATCTTGAAACCTTGAGAATCTATTACATTAAAGAATAGTTTGTGAATAATAAAATCTTTTGAATACAAACCTCTAATATCATGTATTTATGCTTATAATATTAAAAGTTTTTAATGTTTACTTATTTTTGAGAGAGAGAGAGGCAGAGCAGGGAAGAGGCAGAGAGGGGGGGAGAAAATGCAAAGCAGGCTCCAGGCTCCAAGCTGTCAACATAGAGCATGACGTTGGGCTTGATCTCACGAATTGTTGAGATATGACCTGAGCTGAAGTCAGATGCTTAACCTACTGAGCCTCCCAGGAGCCCCTTCTAATATTAATCTATATGACAAAGTTAGAAGATGGTTTAAGTTATTTAAATCTGTAAGTATTTTACACATTTGTAGTTCTCTTACTTTTTAAACTTTTAGGATGCTGTGCTGTAGTCATCTAATTAAAAACAACATTTTGAGTTATTTCAGCTACCTTGAAAATAAAAACTTGACAGTTTTTTTAAATATATACTTTCCAGTTAGGCATTTTTGAAATTAATTATAACTTTGTAAGATATTAATTTGGAGAAGACAGTTCATATGATCTCACTACATTATACATGAAAACGTGTCTTTGTTTCATTCATACTCTTAACAATGGAGCACATTCAGTGATTCATTTTTACTTTATATGAAAATCAAAATATTTAAAACATTTGTGCAGTTATTAAAATATCCCCTGTAATTTAGAATATATTTGTTTGAAATGTTCATAAGGCTTGGACTTTGGATAAATATTTGAGAATATATACAAAAATTTCCCATTTTAAATTGTCTTTTAAAAAGTCAATTACTGTAATTATTTTGTGAATAATAGAACTTTTCTAAAAAAACATTAGATGTGAAAGCCACTAAGTATTATGCCAAATGATCCACTCCTGTATTTTTTATAATTAATGCTGTTTTAAATGTTATGCAAAATAAGGGCTGTAAAATTTAGAAAGAACAAAATTTTTGTTATATGAAATAAATGATAGGTAATCTAGCACTTACACCATGAATTTTAATATTCAGAGAAAAAGCCTTAGATTTACTTTTTTCTTCTTGTTCATAGAGTGATGCCCAACCCACTGAGTTATATAAATGTAAACTTATTTCCTTATGTATCATAATAGAACAGCATACTTTGCTTTTTAGTGTACAAACGCTTTGTAAAACTGCATAATTTTTTCCTTAATAATACTGCATTGACAATAAAATATAAACATTTGACTTTTTTCTAATACAATCCAGAGGAACTGAGTACACCATAGTAAAAAGATAACAAAAACTTTGAGCCCCATGACATAAATCAAACCAAAATTAGTTCTTCTTCCTCTTACTTCTCCTCTTCCTCCAAATTGAAATACTACTTACATGGCTATAGATTTATTATCTGAGAGATGTAGACCTATCATTTTGTAGTTAACACGGTACTACAATGTTAAGTAAAGGACATTATTTGTGGATTTGGAGTGGCATGGGTTAAATTCTAGCTTGACCACTTATTATGTTTGTGATCGAGAAAGAATTCTTAACTTTTTAAATTAGTTTTCCAACTGTAAATGGGATTGGTGATCACTATTGTGCAGTGTTACTGTGAAGGATAAATCAGCTGGTATGTACATTATAAAATCAAGCTCTGTACATCTATTGGGAGCTCCATTAATGAATTTACTGGCCTCTTACAAAAATTTATTCTTAACTTTGCTCTTTATTGAATCCAAATACAACTAGATCAATACCAGTAGTTCATAAATATATTGAGACAAGTTTTTCAGGATTTTCATACCCTTTGATGTGTCTCACTTGGAAAAAGAAAGAGCCAGGCTTTCTTTCCTATAGAAACAGTGATACGAATAAAGCTACTTTTTGTCTTGCCAATGAAAAAAGTGTGAGCAGTACTTCACCAGAGGGGAGTCTATTTAATCAAGCTGAGGGAGTTAAGAAAGAAAGACTACAGGAGAGGTGAATTGACTCAAAATTATAAATGGAGATAAAGTTAGAAGAAAAGATTAAATTGAATATTGAATTGTGCTGATCATTATAATAAAAAAAATAATGCATGTACTTTGAGACTTCATTGAAAATCTCTCTTATCCCCATTACTTATTTTCCTGTTTGTTAACTAATTTTCCTGTTTGTTAACATTACCAAGGGATGCATAATTCTTTATGAGACAGATCAGAAATGTATTTTTTGTCAGGTTCTGATTCTGACTGTGGAATGAGAGTGAACTATGACTATCCTGCTACTAGGGAATGAATTTACTATAAACTCAAACTAGGCTGGTGAAGACATCACATATAGGCATGCCTATTTTATTGCACTTCACTTTATTGTGCTTCGCAAATACTGCGTTTTTACAAATTGAAAGTTTTTGGCAACCTGCATCAAGTTAGTCTGTCCACACAATTTTCCCTACAGTATTTGCTCACTTCGTATTTTGGTACTTCCTGCAATATTTCAAACTTTTCATTATTATTATATTTGAATTGCTGCAGTCTCATGATAAAACTTTAAAGGATAAGAAGTTGTTTCTTATGGATGAGGGAAAAAGTGGTTTCCTGAACTGGAATCTACTCCTGATGAAGATGCTGTGAAGATTGTTGAAATGACAACAAAGAATTTAGACTATTGCATAAACTTAGTTGATAAAGCAGCAGCAGGGTTTGATAGGATTGACCCCAGTTTTGAAGAAAGTTCTACTGTGGGTCAAATGCTATCAAACAGTATCACATGCTCAGCAAAACCATTCATGCAAGGAAGAGTCATGCCACGTGCAAACTTCATTGTTGTCTTATTTTAAGAAATTGTCACCTCAGCCTTTAGCAACCACCAGCTCTGATCTGTTGGCAGCTATCAATATCAAGGAGGCAAGTCCTTCCCACCACCAAATAGAATATGACTCACTGAAAGCTCAGATGATGGTTAGCATTTTTAGCAATAAAGTATTTTTATTTAAAGAATTTTTTTAATGTTTATGTTTGAGAGAGAGAGCACACAAGGGAGCACCAGCAGGAGAGGGGCAGAGAGAGAGATGGAAACAGAATCTGAAGCAGGCTCCCGGCTCTGAGCTGTCAACACAGAGCCCAATGTGGGGCTCAAACTCCTGAGTCCTGAGTTCGTGACCTGAGCTGAAGTCGAATGCTTAACTGACTGAGCCACCCAGGCACCCCAGCAATAAAGTATTTTTAAATTAAGATCTGTTCACTGTTTTCTTTAGACATAATGCTACTACATACTTAGTAGGCTAGTAGACTATGGCATAGTGTAAATATAACTTTTATATGCACTTGGAAACCACAAAGTTCATTGACTTGCTTTATTGTGATATTCCCTTTAAGGTGGTAGTCTGAAACCAAGTGGTAATATCTTCTATGTATGTCTGTTTTTTTTAAATGAAACAAAGGAAAAAACACTGGATCTAATGCTTTTCTTTACTGAGAGGATTTGAAGGTCAAAGTGGTTTTCCCTTTAGGTAAATTCACTCTTCCACTTTTAGTGAGAAATACTGTTATCTTATTGACATTGAATGGGTCATTTCTCTACTTCCTTTTCTTTCTTTTTCAAACAATTATGAAGTACTGTGCAGTTACACTTTGAGTGAATATTGTTGATAACGTTTGAAACAAATACTGCACATTTTATTTCTTGCAGGTGCACACAATAATAGCACAGGCATATGCTGAAGTATAGTCTGAAAGTTAAGTGCTAGAATTCATGTGTTTAAACAAGTCTTAAGGATCATTTTATTTGAGAACATTTATTGCTCAAAAGTAAACTACTGCTCAAGTGGCACTTATAAATCTCATTGGGTTTCCATCTTGAGTAAAGTAAATATTTCCCCTCTTAAGAAATCCAGTTAGTGTTGTCGTCGTGTTTCTTTTTTTTAATTTTCCTTTATGTGTAGACCTGGTTTTTTTTGTAAATAATATTTCCATAGAAACTTCAGCACAGGTCATCTGAATAAACCCACTTTTCAAAATATCAGTAACTGAAAAAAAACAACTTGAAATACACAAAATATGGTAAGAACATGTTTTCTTAATCTTTTTAATCCTCCTAAATTATTTATTTATCAAACCTAAAAGCATGTAGCTTCAAACCGGTTTTGTTTAAATGTAAAAAAATTATTGATTATTAATGGAAACATTGATTTTACAACAATCACATCGTGCTTTTACTTTAAATTTTATAAAATATATTGAACATAACTTTTTGCGAAGAATTATCTGAAAAAAACACTAAAGTATAAAATATGTTTTCTAATGGTTCTTTGGAACTATTCCAAAGCACTGTACTAACCCAGAGGAAAGTATGATATTTCCATGCAGCTCAGCATTGCTCAAGAAGGAAGTGGGTCTGCACTGGGTAAGAAGGAGTGGCAGCTAGCCAGAAACTTAGCAGTTTGTTTATGCAACCTGCTTTATGCCAATTCAGTATTTAGAGATAGAGATTTTGGAGTACGTCTTCAAAAATTGTTGATACTTAGGTTTTATTTTATCAACAAATAAATTACAAGAGACCACATAAGCTCAAACCAGAACAAGTCCATCTGGCTTATAATAAGCCTAGTCATTGAAAATCTTCCCCACTCTCTCTCATTGTCCCTCAAGT
Source organism: Proteles cristata cristata (assembly GCA_017311185.1). Lineage (NCBI taxonomy): Eukaryota > Metazoa > Chordata > Mammalia > Carnivora > Hyaenidae > Proteles > Proteles cristata. The sequence goes on from JAESUZ010003242.1 coordinate 403,910, forward strand.
ACAACCTTCTCATTTAAAATATTTTAGGTAAAGATTAAGAACGTGCCATCTGTGATATGTTAAATGGTACCTCTTTTGGTCTCTTGGCAGTTTAAACATGTTACCTCATTGTTATTCACACCCGCAGGACACAAGGGCAGCACTGTAGCTTTGCCAAGGGATGCTGAAATCCATCTCGGGATATATATTATGTCACAGAACATTTGGTAATACACAGAGCACTGGTATATCAGAAACATCTCCCAAACAGATGGAGTACATAATTATAATTTTGGTGAATAATGTCTGATAATTAAAAAGCATATTAAACAATCAAATATAGCTCTGAGATGCCCATATTTGCCTGAAACTAACCCCCAACCTCTCTGAACAATAAACTAAAAACAGCTACTATATTGCGGCATCTAATACAGCCTGAAAACTGCAGAGTCTTATGATGAACAAAGTGGTAACGTCTAAAGGAACTGGGCAGCAATATGTCTGATAGTTGAAAGTCCATCATTTTCACTTGCAAAATAAAGACCTGAGGAGTCACATGGGTTAGAAACAGCTGGGCATTTTAAAACCGACTAGTGAATGAGATACTACATATGTCATTTTCCTCACAGAAAAGGCGATCATTCACGCTGATTCCCCAAATTGATGTAAATATTTTCTTGCTAATGAAATTTGAAATAACATGATAATCTCAACCAATTTTCCTAGCATTCCTTTATATAAGCTTATGAAATCCTTTCTTAAAGATTAGGTAACTAAATTATTGCCTGTTTATTGTATTATGGAATACATGTATCTGTTCAAGATAAATATCTCTAAGCTTAGAATATTTAGAAATATTTGGATTATGCTTTTAAACATTTAAATTCTAGAGGTTATTTCCCCCTTAGAAATCAAGAGTACTATTTATCAATTAATTTGTTTTTACCTCTCTTTGAGTGTAAATTATATCTCATTCTATATTTTACTAATTATATTAGTTCCATACATTGCTTATTTTATATATTTATCTGTTCATTTATCTATAATTAGTTCCACACAGATGAGCCGAATAGCAAACAGTTCTCTATTTTAGTTCCACTATTATGTTTATGTTCCTCTAGGGGAGAATTTCTATTTTACTTTTCTTTACTTTACCACCGAAGTGCTACTCATATAGTAAGACCTCAAGACATATCTAAACTTGCTGGAAGAGAGTTGTTAAGATAATGTGTTTACTGGAATCAAGTAGTTGTAAAATCACAGATTAATACCACCACTGTGCCTTAGATAGTCTACCTTTTCTCCCTTTTACATAATCCACAATCAATTATTTGACCACATACTAAAAAGCACAAACCTGTCATTTCCAGGACTTTGGGAAAAAAGAGTGTCCAGAATCGGCATTGTTGAGCACGTAGTTTAGTGTATACTTTTGGTGACTCTGCATTCAAGGCTAAATATTTTTGATCAGTGTATTTGAAGGCAGGCCATCGTGTGCTGTTGTACTGGGTTCCATTTGGATTTCTAAAAGATTAAAGAGAGACAGTATAGTTCTACTGAAGTCATTGTTACATAGAAAGAATATTGTTCTCCAAAGCCAACAAGAGCTTTAAAAAGTCAGACAAAAATGTGGATTTGTTTTGATAAGGTCAAGTAAAAATGAACTGGTGGAATGTTTCCAGTAACTTGAAGCATTAAATTAGTTAAAAGTGTAGGAATTAAAATTTGAAGAAAAACCTTTTACATGCATTTGCTCTTAACATTCAGGGAGGAAAAAATTTTTCTGTATCAAGAACGCTAATGTTTTCTTCACACTCAAACATGCTAGAGGGGGCAGTGTTCTTTTTGTTTCCTTTTCTTTCTTTACCTCAGACCCAATCTTTTCACAATGAACATAACTACCATCTGCTCAATATCTTGCATCTATGTCGTTCTATTTGTTCTTGTCATTACTGCCTGAGTTTGTGACTGACTACACGTCTTATTATGCAATAACGTCGTTACTTTAGGAAACTGCCTTCAGTCTCACTTTTAAAGAAAAATGTTAACATTTCTTTTGAGAGAGAGAGAGGCAAGGAGAAAGGCAGAGAGAGAGAGGGAGAGAGAGATCCCAGCCTGGCTTTCACACTGTCAGCGCAGAGCCCCTGATGCGGTATTCAAACCCACAAACCCTGAGATCATGACCTGAGCCGAAATCAAGAGTCAAATGCTTAACTGATTGAGCCACCCAGATGCCCCAGTCTCACTGTTAAGTTGCTCTTACATTTTTATAGATCTGCTCACTGATGAAAAATTGTTTCAATAATTTACCCATGGGTTCAGATAAATTTAATCAAGATGGTACCACCCATATTTCCAAGCTTATTTTCAGATAGTCTCTGCATGAGGCAACCAACAGGAATTAGGGACAGTTCCTTAGTAATCCTCTCCTCTATTTAACTCCCTTGCCTTTGACACAGCTATTCTGTTTGGAATCCTTACATTTCCTAGCACCGTGGGACTAGGTCAATTCCAATTCTTTTTTATATTCTCTTTTTGTGCTGATATTTCCTATATCTTTCTTTCATTGTGATTTTTAAATAAATAACACTTGACCCTATTTTTTAGAAATTTAGAGTTTGGGGTTTATTTACACCTTTGTAGCACTCATAATATGTTCTTACCTAGATCACACTAACACAAACTCAAAGAGTAAACATTTTGAAAGTGACTCCAAGTAGCTAGTCACTGGTGAGTCCCTAGATTTCCCTTCAGTGAATTTTTATGCTATGATTACGAATTAGACACTGCTCTAAGATCTAGGAATACAAATATGGGAAACATAGTTTCTCCTGGGGAATTTGCAAGGAAGACCATTCATGAAAACAAAGAACCAATATATGGTAGCCTAACCCAAACATAAACAAAGGGACACAAATTGTCAGAAGAGGAAACAATCACTACCTGTTTGCAAGAAAATTGCCTGAAGGAAGGAGACTCTAGTGGAGATAAGAAGAGCAAATAAAGAACTGAACCAGAAAGAAAAGTTGGGAATGAATGCTAGAGAGAGGGAACATAATTAACATAGTTATAAATAATGTGTTCATCTTAAGTCAAATAACAATGAGAAAAACTAGTTTTCTTGGAATATAAGACAGAGGACACCCTATTCCAGTTACAGCTTCAGGATATTAGTGTTATGACATTAACATCTGACAGCCTAAGAAAATGGTTTAGACTATAACCATAGTAGGCAATTACTATTCTTGATGGAATTTTGACCAAATGGCTTATTTTGAACATAACATTTAGAAATATTGAGCTGGAGGTTATCCAGAATAATCAAGAAACCTATACTCACAGGTACTTCTATCATAACTAGATAGAAGACTAAAGTGATAAGGATAAATAATTGATTCCTTTCTCTTAGATTCTACCTTAAGTAAAATCATGCAAGAAAAACTCCAGTTACACTTTTCTAAAGTTCAATGCACAAATTTCTTCATCATTCTAATGGTTCTGTAGATTGGTAATGGATAGAAAGTTCAGAGTCGTGACAGCAGATACAAGAGGTTTTTTTTTTTTTTGCCAAAAGCCTGTGAACCCAGTAGATTTTGGAAAGAGAAGAAGGCATTCACTGAACGTGGTTATCTAGAGGCAGATTTTGCCATCAAGAATTTATCGAATAAGCACCATAAATTCATATTTTATCATAAAAGTAGACATATTCAACCATGAATTCAGGAGCTTTGGGGATAAATTGCTTCTTGATGGACTAGTTGATTTTATGTAGGGATTGGATGATTAAAAAGAATTATTAATAACCAGAGCTATTCAAGCTAGAGCAATATCATAACAGGATTGAAACCTCCTGCTTTAGGGTATTATTTGAGAGAGGTCATGAAGAAAATGTCTCCGGATCACAGATGGCACACTTGTCTAGGTGAATTATGTAGTCTTTTCCTTTTCTTTTAAAGCTTTAGAAACTGACAAGTACAGCTGCTGGAGGCTGGGTATTAAACCAGGAGAACCATTGGTCTGATTCGGTACAGCAATTCTTATGTTCCTAAATTGCCCACTTTTCTTCTAATTCCATGCTAATTAACTTATGGCACCATTTTAACTGCTCATTCATTTCTGGCTGCTGCAAATGGTGACTTAAACAGAGCTGACTTGTACTTGAGTTCAAGAGCAAAGCACTATTGACACTGCCCGTGTTCATTTGACAAACTTTGTTCTATGAAATAACTCATGACATTCCAAAATGCAATCCAGAGATACTAAAATTCCTTTGCCTATGGATGCAGATATAGTTTGCAAAAAGTGATTGAAATAGCTATTGAAGTGATGGAGAATTTTATTGCATAATTTGAAGAAATCTTCAAAGAATTTAAAACTTAACAAGAGATATAATTCGCTTTCTATCTGCATCAATTAAAGACTTTGTGAAATACAACATATTTCCTAGATACACAATTCTGAAAGATTATATAATTTTAATCTCAAAATTATAAGATATATTCAAACATTTTGGCTTTGGTGTTTTTCAAAACTATTTCCTGTTCTTGTCACAAAATAAAGATTTTGTAGTGATAATACCTAAAATTTTTTGTGAAACAGAGAAATCTCTGCTGTAATTTTACTACAAGATTTTTTTTCTACTTTGTGGTATATAAAAGTGGTTGAAGAATCAGCCATTACACTTTTCCTGTTTATGTAGGCTTGAAAAGTTTTAAGACATAGCTTGTCTAAGCAAAAAGGCAGAGTACTTTCCTAACATCTGTATTTCAGGAAGTTACCTGTTTCTCACTGATATTTGAGCACAGATTTGATGTCTCATTTTATGAATAGTTTTATTAAAATTACATTAATTGATTCAAGGTGCCTGATATGAAGAAGTATGCATTCAGTTCTGTGCATCAAATTTCTTTGGATTATAAATACCGGGATTGCTTATCAATCTTAACATAGGAATTAAGATTCTTTTTGATTAAGAATTTCAAAACAATGATATCTAAGAAAGCTATACAGTGATTTTAAAGTGAATATATTTCATATTTCGATGTGTCTTACACTTTAGTAAAATAAAGTCATTATTAGTAGTTGTAAACTGAAAGGCTGTCTGAAATATTCTACTTCTGTGAGAGGGCTACAAATTACACTGGATAATTTCTTAAGTATGAAAATATTTATATATTATATTCTATGTCAAATCATTCTTGAATAAAATTGTATTTTGATTTAAAGAATAAAAGGGCTGTTAGAGAACCTGAATTTAGTAAAATAATCACCTATTCATTCAACAAAGCATACGGTTTTAAGCTTATTTAAGTCACAGAAAAGCAATAAAAACAAAAATAAAAATTCTTACCTATTGGAGTATTCATTCTTTGAGGAAGATAGACAATAAATAAGATACATGAGGAAAATACAATATGTTGGATACTAATAGCTTCTAGAGGGGGCAGTCATAAAGGAGTATGTAATAATGAATTTGATTAGTCTTTGCCCATAGTCCCTATGAGGTAACCTCTAAATCTTTGGAATTTTGCACCATATTGAATTGTTATGCTAACAAATGTGACTCACAATGGGCATCTGATGCCTTTTGCTAAAGGCATGACTCAGGGTGGGGCTGCTCACACTGATATCTTATGGAAGGAACTGGCCATTCCAGTTCAGACCAATCATGTTATTAGACGGTTGGGACTTTGAGCCAGGTATTATCAACCTGACCTCCAGGAAGGGGGGAGGGCTGAACATTGAGTTCAACCATAATAAATTATGCCTCTTTAATGAAACTACAATAACATTCTGGACCTTAAGCTCAGGTGAGCTTCCTGGGCTAGCAATACTCCATGTACACATTGCCACAATTAATGCTATGAAGGTAATGCATTTCTGAGGTTCCAGAAGCTTTGCCTTTGGAATCCTGTTAGTACCAGATCCTGTTTATGTATCTCTTCTTCTGACAGGTTCTGACATATATCCTTTTATTATATAAAAAGTGTAATTGTGAGGCATCTTGGTGGCTCAGTTGGTTAAGTTTTCCACTCTTGATTTCAGCTCAGGTCATGATCTCACATTGGTGAGATCAAGCCACACATCTGGCTCTGCACTGACAGCACAAAGCCTGCTTGGGATTCTCTTTCTTCTCTTCTCTCTGCTCCTCCCCTGCTCTCTCTCTCTCTCAAAATAAATAAGTTTAAAACTTCTTTTAAAAAAGATTGCTCTCTCTCTGCCTCTCTCTCTCTCAAAATAAATAATGAAAAAAAAAACTTATTGTAATTATAGCACTTTCCTGAGTTCTGTGAGTCATTCTGGGACATAATTAAATCTGAGGAAATTCATGGACACTTCAAATTTAGAGACCAGTAGTCTGAAGTGAGGGTGGCCCTGGTGGCCTTGAACTTGCAACTGGTGTCAGAAATCTTGGGCCAACTTGTAAGTCTGAATGTCTGAGCCATTAACCTTGATTTGGCTAACCCAGGGTAGGAAAACTGCAATATTTGATAGGAAAGGAACTTTTTAGTAAAGACGTAAAGAAAGAGAGGATTGAAATATACAATTTTTTGGAGGAAGAACATTTCAACAGAAGAAATAGAAAGCAAAGGCTATAAGACAGATGAGCATCTAGAGTTTTTCATGAAAAGTGAGAGAGTGTGGCTAGAGTGGAGCCAGCCAGGGAGGGAGTAGTGTGAGGGAAAGCTGGAGAGGTGAACAGGAAGCCACATTAATTAGTGACCTATAGGTCCTTGTAAGCTTTTATGTCTACTGTAAGTGGAAGAAGTAATCGGAGAGCTTGCACAAAGAAGGCACAAGATCTCACTTACATTTTTCAAAAGATTATCTGGCTGGAATTCTGGGAATAGACTGCAGAGAATCCAAAGCCAGAAGAAGAAAGATCATCTAGAAGACTATTGGAATAATTGAAGAGAGAAACGATGGTTGCTTGAACCAGGGAGGTAGTAGTAGAAGCTGGGAGAAGTGGTCAGATCTTGAATGCATTGAAGGTAGAGGGCACCCTTACAATTTGCCAATGGAGTAGATATAGAGAGAAAAAGAGCAGTCAAGGATGACACCAAAGATTCTAGCCTGAGAAATGGAAGAATGAGTGGAGTTGCCATTACTGAGATAGAAATTGCTGCAAGAACATGTTTGGAGGAAAATGTTGAGAATTCAGCTCTTCCCATGTTAAATTTGAGATCCAAATACAGAATGGAAGTAAGCAGTTGGAAGTTAGTGGTTCCTCTTTATTTTGCTGAGAGAATCTCTGCCTTACAAATGGATTCACAAGCTCTTTAATGGACTATTCCCTAGAAATACCAATATTGTGACTCAGTTTTCAAACTTCAATACAGAAATGACATTTAAAAATATACACATTACCATAAATGAATTCGTAGGATACACGGCACCCATTCCTTCCCAGACTGTAGCTCCTTGTTGTAATGATCATTCCTACCATCTCTTCAGACAGGCCTTCCTTGATGACTCCATTAAAATAGCCAGCATTGATTTCCTCACATTTCAAAATTTATTTTTTAAGTTTTTATTTAAATTCTGGTTGCTAGAGGGGCTTGGGTGGCTCAGTCGGTTGGGAGTCCAACTCCGGCTCAGATCATGATCTCACGGTCCATGAGTTCAAGCCCTGCTTTGGGCTCTGCTGACAGCTGATAGCCTGGGGCCTGCTTCAGATTCTGTGTCTCCTTCTCTTTCTGCCCCTCCCCCGCTCACACTCTGTCTCTCTGTCTCAAAAATGAATAAAAGTTAATTTTTTAAAATTCTGGTTACTTAACATACAATGTAATATTCGTTTCAGGCATACAATATAGTGATTCAACACTTCCATACAAAATCCAGTGCTCATCACAGCAAGTGCATGCCTTAATCCCCATCACCTATTTTACCCATCCCCATACCCACTTCCCTTCTGGTAACCATCAGCTTGTTCTCTATAGTTAAGTGTCTGTTTCTTGTGGCACCTGGGTGGCTCAGTTGGTAAAGCGTCAGACTTTGACTCAGGTCATGATCTCACGGTTTGTGGGTTCAAGCCCTGCATCAGGCTCTGTGCTGACAGCTAGCTCAGAGCCTGAAGCCTGCTTCACATTCTGTGTCTCTCCCTCTCTCTGACCCTCCCTTGCTCACACTGTCTCTCTCTCCCTCAGAAATTTAAAAAACAAAACTATTTTTAAAAAAGTCTTTATTGATTCGCCTCTTTTTTCCCTCCTTTGTTTGCTTGTTTTGTTTCTTAAATTCCACATTTCAGTGAAATCATATGGCATCTGTCTTTCTCTGTCTGATTTATTCCACTTTGCATAATACTCTCTAGCTCCATCTGAGTCATTGCAAATGGCAAGATTTCATTCTTTTTTATGGCTAAATAATATTCAAAATTTATTTTAACTGTGCATTTTCCTCTTTCCTCATGATAGAGTGCTATGGTCTAAATGTTTGTGTGGTCCCAAAATGAGGTGATAGAGGACCTGAAGCCTTGGGGAAGTGCTTCAGCCATAAAGGCAATCCCTTATGAATGGGATGAGTAGCTTTATACAAAAGGCTTCCTGGGGATCCTTTGCCTCTTCCACCACAGGAGGACACAATGAGAAGGAGCTGGCTATCACTTAAGAAGAAGGTCTTCGCCAGAAGGTGACCATGACAGTGACTTAATCTTTGACTTCTAGTCTCCAAAGCTGTGAGCTATAAATTTCTATTGTTTATAAGCTACCACATCTGTGGTATGTTGGTATCGCAAGAATGGACTAAGACAGATGGTAAGCTCCATGCAAACCACCATTTGGTTGCTTTGTTTACAACCTGGAACTGTGCCTGACTCACAATATTTAGGCAATAAATATGAAGAAAAAAATAAAAAACATCACAACATCGTGGTAATTCAAGTTATCTCATATTTCTTTAGCCAATGTAAATGCTCACATTTAAAAACCACCACCACATGGGAAATTATATTTCAAAGATGACATTTTCTCCAATTTTAGGAAAGTAAGTATTTGAAGCCAAATAATATGAAATTCTTCTTCAAAGAAGTTTTTATGTGTATAAGAGGCTATGAGATACTTTTAACATCCGCCTTATATGTAAATTATTTTCTACCATGATAGTTTAACATTTAAATAAACATAATTGATAACATACCATAAGCTTGTGCCTAGAAGATCTTATTTAAAAAGAGAGATGTGCATATTTAGTATACTTAGAAAAAAGTTAGGAACCAATTGACCAAAATTGATCAAAAAGAAAATAAAAAGGAGACAGTATCATGATTAGTAGTGGTAGCAGAAAATGGAAAATTTCACAAGTTGCTTCTATTATTTTGGCATTTATTTAAAGAACAAACAAAGCAATTTTAATATAGTAGACAAATTTTCTCTTCATATTTAAGTATATGATGATGATACATAATATAATCTGTTATAGAAAAATACAAAGACACGGATAAAACAGTGATGCTAATACATAGCAAGGGATACATAAAATCCTATTTCTCTCAAGATCGTATTCTCTGCCTCATTTTGCGTACAGGAGACTCCTTAAGTTAAATATAGACATTAGATACATTTTGAAGTAGTTTTAATTCCTTCTAGAGTAATTTTCTGTGACTATATTTATAAATTTGGCAAAGTGCCATTACTGATTTCATTTCATTAAGTGTGCCAAAAACTGTTCAATCTCTAAAACTGACCAAACAACAGCTTTTTAAATTAAATAAATAAATGAATTGTAACACTTATTCTTAATCATATAACCACTAAATATCCACTGTATTCTATTAAAGCAACAGTATTAATTTATGAATGCATTTCCAATAATTCAAACATACTGGCTCCATTTGAACCTATAAGGCTGTATCCTAGGTTGATTGATTAGTTTTATAAAATGGATATTGAACTTTATGTTCCCCTATAGCTCCCAAGATGAGTCTTTAAAGACAAATGGAACCACTTAAATAATATTTCTTTGCATACAAGCACACAAACATGCATACTTGTATGTAGCTGACTCCTGACATTGTGTGTGTTTGTGTTTGTGTATTTGTATTCTGCTGCTTGAATATTAGAGGAACCAAAAACAATTGAACAAATATCACTTATATACAAATGTAATTTGTATCACACTATTGAAATTCACTGTAAAGGTACCAGATTATATAGATAACAACTATATTTTGAGCTTTAGAGTAAATAACATCTTACTTATTTTTGCATACTCAGTGACTATCATAAACCTGCACAGAAACTATATGCACAATAAATGCTTGCTTAAATGAGAACTAAGTGACTAGCCTTCAGAACTTTGTACATATTTTAGATGAACTTAGTATCAGTTATAAAATATTCATTTTTACATTATTCAAACAGAGGAATTAACTTAGTTCTCATGTGTTAAGATGACAAAAAAGGCTTGTAAATAATACTCTTCTTAGATTAAAAACTTGAAAACTCACATTAACTCTTCAACTGCCTAAAGTAATAAAGCATTTGACGTCCGAGTCCTGCATCAGCTGATGAGGAGTCACAATATGCATAACTTTCTGAGTTTCTCATAAGCCCTGTTCATAAACTGAAACTCTGCTCATTTCCAAGGTTCCCTTCTGCCCCTCATCTGGATTCACTGTAGTGTTAGGAAGGTTTTTATGATCATACTGTTCTCCCTTTGTAGGCAATAAGGGCAAAAATATTAGTTACTAAAGCAATATGCTGTGTATAATAATGTAGTTGTGCATAGATAACTTTTTATAAGTAGGTTATTTGCAATTTAAATTATATTTAATGCAAATCTCTAAATCTAGTTCACTTTTGTTATTTGCATCCTTCCATCTCTTGACATTTCCATTACAAACTGTGGAGATGAGAGAAGTAATTATGGAAGAATAAGTCCCTAGATTCATTGGTTTGTTAAGTTTCCTACTTACTCCAACAGGTTTGTTATTCTAGGCAGGAGTCTGGGTACCCAGAAGGGCAGGACTGTACTAGTACAACACAGAACATGTCAGTAAGTCAGAAACTCTCTAACAATGACTTCTTGCATCTAAATTGACTGTGTGGATATGGCCTATGGTGGAGTTGGTTATTAAATTTTTATTATTTATCATTCCTAAGTAGTGGATTGGAATACATAACCTTACAGAAAAGTAGGAAAACAGATCTTTATGAGAGAAAGAGAGCTGAGAGGAAGGGGAAAAGAAAGGAAGGGAAGGGAAGAAAAGAGAAGAATCCTAAAGGAAAAGTAAAATATTGTATGATCCTATTACCAAATCTGCTCAAAAGGTAAACCATATCGGGGCACCTGGGTGGCTTAGTTGGTTAAGCGCCCGACTTTCGCTTAGGTCATGATCTCGCAGTTCGTGGGTTTGAGCCCTGCGTCGGGCTCTGTGCTGACTGCCAGCTCAGAGCCTGGAGCCTGTTTCAGAATCTGTCACTCCCTGTCTCTCTGACCCTCCCCTGCTCACGCTGTCTCTCTCTCTCTCTCCTAGAAATAAAAAAACATTTAAAAAATGTAAAAAAAAAAAAAAAGGCAAACCATATCAATGGGATAAACCATCCAGGGAACAAAAAAAAGAGAGGAAGATTTATTTTCACTCACCATTAATAAAAAGGAACAGATTACATTTTAGCTAAATAAATACTATTAGTTAAATGAGAAATATTTAGTTGCAGATCATCTTCTAACTTTGAGAATAATTAGCAACTGTAGTAACTGAAGGTAGGCAGAATATGGGCTGAGGTTTCAGCAGTAGCAATAAGCAAAGGCCAATTATGATATAATATAGCTAGATACGTGCTATGAAAGTGGAGGCCTGGTAAGTAAGAAAGAAACATCTAGTCTAAAGGATGATCATAAAAAGTAAAGCTGTGAATACTGAAGGTAAGGTAAGACTTTTTTTTTTTAAGTTTATTTACTTATTTTGAGAGAGAGAGAGAGAGAGAGACAGATCCAGCAGGGGAAGGCCAGAGAGAGAGGGAGAGAATCTCAAGTGGGCTCTGGGCTAGTAGAGCAAAGGCCCAGAAGGTACTCAAACCCATTAATCATGAAATCATGACCTGAGCTGAAATCAAGAGTCGGACGCTTAACTGATTGAGCCACCCAGGTACCCCATGAGGTGAGACTTCTTCAGGAAACTTGTCTAAACTTCTTCTTCTCCTCCTTCTTCTCCTCTCCTTTCTTCTTCTCCTCTTTCTCCCCCTCCTTCTTCATTTTCAACTAGCACCTAACAAAGGACCTGGTACTGGTTTTCAATCAGTGTTGTTGGATTCAATCATATTTAAGGAAAAAAAAAAAGGAGGGTAAGAAAATGTCTCAAATACACACAAACATGTTTCTCCTTTTAATCCAAATCTAAATCCTCCTATATATTTTCACCTTTGCTGAGATGTAGTATTTTTTTCTCCAAATTTATAACTAGGAAGCAGATACCCAATTTAAAACATATTTTCTGTTTTGTAAGAACTTTTAAATCTTAATTAGTATTTAAATGGGGTTACTGTACTTAACTGACTCTCCTAAGTACTGCACTAAAGTAGTTGGATAGAGTCACAAACGAGTTGATTTCCAAGACACAGTTCCCATTTAGCAATTGGTTTGCATTGCACATCTTCAGTTGTTTATCAGCTCAAAGAGCAAAGGTCGTCAAACAAAAGAACTCTATGATCTTTACTGTCCTGGTAAAGTATGGTAAAGATGGATGAACAAAGCTTTCTTCATCTGGTAAATTATTTTTTCTTCTTTCCCTGCATTGTTTGGACAGAAGGATTTGCTTAATTATCTGGAGAGTTAAAGAGGAATACCAGGCAATGTTTAGCCTCTTTCAGTTCTCCAGAAAATGAACTGGGTTGAATACTAGAGTGTCTTATTTATTTATTTATGTATTTATTTAGCACTTTTAAAAATTTTTACTTAAATTCCAATTACTTAACATACAGTGTGCTATTAGTTTCACGATATAGTGATTCAAAATCTGCATACACCTGGTGCTTATCACAAGTGCACTCCTTAATCCCCATCTCCTATTTTTTCTCATCCCCCATGTACCACCCCACTGGTAACCTTCAGTTTGTTCTCTATAGTTGAGATGTGTTTTGTCTCTGCCTCCCTCTTTTTTCCCCTTTGTTTTGTTTTTAAAACTCCACATACAAATGAAATTATATGGTATTTGTCTTTCTCTGTCTGACTTCTTTCCCTTAGAATAATATTTTTTAGCTCCATTCATGTCATTGCAAATGGCCAGATTTCATTATTTTTATGACTAATACTCCATTGTGTATATATACCACTTCTTCTTTATCCATTATCAGTTGATGGAGACTTAACTGTTTCCATAATTTGGTTATCATAGATAATGCTCTATAAATATTGAAGTGCAAGTATTCCTTTGAATTAGTATTTTTGTATTCTTTGGGTAAATACCTAGTAGTGCAATTGCTGGATAAGAGGGTAGTTTTGTTTTGTTTTGTTTTGTTTTGTGTGTGTGTGTGAGGGGAGGAGCCTTTATATTATTTTCCAGAGTGGCTGGACCTGTGCACATTCCCATCAACAGTGAAAAAGGTTTCCCCTTTTCCCCTTCTCCACATCCTCACCAGCACCTGTTATTTTCTGTATTGTTGATTTTATCCATGCAGACATGTGTGAGGTGATCTCTCACTTTAATTTTGATTTGTATTTTCCTAATGATCAGTGACGTTGAGCATCTTTTCATGTGTCTGTTGGCCACCTGCATGTCTTCTTTGGAGAAATGTCTGTTCCTGTCTTCTGCCCATTTTTTAAATTGGATTATTTGTGCTTTGGGTGTTGAGTTTTAGAAGTTCTTTGTATATTTTGTATAGTAAGCCTTCATCAGATAAATGATTTGCAAATATATTCTTCCATTCCATAAGTTGTTTTTTAGTTTTATTGGTCACTGCCTCTGCTGTGCAGAAGCTTGGAGAGATGCAGAAACTTATTCTTCCTCTCTTCCTCCTTTTCTTCCTTTCTTCTTTCCTCTTTTCTTTCTTCTTTTCTCTTTTGTTAGCTTGGCAAGTGCATCAATATATCTTGCCTGATTTCCAAGTGTCTAAATGCATTATATTTTTGTTTCTAGTGACAGTAGAGTAACCACTGTCATTTGGATATGATCACATGAATTCCCAGAGACACTGCAGTCCAAGGGTCTATAGAAATTCCAGATGTACTTTTACATAACACTAGAGATCTTATTTTAATAAAAGGCAGACTTAACATTAATTATGGATCAGAAAATAATACCGAACTTGAAACAAATTGGTTTCTCTTTTGAGTCTCCCAAATACTATCAGTTTTGTTCTTCTTCATGTTGGTTTGCTGTAGTTTCTGCCATAAAGCTAATGGCAGCAAGCCCACAGTTTCGGGAATAAGCCTAAAAAATGCCAAGAAAAAGTCCTGGAAACTTAGTTTTGTAGTAGCATATACAAGTCTTAAAATAGCTTGATTTTAAGGGAACACTTGAACATTAGAAGGAACTTGGGAAATCAAATGCTCTAAGAAAATTCTACAAAATTGTAATTATTGCCATTTTTTTCCTTAATGGGTAGTTTGAGCATATCAAATAATTCTTCTTGAATTCAAGGTTATTTTCTTTGTATCACTATTCACTGGAGGTCCCTATATTTGAGTAATCACCTCCATTAGACTGAAAAGCTCCATGAGAGCAAAGAACATGATTGTTTGCTCATTCCCATAGCCTAGCATAGTCAGTGCTCAGTAAAGGGTACTTGGTAAAGGTTTTACCTACTAGACCTTACTGAAGTAAGTAAACCATTAAATTGATTATATTTCAACTTATTGTAATTTTATGTATATATATGTATGTATTTTTCATTGTGCAAAGGAAGATTCAGCTAATACAATGAATATATTATAAAAAACAATTTTCCGATTATCTACGTATATGTGATTTTTTTTTGTATATTTAGAGGGCATTGTTTTTAGGGAAAGTAAAGGAAACAAGTGAGCCACATTAAAGTACTTGGATAACAATGATGTCATTTTTGGAGAAAACTGTCAGCACAACAAATAATTTAAGTAAGTTTTATGACAATACAAATACATACAGAGCTTCAGGTTATACTTAATCAATTTTCCAAAATAAGCACACAAGCGTATTGAATTTCTAATCCTTAAAATAGTCATACGTATAAAATAAACTTGTTTCATTTTAATGAGATGTGAAAACCTTTGATTGAAGTGATATTAAATCTATATGAACATTGGAGAGATAATAGTAAATTATATGTCTGCTATCTACAATATAAAAAGGGATGCTGTTTTTCAATAATTCTATTACATTAATTATTTGAACAATAATTAGTAAATTAAAAATTATCCTACATAAATTTTCTACTATTTAAAACATTTATGATCCCAGCTTTCTATCATTTCTCATTAAGGCATTATATTTAGTTACTTATTAACATGGAGTTGGAAATGTTTTATAATCAATGACTTTTTGTTCTTAACTCTTTTCTGGATATTTTTCTAGCTTTTCTATTACTGAAAATTTTTAAAATATTTTTACTCAAAGATAAATAAAGATTTCTTGGAGTAATATCTAATCTCATATGCAGTATTTTATTCCATCTAAAATATCTACGTAAAGCTATTCCAGCTTCTGTTCACTCACTTTCCATAATGGGATGAGGGTCACATTCTGGGCAAGGTCATTCCAATCCCTGACAACTTTATTCATTACTAATTCTGCTTGATAAAACAGACCTGTATTCAGGCCCTACTAGAATTCCAGGCACTGTGGCCATTTTTTATTCATTCTCAAAGAGAAATATGTGCTTTTTCTTTCTTCATACTGTTAAAAATTGTCTATGTATGAATTTTACCCAAAGGTTCTCTGCTTTGTGCCCACAAAGAATAACTCTTTTTTATGACACAGTTTTTGTTTTTCTTGCCAGATACACTCACCCCCACAACAAACAGGGTTTTTTTTGTTTTTTGTTTTTTGTTTTTTGTTTTTTTGGTCCTCCAGACTAAACTTAACCTCTTCCTTGTGAGACAATGAGATTATTCTTAATGGTAGATGTATCACATAATAGATGGTATTCTGCTGAATTTTTACATCCACAATAAAATACCAAACGAATTTTTTTCAGGAAGTTGTTTGCCAGTTAATTCATTGAACTTTATTGCCTAGTGTGTGCCAGGAACTTCTCTCTGGACAATGGATATAGCATTGAGTAGGACTGATAAGGTCCCTGGTCACAGAGATCCAAAGTAATAGATATTAAAAATTCAAATGCTAATATTGTCAATGAAGAAAGACAAGTAGTAGTATAGCCAAACATCTTTAACAAGCATGTACTAATTCAGAACAGGCTATTGATTCATGGAAAAGAGTTTGAGATGGGTTGAAGGATGTTGAAAGCAAACTTTACTTTTCGTGCTGCTTCTTGGCTACAGTTTTCTGGCTTTTCCTTAGAAAAGGAAATGTAAGAAGGATGAACAGAGTAGACTTTGCAGTTCTCATAGATGCTAAATACAGCTCAAGCAATCCTTTCCAGACTCTTCCTTAGAGACCATGATGAATGTAATTTCTGAATGACTTGCAAATTGCAGCTAAGCCAGTCATAGGATTTTACTTCTTATATTCAAAGCAGATGTACCATAATAAAAACTAAAAAGATAATTATTTTACACTGGCAAGTATGATTTAATAACCTGTGAATTTAAAGGCAGTGTTCCTTGGACACTTTTTCATGAATTTTACATAAAAACATCTGAGGTAATGCTAAAGAATTAAAATATTTTTTTCTGGGGTGTCTGGGTGGCTCAGTCAGTTAATAGTCTGACTCTCAGTTTCGGCTCCGGTCATGATCTCACAGTTACTAGTATGAGCTCTGCATTGGGCCCTGTGCTGACAGTGTGGACCCTGCTTGAGATGCTATCTCTCTGCCTCTCTCTCACCCTCCCCGGCTAACGCTGTCTCTTTTTCAAAATAAATAAATTTTTAAAAATACATTGTTTTCTGTTAATTTGTATGTTGTTTTATGATTACAGTTATAGAAATAATTATCTTTCTATGATCAGATATATTTTTGACATTTTATATGATATATGATTATGAAGTAAATATAAATTATGAAATACAATATATAAAATTAATAAATATATATTTGAAACTAGAAATTTTAAAACGTTCTTATACTGAGAGGGATAAAAATTTATTTTCTACATAGAAATAGTAGCTACACAAAGAAGCTAAGGAATAAATATCCCTGGCAACAGTATATTTATTTCATAGTGTAAAGTTTTTGAAACTATTACTTCAGGTACCATAATTTAGAAACAACTTTAATATCAAGAAACAAGGTAGAAAGTCACTTATTGAAAATACCACTGTGGGGGGCACCTAGGTGACTCAGTCAGGTAAACATCCAACTCTCCATTTCAGCTCAGGTCATGTTCTCATGGTGTGAGATCGAGCCCTTCATGGGACTCCATGGTGGGCGTGGTGGAACTTACTTAAGATTCTCTCTCCCCTGCTCCCCCTCCAAAAAAAAAAGATTCTCTCTTTCCCTCTTCCTCTGACCCTCCCCCTACTCACATTCTTGCACACAATTTCTTTCCCTCTCTCAGAAAAACAACGTTATTGGCTCAGTGATCTCGGACAATTTTCCTACATTCCCCAGTCATCAAATATTTGTAAAATCGGAATATTAACACATCGTACACAGATTCATTGTAAAGAATGCATGAAATATCTATACAGAATGTTTAGAATCATAACAAAATGTTTAATAGTAAACATTAATAAGATATTTACTAAATGGGTTTTAGTCTTAATAGAACATTTAATAAGTGGAAAGCGTGATGAGGAAATAGATGACAACAGCAATGATAAAGGTAATAACAACTCTGTCCTATAACCACCACTCTGGCTGCTGCCTGTGGGCTTTCCAGAGTAGGATACATATTACTTACTGGACAAGTTTTCCCAATAAAGATGTGAGGTAGGTTTTATGAGGGCAATTAGGACACAGTGGAATTAATCCCCTTGGAAATGATATGGCAGATACGGATTTCAGTATCAAGTGTATCTTCCTGTAATGGACATGTTCTTTCTGATCCATTCTAGCTAGGAATTCAACAAAAAAGTAAAACTATTTTTGTTGGATGAAAGAAAAACCAAGAGACCCATAATTTCATGTGTGTTTAGATTTTGAACATTTAATGTGATTTATTTCAGTATTTTTAGAATTAAAAAGTGTTGAAAATTAAATGGTGTTTTATCTTTGAAACGTACTTGTGATTAAGAAAACTCTTCATCCCAATTCTTTTTTAGAAAACCTAGTCCTTCAGACATGAATTTACTAGCAATTTATCTTATTTGCACATTGATGAGAATATTAGCCATGAAATTGCTTTTAATTTAAATACACAGTTTTATGCAATGTCTCTTTTGCTACTACCATTATTTTCTCTTATATTAACCTGCTTTTTGTCTGTGTAGCTTGAAAAAAGTATTTTAGGTGTGTTTCTATTTCTTATGCTACAAAGCGGTGACTCTCAACGGGAAGAGAAATAAGAGAGTAGAAAATGGTGGTGATAAGGAGACATGTCTATTTAGGGGTTATTCAGAATTATTTGCAGGATCTAGGGCGCCTGGGTGGCTTAGTCAGTCGGGCGTCTGACTTCGGCTCATGATGTCACAGAATTATTTGCAGGATCTTTTAAAATTGCACATGGTTACCAAGAGATTTTCATAAAGGTGTTAAGTCCTTTCCCTTATCTTTACAATCACTGTCATTGTGACCCTATATTCCAGAGGCAGGTAAAGACCTTGTTATTCAAATGTTTGTAATAAATTAAAAACCAAACAGCTATTCAGATTCTGGGTTCACGGGTGTTAATTTCACTCAGATTTCTTCCTGCCCCTATCCACTCTCCTGACAAATGTATCCATTCTCAGTTTTAACTATTCTTGTACATGATAAACTCACATGTCTCTATCCACATTCTTTCATCCACAGCACCTTGCTGGGCTCTAGTCATAAAATCCCAGCCACTGCATATACACCCACACTTATCATTCTGCCCTTCCATCAACTCTATGAGACCACACTGTATTTAACCTCCACAGAAGCACCCTCAGTGTTCTCAGATTCAATTAATGACTTCAACTTGCTCCAGGTATCACATTACACCCTGAGGGGCAGCATAAGTAGCTTGGAATCGCAAGCTTTGAAACCAGACTCTACTACTAAAAACTGGCTGAACTTGCATGACGTTATTCAACTTCTCAGAGCCTGTTTACCCATACATTTTTAATAAGTGATCTCAAGAGGACCACAAGGTTGGCTGGAGCATTGTAAGCAGGGAGAGAATCTTAATAGAGGTAGACAAAGAACATCTCATACAGGCCCTTTTAGATAATGATAAGAAATTTAGATTTTATTCTAGATAAAATAAGAAATCACTAGAGAGCTATTATCCAAGCAGTGACAAGATCTGGCTAACATTTTGAAAAGATAACTGCAGCTATAAAGAATGAGAATAAACTATAAAGCGACAATGGAGGGACCAGGGAGACTGGCTTTTGTAGTGAACCAGAACAGGTATGTTGGTGGCATAGAAGAGGCTTGTATCTGAAAACAGCGAGACCTAAGTTATTTTTGGATCTATTTTAAAGGTTGAGCTGATAGAATTGGCTGCTGTAGAATGGAGAAAGTAAGGATTTAAAGATAGGGAGGTTTGGGGTGCCTAGGTGGCTCAGTCAGTTAAGTGTCCGACTCTGGCTCAGGTCATGATCTCACAGTTTGTGGGTTAGAGCCCCGGGTCCGGTTCTATGCTGACAGCTGGTTCAGAGCCTGTAGCCTGCTTCGGCTCTGTGTCTCATTCTCTCTCTCCCCTCCTCCTCCACTTGTGCTCTGTCTCTGTCTCTCAAAAATAAATAAACATTAAAAAAATAATAAAGATGGGGAGGTTTAGGATTTGAGCAACTTGAAATGTTGGAGGCATTTACAGATGGAATTAATGAATATATATACATATATAAAGCATATATATATATATATATATACATATATAAAGCATATATATATATATATATATATATATATGCTTTTCTACAAACTCAGCAATTCTATTATGTTAAGCTCTGTAATAGAATTACTGAGTTTACTTAGGGAAGAGTATAGAAAAAGAAAAAGGGGAAGATGTCTAAGAACTAAGCTCTGGAGAGCTTTCAGATAGAAAAGTTGAGAAGAATCCATTCAATTACTCACTTAATGAACAATTATTCATTTACTGTCTATAATGTGCCCAACAATGATACACATACTGGATATACAGTTCTAAATATAATCCTTATTTTTCTGGATCTTATATTTTGGTGGGAGAGCAAGATGGTGAATAAGACTAATCTGCTAAAATAATACATGTTAAGGGGACAAAAAGAGGAAGAGAAGGAAAATGTTAAATGCATAGAATGTTGGGCACCCAGGAAAGACTCTAGTGAAAAGATGACTTTTGGGGGACCTGAAGAAAATGAAGGGTATATTCATGCAAATATCTGAAGAAGGAGGCAAAGAGATAAAACTCTGCAAAAGTTCTGAGTATAAAGAGTATCGAATGTGTCCAATAAATTCAAGAAACATTAAGCAAATAGCATGGTGCAGAACAGAGATGCTGTGTTGACAACAGATGAATTTTGAGCAAACACAAGAAAAAAAAACACCAGGCACAAAGCTAGTGAAACATGTATGTGAGTCATGTTGGTAGTTTGAACCTAAGTAGTAGCAGTGGAAGTAGTCAAGTTGTTAAACTCCTTTTATTTATTCATTTGTTTTATGCTGTAGTACAGATCCTACATTCTTCACCTAAGCAATCTCCCCGTCCCTAAAATGGATATATTCCCACTTAGCCAAAACAAGACTGTCATACCTAATAAATTTAACAATAATTTCTTAATATCACTGAATGTCCAGACTATATTTATGACTATTTTAGATGAAAAGATATGTAATGGACATTAATAATTATAAGCAATGTGTAACCTTAAAGAGAATTCTTGCTTGCTTACTTTCTTAAAGGTCAAGTTGGCAGAATTTACTGATAAACTGGACGGGGGGAATGATAAAACAAAAGGAGGCAGCAACATTGATCCTGAGATTTTGGCCATATGCAAGTGGAAGGATAGTGTTGTTTTTAACTGAGATGAGACTGCCTAAGAGGAGAATATTAGAAGAAAATTATAGCTATTTGGTTTATGATACTAAGTATCTAAAGAAATACATGCATAAGATCCAGGGGGATCAGGGAGAGGGCTGGGCTGCTTTCACAACTTTGGAAGTCATTATTATATTGATGGTAGTTAAAGAGATGACACTGGATGGGATCACTCATGGGATGAAAATGTACAGAAAAGGGAACATGTCCAAGGACTAGGCTTGGGAACACATGCAGAGGTGAGATGAAGAGGAGAAATGCCAAAGGAGACTACAATAGTTTTGGAAAGGTCAGACAAAACCTGGTGATGGCTGGGTTTGCAGGACCCAGCTGAAGGAGATGCTTCAAGAAGGAGAGAATGCACCAATTTCAAACACTGCAAAACAGGTTAAGTAAGAAGATTGAGGAAGGATTATATAATTTGGTAACGTAGAAGCAATTGCTGACCATTACAAGACTAGTCGATTTGAAGAGACTGGGGAAACAGAATAGTCTAAATAGAGAATGAGAGAAGAAAAGTAGGCAATTGGTAAAGATAATTTAGTTAGAGAGTTTTGCTCTCAAAGAGAATAGGAAAATGAGAAAGTTGCTATTGAACAATGTGAAGTCTTTTTTAAGATTAGAGATATCGTACATTAAAAAATAATAGGAATGATATATAAAGAAAAATGATGAAAGAGAGAAGGAAAATAAATTTTAATGTTTATTTATTTATTTATTTATTTATTTATTTATTTATTTTTGAGACAGAGAGAGAGAATGCAAGCAGGGGAAGGGCAGAGAGAGGGAGACAGAGAATCCCAGGCAGGCTCCCAGCTATCAGCCCAGAGCTTCACGCAGGGCTCAATCTCACAAACCATGAGATTATGACCAAAGCCGAGATCAAGAGTTGGATGCTCAACTGACTGAGTCATCCAGGTGCCCCTAAAGAGAAGGAAAATAATTTTAAAAGCTCAGTTCTTACATAGTCCTGAGTGGATGGGCTCTATGCATCACACTCACGGTGGGGGGCTGGGAGACATTAACTACAAAAGGAGAAAGGTTGGGTACTTAGGCATGAATTCTGAAAGGTTGATTGATTTGGTGAGCTGATAGAGTCAAGGTTTGGGTATGTGTGTACGTGTGTGTGTGTGTGTGTAAAATACAAGTTTATAACTGAAAGTGTGACTGGTGGAGGAATTTTTAGGCTTTGAAGAGTGAGTAAATAAAAGCATTCTCTAGAGAAGTTGGAGAAATAAATTGGATAGCAACATTTAATACCAAGCAACAGTAAAGGTTTTGAATGTAAGGTCTTGAATTTATTAGCACAATGTGTGTGTGTGTGTGTGTGTGTGTGTGTGTGTGTGTGTGTGTGTGTGTTTACAACCACATTAAAGTGTTTGGTTGCAATTGTATATTTAGACATAAAGAAGGCTGTGATTCCTGCAGGTGAGAAAGATTGAAAGGAGTCATTGGATGGATTATTGTTATAAACACTGAAATTATTAAAAATGCTTACATGATGTATGGTAGAGAGAGAACAGAGAAGCTAGATGCTCAAAATTGGTGGATGAGTAGGATTCGCTAAGATTTAAGCAGATTCCTACAGCAAGAATGGGGAGTGTGTAGTGCTGTCTGACATTGTTCGATAGAATTTGCCTCAGAGTGGAATGAGGGAGGTGGGTGGAATGATGTTTAGGAAATGGTGATGAGCACTCAGGTAGATAGTTATACAACTCTGTGGTACATGAATACTGAAATAAAACCAGTCACCCCTTGAATGGGCTGAAGGTAAAATAGAATCTTCAGGATAACGCCAAAGAATGAAGGAAATGTTTAAAAACTGAAACTGCAGTGAATTTTGTTGCCAGACTGGAAATCCCAGAAGGGACAGTGGAAGCTTGGCAAAAGTGGAAATTTGATTATTGTGTCTTTCAGGATAGCTTACTAATGACACACAAATACATCTCCAAAGAGATTTTTAAACACAAGATTATGTTTCATAGTGGTATAAGATGCTTTGTTACATACTTTGAATATTTAAATTGATGTGTGCATGCTCATATGTATAGAAGGAGAAGAGACTCTCTCTCTCTTCATATGATTCTGGAAGATCTAAGATACAGCACAGGAGAGCCTGCCTGGGTGGCTCAGTCAGTTAAGTGTCCAACTTCAGCTGAGGTCATGATCCATGGGTTTGAGACTCGCGTCAGGCTCTGTACTGAGAGCTCAGAGCCTGGAGCCTGCTTCGGATTCTCTGTCTTCCTCTCTCTCTCTGCCCCTTCCCCACTCACACTCTGTCTCTTTCCATCTCTCAAAAATGAATAAATGTTAAAAAAAAATTAGGATATAGCACAGATGGATCACAACAATGACCTAAATAATTAAATATAAAGATCATTTTTGGTACTTATTTGCTAATTTCTTACCTTTCTTTTTCAGAAATTTACTTCCATTGCCTTCACAAACACCACAAATTTTTTTTCTTTTTTTTTTCATCTAATATATAGCTACTCCTTCTTACACTGAATTTTAGGCATTTTGTCCTTTACATCCTCCCTAATGTTGGATATTGTGAAGTATCATAGGTCTGTTAGGCTTTCCATTGAAAATAAAATATCTTACTGATCACATCCAGTTTGGATGATTAAATTATTATTTATATCCAAGTACCTATCAATGAAAACCCATGTGTGTTTCATAGGCACTAACTCAATGTATGAAGAACTGAACTCATCAATTATTATTTCTGTTGTTCACAAGTATCTCACTCAGTAAGAGATCCTGACCAGTTGGGTCACCTGTGTGGCTCAGTTGGTTAAGTGTCTGACTTTGGAGTTCAAGGGGGGTGGGGGGGGAGTTCAAACACATCTCTAAATCAATCATACCCTGCCACCTTTCTTGCTCACCTCTAGGCCATCTGTCCCCTGAAGACAAGATGACCTTACTGAAATGCAAATTTAATAGCATTCTACCCAGACTGAAACAAAGAAGCAACAAAGCAAAATGTTTCCACATGGTGCCCTCGGATAGAATCCTAAACTAGTTGAGTTGACACATTTATGAACTGGTTTTTACATATCTCTTTAGACTCCTGTCTCCCCACTCTTGCCTTATTTTCTCTTGGTCTCTTTATCAGGTTTGGGTTTTGCAAATACTATTTTATCTTCCCAAGAGACTCTCTCCTTGAAAAAGGTTTCCATAGACTCTAGGACTGACTTGAGGTTCTTCTCTGCTTTATTCTGTAGAAGTCTGTTTTTACTCATCGTGTAGCCCTGATCACGTGCATAGTAGATTATTTGCTGCTGTCTTTCAGCAGTAGGTGCTACCTCTTAGATGGTAGGTCTGCATTTTATCCTGAAGTATATTTCTACTGACTTTACAGCATTTAGCACAATAATTGTTAATTGGTGTTCAATTTTTTTTCAATGAAAAAAATTATAAAATATCATAGAGATGTGGGGTAAAATTTAATATAAAATATTTGATTTTTATAATCAAGATTTTTTTGTTCATAATATTGGATAAAACAGAAGGAGACTAGAACCAGATACTCAAATAATGGTATAATCATATCTTTACAATAATGATATGTAGTTTATTTTAATCTGTCTGAATAATAGAAAAATAAATCAAATATCATTCTGATTCTGGGTTCTTTCCCATGGCTGTGTTGATTGAGTATACAAAATTTTGTTAAATTACAGAAGAATAGCATGACTAGAACACTGTAATCTTCTAGAAACAACTATTATTTTATGTGAATTACTTGGGGATTTGGAAGGACAGCATTAAGCCCATATAACTGAAAATACTGAAGTTTAGGTATAAAATATAGCTAGACCCAATTTCCATGTGGTTTCAATTAAAAAACTGAATTTTTTTCAACTTTTCAGTCAAGACTACACTCTTGCTAAATTGGAATATTCATGGAACTCTTGTGTAAAAAATACTAAATGCAACTTAAGTACAGGACACTTTTCAAGTTTTTTAAATTGTTATATAATAAGAACATAGGAGGAATGAGTAGATTTTAAAATTGTTTCAAGATGCTTTAAAACATGTTACTTCCCATTCTATATAGTCACACATGCATAACTATTTGGATCCACTGTTCATATTTAGCACACATTTAGCAGGGGTACATAAGGCAAGTATTTGTTAGGTATATTTCCTTCTAACTGTCTCATCCATTTTAGCATGCATTTTTATAATCCAAGCACAGCATAGTTTCATATTACATTATCTTTGAAAGTAAGTACATAATATGATAATGTTACACGGATTCTCTAAGAAAAGTTACATGGTAGTTATATTTATTAAACTTATAATATTAAAAATTGACTTTAAGCATGGCTAGTGGAGTAAGACCCTTACTTAAATTTCTGTTACTGTTAAGCTTTAAAAACGAAAGGTGTTATCTAGCTAAGTATTCTTTCATTATCATAATTTATTGGAAAATAC
This sequence comes from Proteles cristata cristata, assembly GCA_017311185.1. NCBI lineage: Eukaryota > Metazoa > Chordata > Mammalia > Carnivora > Hyaenidae > Proteles > Proteles cristata. The sequence continues at coordinate 429,518 of JAESUZ010003242.1, forward strand.
CCCTATTTCTCTCTTTTTTTTTAGAGAGATCAGCAGAGTTTTACACATTCCTATGATGGTATCTATATTTATGATCACTAATAATATTAAAATTACTATTTTTAATCATGCTTACTCTATGGTAGACATTGTATTAGGTGATTAGATTTTTTAAAAATCTCATTTTCACAACAGTTACAGAAAATGATATTTATTTTGGAGACAAAAATAGTAAGCTTCAGGGGCGCCTGGGTGGCTTAGTCGGTTAAGCGTCCGACTTTCGCTTAGGTCATGATTTCGCGGTTCGTGGGTTCCAGCCCGCGTCGGGCTCTGTGCTGACTGCCAGCTCAGAGCCTGGAGCCTGTTTCAGTCTGTGACTCCCTCTCTCTCTGACCCTCCCCTGCTCACGCTCTCTCTCTCTCTCTCTCTCCTAGTAATAAATAAAAAAATTTTTTTTAAAAATAGTAAGCTTCAAGCAGGCTATATTCTTGCATGCTGAATTGTTTAAAATAGGTCTTTGATAAAAACAGCTTTATTATCTATAGTTTTATACAGTCTGAGTTAAGGATAATACTTTTCTGTTCAACTTGTGATTTTTCTAGCAGCAGATTCCAATTCACAAAGAAAAGTTTATGAAGGTTTTCCATATTGTTCCTACCAGGAAGATTATGCCCTCTCAAAATATCTTAATATACACTATATTTAGGGTCTTGGAAGTGTAGGGATTCTCAGTACTTAACACTTCCTTCATTTGCATGCAAAAGTTGTATTTTGGGGGATTCTCTGTATACTTGTTACAGATTTATCACTTTTAACATTTGTTTCCATTTTGTCCTTAGGTGTGTTATTTTGTTGCCAAATTTTAGGCAAGGCTATGGTTTTCGGACAAACACCACTAGCTCCTGGGAGGGAGTGAGGATGCATTGTCACCATCTCTGCCCTCTGGCCATTGGGAGAATCAAGTTCTTCCACTTGAAATTAAGAGCAAGTTGTTAGACACTGATTTCCTTGGCAGTATTTGGGTTTTTGCTGTTTTTTTTAATGTTTGTTTGTTTGTTTGTTTGTTTCTTTGTTGAGAGAGAAGGACAGAGAACGAGCCCGGGAGGGGCAGAGAGGAAAACACAAAATATGAAGCAAGCTCCAAGCTCTGAGCTGTCAGCATAAAGCCGGAAGCAGGGCTCCAGGTCACAAATCAAGAGATCTTGACCTGAGCTGAAGTTGGACATTAACCCGACTGAATCATTAGCAGTATTTGAAGCAAGCAGTTATTCCCTTTATCTCTTTTGAAAAGTTTTGTTTTTTAGTATACGATTAAATGAAGAACTAACTTGTGTGGAACTTTTATCTTAAAGCATGGACTGTGTGGTCAGATCAGAAAATAAAACTAAGGGTAACTTTTGGAAGAACAGAAACATCTAACTCAGTGTTAATACATTAAAACACAGTTAGTGAATTCTCCCTTTAAAAGCAAAACCAAAATCATTTACTTAAGAGTTAAAAGTTGAATTGACCGAAATTTATTTCATAGTGATGGTAAAAATAAAGCTGCACAATTGATAAGTAAAATAGATAAAATAAATCACTAATTTAAAGAATCAGTCATTGGGGCGCCTGGGTGGCTTAGTTGGTTAAGCGTCCGACTTTCGCTTAGGTCATGATCTCACGGTTCGTGGGTTCTAGCCCCGCGTCGGGCTCTGTGCTGACTGCCAGCTCAGAGCCTGGAGCCTGTTTCAGAGTCTGTGACTCCCTCTCTCTCTGACCCTCCTCTACTCATGCTGTCTCTCTCCTAGAAATAAATAAAACATTTAAAAACAAATAAAAAATAAAATAAAAATAATCAGTCATTATAACACAGCAGCTATGTTAAATGTTAATTAGCAGAATATGATAACCCAAGAAATGAAACGATCTTGCTGAAAAGTGGAAGACCCAAATGCAAATGAATCTAAACTTGAGAGATTTAAATCTCCAATTCCTATGGAGTAATAATACCTACAGAAAAGGTGAAATTAGAAATGACTCTGCATGTGCAAGTGGAGGGCTAATTCTTCTTTTATCTAAATTTTCATTGGACAAACAATAGTCCGAAATTAAAGTGAAGGCATATATACCTGTGTATTCATTTACAAATGCCTCCACATTGTGCAAACATTCTTAACAGAGTGGTGTAAGTGTGTGGAGGAGACGCAAAAATGTGGGAGAGGTGAAAAAGCATTATAATCATTTTACTGACATGAGAGAAGTCTTGCATGAACAGAAAATGGTAATGTTTTAGGAATAACTGAATTTTCTGCATCTACCAAAAACAAACAAATAAAAAACAGAAAAATCAAACCTCAACTGACTAAAAATTAATTTGATTTTCTCTTCAAAAATTCCTTTTTTGGATTTCTTTTTTTTTTTTAATGTTTTTTATTTATTTCTAGGAGTGAGAGAGACAGCATGAGCAGGGGAGGGTCAGAGAGAGAGGAAGTCACAGACTGAAACAGGCTCCAGGCTCTGAGCTGGCAGTCAGCACAGAGCCCGACGCAGGGTTGGAACCCACGAACCGCGAGATCATGACCCGAGCGAAAGTCGGACGCTTAACCGACTAAGCCACCCAGGCGCCCCAAGGATTTCTTTTTTTAGCATTAAAATTCTAATTTGTAAATTTGAAACAAAGACAATTTAACTTGATAATTTATGCATTATTTCTTCAGCAAGAGGGAAGGGTACACGGGTAACCATTGTTTGACCTTCCTACTATCAGGAGTGTCAGTCTAAGCCCAGAACTCTTAAGTACTGAGCAGAATGGGTATTCGAGAATAATAATTAAAATGGTAAAATCTAGATTCACAAAATGGTTAGGTGGAGAGAAATGGGGTATGTTGTGAGAACAACTTTCCTAGGTATCTCATTTCAAATCATGTCCAGGCATTTGATTCATCCAGCTTAACTCACCCTACCTCTTCATCAGAGAAAATAATTTCTTAGCAAATTTGTTATGCAAATTAAGTGAGCTAATATTGTGAAAGCACTTATATAGTCCAAAGCTAAAAACTTCCAAAAACTTTCCTCTTTTCCTTTTTTCCTCTTTCTCATGCATTCTCTATTAACTCTTTAATGTAGATTGGTTCAAGAGTTCAGAGTATTTTCAGGCCAGATACTGAAGATTCTGTGAATACTGACTTATCAAGAACTTATCTAGAACAGATAAGTAATTGCATCAATTCTATCAGGAACTAACAGAAGTTTATATAAATAAATACTTGGTCTTTATCCATTCTCAACATTTTGATACCACATCTGATATGTATAATTTTATAATAGTTAGACAGTTTGAAAAGAAAAATAATCCTATAATATATTTATCCAAAGATTTCTTAGATATGAATCCATAACTGGATAATAGATGGGTCTCTTAAGTTTTTTACCTTTTTGCACTTCTATGATAAGATTGAAATACAAACATATTTAACACTATTTATGCTCTATGTTTAAGTTTTAGTTATTAATTTGCTTTTCTTGGCATGATAATCTAGCCACGCTTACTTCACATGCTAGGCATAAAAACAATAAACCTATTATAGTTTCAAATAAATAGCACGCTCAAACTTTAAACTGTGGTTAGATAGGCATTTTTAATTTTGTGGATTATAATATCTTTATTATTTTAATTCATCTCTTGCATTATGTTCATAACTCAACTGATCTAGAGCACCGGAGAAATAAAAAGAAAATTACATATTTTACATAAATATTTCCATATGTATTTATTTACTAATTATTGGTAATATAATTGCTATTTGTTTGCACTTACTTTAATGTGGTATTTTCCCATGATGAAAAATATTTAACTAATATTCCATAGAAAGAAACATAATAGGCAAGCACTCTAATAGTGTGTGGTGTGGGAGGGTGTTCCTTTGAAATATGAAGTATAGTCCAGTCATTAACAGATTGTGCTCCAAAACATTGAACATTGGCATTAGTTACTTCGGATTTTATCTAGAGGCTTTTCTCTGTTGGCTATCATTTCTAATTACTAAAAATGTTCAGATGTCCTTCATAAGGTCATAAGATTTCCACAATTCTCTAATTGCTAGACCATCTTTACTTTCATTGACAACTATTCCATGAGGGTCCTCTGCATACATGTTGCCAGGGTTTTGATTCAAAACTTTTTTTTACCAGAAAAAAAGATGATAAAAAGAGAAGCTGCCATGAATTAAACAATGCAAACTGAAAAATTGTAATAAATCACTGCTCTATGCCATATTGATAAGCAAGAAGTAAGTTCACTTTGATGATTTACCAATACAATTTAAAACATACTTTGTAGGTAGAATCTTTTGATGTTGAAGTATTTTTTATATTCTTTCAGTTTTTGAATTATTAAATATTATTGTTGGTCATTTTATTACAATCGTCTTTTATCTCTGCTGTTTTTTTTCCTTATGAAGTAAATAATTTTCAGTTCCTAATCACTAAAGATTGAACATCAATTCTGATTTTTCATTTTATTTTCCATTTGTAGATATCTGATCATGCTTATATCAAGAGTGGGTTTCAATGAGACACCTTACATGTCTACACCAGTACTTTTTAAAGTCAATATTGTTTTACAAAACAAAGATAATTGATCTTTAACTTAATCCCACTGGAAAGTTTGCTGAGAGCATATTCTGTTTAAACCATAATTGACCCACCATTTAGATTTACTTATTTACACCAAAATCTTTTCCTAGTCCAAAAAATGAACAAGAAAAGAAACTTAAAAACAAGGTCGAAATAAATTCCCAGGCCCAAAATGGAAGTTGTTTCTGCTTGGGGTGATAGGTCAGCAAACCAAACTTAGATAAGTTTTATACGCCTGTAAATTCTCCACTTGATCAGAAACACCCAGTCAGTTGATCCCCAAATGCCATATCAACTCGCGGCTCTCAACTTATTTGTTTCTTGATATTTGTAAATTAAGTCAGATATGTAAACCCAGCTAGTGAAGCCCAGTCTTCTCAGCTGCTGCTAAAGCTCTAGAAAATTTGCTCTCATGCAAACATCCCCGGGGTAGAAGTCTTCACTGCTTGACAAGCACTGTATACTCCCTCAATCCATGGATTGCTTTCCCTTAAAGAAAGGACATCAAATTTATTATTAAATTGTTTCATTTTTGTCATTTGACAACAATAAATATAAATGTGTAGGTTTTAAGCCAATTTTCTGTAAATGTTTTAACAAAAGAAAGTCCAATTATAAAGATGATGCTCAATTCAATGTTTAAAAGTTAATTTTTCTCACTTTAATATAATTTTTCTCACTTTAATATTATTTATTCATTACATATAAATGATCTCCACTGCACTAACAGTAGAAAAAGAATGTGATGAGGTTTTGGGTGATGGTGGGGTTCGTGGGGTTTGGAGCTGACAGCCAAGAAAGAATTCTTGAAGACATCTTTGGTGCAAAAAGATGATTTTATTATGGGGCGCCTGGGTGGCTTAGTCGGTTAAGCGTCCGACTTTCGCTTGGGTCATGATCTCACGGTTCGTGGATTCGAGCCCCGCGTCGGGCTCTGTGCTGACTGCCAGCTTAGAGCCTGGAGCCTGTTTCAGCCTGTGACTCCCTCTCTCTCTGACCCTCCCCTGCTCATGCTGTCTCTCTCTCTCCTAGAAATAAATAAAACATTAAAAAAATTTAAAAAATAATAATAAAAAGATGATTTTATTAGAGCCTGGGGACAGGACCAGTGGGCAGAAAGAGCTGCACTGGGATTGTGAAGAATGGCTCCTTGTATAGATGGGACTGGGGGGTGGTAAAGTCAAAAGGGAAGTTTCCAAAGTGATTTTCCTATGCTAAAGACACAGATTACTATAGGCCTAGCTATTATCTAGCTAAGGTTTTTCCCTCTAGCAAAATATTAACATTAAGACAATAGGGAGTTCCTGGACTTTAGGCCCTTAATGGGATTGCCTTTTTCTTGTAAACTGGTGAACGTTCTTATCAGTTTAACCTTTTTTTTTTTTTGTCCTTTCCTGTTTTTGGGTAACCAGGAGTGTCCAAGGAATATCATATATATTCCTCCTGGAGCAGAGGTGGGTGGGGGAAGGGGGAGAGAGACGTGCTAGTTTGTACTTTGTCCTCAGACTGTCTTATGCTCCCTCATCAGAATGTAATTAAATATAGAAGATATAAAGCGATCAATGTGGTTCTGAGTAATAATTTAGGTAGAGATCAGAAGGCCAATCTTAATTTATACACAGTCAATTATAGGCCTAAGTAACAGAAAATTTGAATCCAAAGTTGATTGAGAAGACAAGATTAGGATTTGTACTTCCTTGAATTTTAATCATTTTTATAACAGTTAGGTTTCTTTGACTTCCACAATGTTTACTTTGTAATAATACCCTTGATATAATTACAAGGTCTGAGTAATTTATTTTCTAATAATTCAAATTTTTAAGTAGAGCATTGCAAATAGTTATTTTTAGTAATAATTTGAAAATTAAATTTGAGATTGAAAAGTCTAGTGTTATAAATAGAATTAGTTTGAAAAACCTGAAAAATAATGTTTTGGGTTTATCTTATTTTTCCCTCATTCTTTATTTCAGGGTTCATTAATAGGAGTCAAAAGTCTTCATAAATACATTTTATTAAACATCATGCCCCAGAAGTTATCTTTCCTTAGGTGGAAAAGGAAAGAAAAAGATTCAAAAATAAACAATAAAATAAGCTCAAACGCATATTCAGAGCTTTAGAGAGAGATTCAGGCTGAGGGAGAAGGAAATCTTATTTCTGTTATAATGTTAATATTTAGACCAACTTTTCATGTAAAGTTTTAGTTAATTAATTAATAATTAATTTTCAAATTTATGTCCAAGTTAACTACAATATAGTGCAATGATGATTTCAGGAGTAGATTCCTTAATGCCCCTTCCCCATTGAGCCCATCCCCCCTCCCACCACCCCTCCAATAACCTTCTGTTTGTTCTCCATATTTGAGTCTCTTATATTTTGTCTCCTTCCCTGTTTTTGTATTATTTTTGCTTCCCTTCCCTTATGTTCATCTGTTTTGTATCTTTTTTTTTTTTAAATATTTTTATTTATTTCTAGGAGAGAGAGAGACAGCGTGAGCAGGGGAGGGTCAGAGAGAGAGGGAGTCACAGACTGAAACAGGCACCAGGCTCTGAGCTGGCAGTCAGCACAGAGCCCGACGCGGGGCTCGAACCCACGAACCGCGAGATCATGACCTAAGCGAAAGTCGGACGCTTAACCGACTAAGCCACCCAGGCGCCCCAGTCTGTTTTGTATCTTAAATTCCTCATATGAGTGAAGTCATATGATATTTGTCTTTCTCTGACTAATTTCACTTAGCATGATACCATCTAGTTCCTCCGTGTAATTGTAAATGGCAGGATTTCATTCTTTTTCATTACTGAGTAACAAAACCACCTCTTCTTTATCCATTCTTCAGTCGATGGACATTTGGACTCTTTCCATACTTTGGCTATTGCCAATAGTACTGCTATAAACATTGAGGTGCATATACCCTTCAAAACAGCACACCTGTGTCCCTTGGAAAAATACCTAGTGCAATTGTGTTGTTGGGTTATAGGGTAGTTCTGATTTCAATACTTTGAGGAACCTCCAAACTGTTTTCCAGAGTGGCTGCACCAGCTGAATTCCCACCAGCAGTGCAAAATAGATCCTTTTCCCACATCCTTGCTAATACCTGCTGTTTCCTGAGTTGTTCATTTTAGCCATTCTGACAGGTGTGAGGTGATATCTCATTGTGGTTTTGATTTTTATTTCCCTGGTGATGAGTGATGTTCAGCATTTTTTCATGTGTCTGTTAGCCATCTGAATGTCTTCCTTGGAGAAGTGTCTATTCATGTCTTTTGCCCATCTGTCACTGGATTATTTGTTTTTTGGGTATTGTGTTTGATAATTTCTTTATAGATTTTGGATCCTAACCCTTTATCTGATGTCATTTGCAAATATCTTCTCCCATTTCATTTGTTTCCTTTTAGTTTTGTTGATTGATTCCTTCACTGTGCAGGTTTTTATTTTGATGAGGTCTCAATAGTTCATTTTTGCATTTGTTTCCTTTGCCTCTGGAGGCATGTTGAGTAAGAAGTTGCTGCGGCTGAGGTCAAAGAGGTTTTTGCCTGCTCTCTTCTCCAGGATTTTGATGGCTTTCTGTCTTATGCTTAGGTCTTTCATCCATTTCAGGTTTGTTTTTGTGTATGGTATAAGAAAGTGGTCCAGGTTCACTTTTCTGCATGTTGCTGTCCAGTTTTACCAGCACCATTTGCTGAAGAGACTGTCTTTTTTCCATTGGATATTCTTTCCTGCTTTGTCACAGATTAGTTGGTCATACGTTTGTGAGTCTGTTTCTGGCTTCTCTATTCTGTTCCATTTATCTGAGTGTCTGTTTTTGTGTCAGTACCATACTGTCTTGATGATTACAGCTTTGTAATACATCTTGAAGTCCAGGATTGTGATGCCTCCTGCTTTGGTTTTCTTTTTCAAGATTGCTTTGACTATTTGGGGTCTTTTGTGGTTCCATACAAATTTTAGCATTGTTTGTTTTAGCTCTCTGAAGAATGCTGGTGTTATTTTGATAAGGATTGCGATTTAGATCAACTTTTGCCCTCCTGATGAACTTTACTTACCTAAACTCACAATACTTAATGTCTTGTAACGTAAACTTGCAAACTGAGCTCTGCCTAGCCCTAGAGCTAATCCTGAGACACGTAGCCAGGGCTTTAGAAATGCAGGGTGTCCCTTGAAAGCCCCATTCTCCAGTCCCTGCTGGCTTCATACTGGTGTGAGAGCTGACTCCTCACTACAATGTCCTGTATTTCCTTCTATTTCTCTTACCTACTCAATGGGCCCTTTACCAAACTTCCCTCTGGCACCTTTCTCAGCTTTTGCCAAACTCTGCTCCAACTCAGAATATTTTCTGTAGGCCATCTGACTTGTAGTTACCAGATTTGGCAAAAACAAAACAAAACAACAACAGAACTCGGTTACATATGAATTTTAGCTAAATAGCAAGTAATTCTCTGTATTTTTTAGTATAATATGCTTCATGCAGATTTATGGGACATACTAAAACACTAAGGAAAGTTGCTTGCTGTTTAGCTAAAATTGACATTTAACTAGACATCCTGTACTTTATCTGGCAATGTTACCTGTAGTAGATGTCTGCAACTATCTCAGCTATTTTGCATAAAGTTTTTTTTTTTAATTTCAATGCCAATCCAGGAGATAAGTATTAGTATGATAGGGAAAGATAGAATTAAATAGGCAGAGAGGGGACGTTTAGGACCTGAGGTCTCTAGGTAGGGAAAAACCACATATTTTAAAACAATGCTGGAATTATCTTACCTGAGCAAACTCCTTCGGGCATAAGATTCCTCTTAAGAATGTACAACACCACCTACTCTCTCTCAGGTTTCCCTTAGGAATTTGACAAACAAAAGGCCTCACTAAAAATAAATAAACCTTAAAACTTGTATTATAGTGGAACAATGTGACCATAGTCTGACTCTTTCCACAGTGGAATTGAGCCAATCAGGAATGAACAACCCAGCAGGTAGAGTTATCCAGACAATAAGGGTAAACCTGAGAAGGGATGAGAGGGAAGGGCGGTGTTGGAGGAAGGGTAATGTTATTTACCTCAAATCCTGGGGTTCCTTCTCACACCGCTTTGAAGAATGAAAAAGTGGACACAAAATGAGGAGCAGGGAAAAGTCTATTTGAGTATAAGATCAGAAAGGAAGAATAGTATGAAAGCTCTCTTTACAGAGAAAGAGCATTTGAATGTGAATGCCTGGGACTATCACGAAGGGTCCTTGTGTTATAAGGTTCTGGTCAGCCATCCCTACCCTTTCCTTCTCCCTCCCTGTTTCTTCTTAGGTTCTGCCCTTATTGGCTATGTCACTCTAAATGCCTAGTCATTCCTTTTTGATTGGCTTGTTTCTATTGCATGAAGAGTGATCTATGGCCATGTCACTCCTTGTGAGTCATACATTTTATGGATAGTTTACTACTTATTTTAGTTAGGTGTTTTGTCAAATTCTTGAGGGAAACCTGAGGGGGAGTAGGTGGTGTCTGTTACATTCTTAAGAGAAACCTTAAGACTGAGGGGGTTTGCTGTGGTCAGACACTCCCAGCATTGTTCCAAAACAAATGTTTTTCCATACCCAGGGACCTCAGGTCCTAACCTTTTCCTCTAAGCCTACTGAATCCTATCATTTCCTATCATAGTGAGACCCCTGCACTCCACGTATTGAGGTAAAAATCCTGCAAAATTAGCACTCCCATATTAAAGATGAGAAAACTAAGGGTAAATGGGATTCAAGTATTGGCTCTTTCACTTTCCCAATGGCACACAAAAAATCTAATGGGAGCAAAGCATAGGGAAGAGGTACCTGTGTTCTTCCATCAGACCACAGGATTCAAATTGGATCTCTGGTTTTTATTAATAAGTGTAGAGTTTTGAGCAGCTTAAGCTCTTTAAGCTTCAATGTCCTCTCACACTACCTGTTGATGATGACCATACTTCCTTAGAGAGCTACCTAATGATAATGAAGTCTTGAGCAGACAGCTAGAGCATGTTAGCAGTTAATACATTTTAATCGATGCCATTAATACATAAAACACTACACAGGCTCACAATTATTCATCCAAGCCCATTTAGTTAGTATTTTCTTTTTTTTTAATTATTTTAATGTTTGTTTATTTATTTTGAGAGAGAGAGAGCACAAATGGGGGAAAAGCAGGGAGAAAGGGAGACAGAGAATCCCAAGTAGGCTCTGCACTGACAGCGAAGAGCTAGACATGGGGCTCGATCCCACAAACCATGAGTTCATGACCTGGGCCGAAACCAAGAGTCAGACGCTTAACTCACTGAGTCCCCCAGGTGGCCATAGTCAGTACTTTCTTTAGTAGATTCTGACCACACAGTGAGGCTTAATTATTATTACTTATAAGTCATATGGAAAGCATATTCCTTAAGGGTTCAGTTAGTTTAATTATAACTGCATTCATTTTATTTTAACACATTAATTTTCCTAACAGGGTTGCATGATATTTCCCTGAATGTTAAAGGACACCTAGAAGGCACTACATAACATGTTATGTGATCTGAGGTCAATATTTTATTATCACTTACAGTAGCTGGCATATCAGAGGTTATTTCCCCCTCCAGCTCCCTATCTTGCTGTTCCTATGGCCTTTCAGACTGTTGCAAAGTTGCTTACTTCCTGCTTTAGTTCTCAGAAAACTGCTGCTTCCGATTTTCCTCTCATCTTAAAAATTAAAGGGATAGTTCCTTTAGAATTTAGGGTATGTTAGAAACCAAAAGACTCCAAGTGATGATATACCACCTTTTCTGTGGAATAAATATCAAAGAAATATTTCATGATAGCTTTTTTTGATGTTCAGAATATTTGGGTGGTGGTTTTATTTATTTTCCTTTTGATTTCCATCTCTCGATTCCCTTAGTGTGTGCGCTGCAAAATCCGAGTTACTGACAGCCTGACTTCTAACCAAGTGGTTTGCATTATATTGAGATACATCGTTTTCCAAAATAGAAAATAAATGAATGAATAAAATTAGGTAGATGATTATGATGCTGACACAAAACCAAATTAGTCACATTAATCACTGTACTAGTCCCATCAGCATACAAACATGTCGTGATAGCGCTCATAAAAATGCAGAAACAATTGTGAAAAAAATTGACATGATTGGAGCCATTTTATAATAGAGCCCAGGCAGCCACTACAGAGAGAAACTGCTTTACCTGCCTTTGTTTGCACTGGGTCAAAACCTTTGTACTGGGCAAAGAGCAAGTCTTTTAAGCAATGTTTTAGCAATCGGTGGGAGAACAGATACCCAATCACAAGACGGACCGCTCTGACCTCTCAGTCCACAGTGAATAACTGAAGATAAAACCAGTGGTCCATTAATATATAAACCAGAGTGGTTTGTGACTCAACACCCATAGAAAGCATGTTAACACCCATAGAGAAGCCTTTGTTTTCCTTCAACTCATGTAATTTCCTCATGCCTTTTCCTCAAAAATCTGCCCTGCTTTCACCTACGAGTGAAACACTATTTGGGTCTCTATCTGAATCTGTGCTCCCCAAATTGCAATTGTTTTATCCCAAATAAACACTCTTGTCTCTCATTATGGCTCTTTATTTTAAGCTGACACGATCAAAATGGTTCTTGCTCTCTCTCGTCCCCACATCTCCTGATTCGGCTTCCCTGCCACACTTCAGAGTAAGCTTTCTTGGAAAAACAGATTCAAATAGAAATTTCTAATTCCTCTTCCCCCTTTCTAATTGGCATCTCCATCCATTAAGGTTGTACTTCTCACCATTCCATCAAAACATCACGTCTTTGCTACCAATAACCCATAGACTTTTGTATAAGTTTCATATAGTTTTCATTATACCCGTTCTATATTTGATACTCGTATCACTCCCTCTTTGCAATGTTTTCTTCATTTGCTCTGGGGGAGATACTTTGTTCTTATAGTTGCGTTTCTAACTTGTTGACTAGTCATTCTCTCTGCTGGTTGTTCTTCCTGACCTCTAGCCTAGGAAAACTCAGACATCTGCTCTGTCTACAACCTCTTTGAGTGAGACAGTCCTGTCTCATGGCTTTAAATACCATCCTCATGATGTTAGATACCAAATTTTATCTCTAACCCCTACCTTTCCCTGGAGTTCTAGATTTCAGTATCCAAATTGTTATTTTATTGCTACGAGTGTCTGCAAAATAGGCACCTTTAACTTAAACATATTCAAAATAGCACTTTTGGCTACAAAAATTCCAACCACCTCCTCCCATAGGTATTCTTATTTCAGAAAATGGCACCTCTGGTGGCTTCGGTCAAAAATCTTGGGGCATCCTTGCCACCACCATTCTCACATATGCCACATCCAATTTGTCAGTAAATCCTGTCAGATCTTCCTTCATACTACAGGCATATCCTGTTTCATTGTGCTTGCCTTATCTGTGCATTTCACAGATAATTGCAATTTTATAAATTGAGGGTGTGTTGCAACCCTGCCTCCAACAAGGCTATTGGCACCGTTTTTCCAACAGCATCTGCTCATTATCTGTTGCCGTGTCACATTTTGGTAATTCTTGCGATATGCAAACCTTTTCATTATTATTGCATCCGTTGTGGTGAACTGAGATCAGTGATATTTGATATTATTGTAAATGTGTTGGGCTACCACAAACCTTGACTTTATGGGACAGAGAACTTAACTGACAAATGTATGTGTTCTGACTGCTCTTCCCATCTACTATTCCTCATCTCTCTCCCTCTATTCAGGCCTACACAACATATGACCCAACCATATAAAAATTTTTAACTTGTGACTAATAAAAAGGAGCTGTATAAAAATGTAGATTTTTATATCAAGGAGTTTTACAAAATGTCTAATTTTCATACTTCTAGAAGTATTATGAAGCCAGTAAAACATGATTGGAATTATGGCTTTTCAGCAAAACATGGAATTCTAACATTTTTGACCTCCTTGGATTATTATGGTGGTTTGCAGCAGTTTACCAGATAAAATACAGGTTTGTAGTTAATATTTTAACTCTTGTCTTAAAAACAAATATTATTTTGATATCAACCCTTAGAGACAGATACACCAAAAATAATGTAATTTGTATAAGCTACTCAATTGCTTTTATATAACAGAGGTCTGTGAACACATGAATATTAACATTTCATTCACAATAAATCTACAGATCATCTTTTCAGGTTAATAGTACCTATCATGCTAATAGGAAGGAATCTAGGTAAAGTATTAACATATAAAAACTAAAAGTATGCATTTATACTTTTTAGGGCTCAGAATGTTACTGACTGAAAAGCAAAATTAGAGCAAGAATAAAATCTGACCAAATACATTTTAGTTGTATCTGATCGTGCAACAGTCAGAAGAGTAGTATTTTATTTTTTTTTATTTTTTTATTTTTTTTAATGTTTTATTTATTTTCAGGAGAGAGAGAGAGACAGCGTGAGCAGGGGAGGGTCAGAGAGAGAGGGAGTCACAGACTGAAACAGGCTCCAGGCTCTGAGCTGGCAGTCAGCACAGAGCCCGACGCGGGGCTCGAACCCACGAACCGCGAGATCATGACCTAAGCGAAAGTCGGACGCTTAACCGACTAAGCCACCCAGGGGCCCCAGAAGAGTAGTACTTTATACAGTAAAATATTTAAAATCACATTTTGGTTATTGTATTTTGTTACATAGTGAAATATTATGTGTTATTTTGTATGTGACAAGTCTTTTGAGGTATTTCATTTATATATTACTGAAATTATGACTTTGATTTTTTTAAATAATTGATTAACTCTAATTTCAGACTGAGTGTAAGATTTCCAAGTTAAAAAAACTTAATTTTTCCAAATACAGAAAACATGTAGAAAAACACATAATGAATCACATTGTTATTTTCAAGTAAATGGGTTCTATCAATGTGATTTTCCATGCTTTAATGAGCCCTTTTATACTATAAAAGCATTAATTTTCCTCTACTTCACTGTGATATAGTATTCCAAAACATTTAGTCAAACGTATTTTAGTTTTACAGCTATCTTCATAGATGTAGCCCTTCGGGAGATCTAATTTCTCCTCATTCCACTGTCACTGATGGTAAAATATTGCTGCACTATGAAATGGTTTTGCAGGTGATCTTATGTTACTTTAAACTGTCCCATAATGTAATTCCTCCTTTTCAAATAAGTTACACTAATGGATGTATGTTTTTTTTTTTAACATACATTTATATTCTGACTGTTAAATTTAAGATACTTTATAGGAACACTGCACCTAACATTCACTGTTTTATTACTTACTGAGTAATTCCTCACCTAATTCCTAAAGTCGGGGTGCAGAACTTGAAGTTCTATTGCTGTCATGATAGCAATAAAATAAATCCAAGGGGATTGGAACCGTGACCCTTTTGCAAAGTCATCAAAATGTTTCAGTTAGGTTAATTATGATAATGTACCACAAATAATTATAGAATCAAAGGGTAAGGACTTTTTTCTTCACTCTGGAAACCACATGAACTATTATCTGTCAGAAAACCTAATTATAAGCCTGATAATAATTGCAGTAGATGACCAGATGACAGTATTTCACAAACTTAAACTTCTCTCTGTATCTCATGATGTCTAATTTTAGTCTGTTCTCTGCTCTTACCCTTGTAACGTTAACCAGGTAGGTATCAGCATGCTAACACATTAAAATTATTAGTTTGCAACTAAATGCATTTCCTAAGAATGTTTAATGACTGCTTTCAATTATTCATGGTGACGGCAGCCTGGTGAATGGATAGTACAAGGAAATGAAAGTTAATAGTCTTGAGTCATAGTTAATCTTTGTTCTGTCACCTATTAGCTCTAATTCACTTTTCTTCTGTGGACCACACTTTTCCCATCTGAAATGTTAGATAGTGTCATCATTTCATCATTTTTCATTCCTAATAATAGAATCCCTATACTTCATACCTTGTCAGTACAGTGGTATCACTCACATTAAAACAATCTTTAACAGCTCTCCTTTTGCTACTTAAGGCAATTCTTATGAAGAAATGGACTGTAATGAAGTCCTAGAATGTTTATTTTGTTAAATTAAAACATATAATAAAAATAATTTCGGGGCGCCTGAGTGGCTCAGTCGGTTAAGCGTTTGACTTCGACTAGGTCATGATCTCTCGGTTAGTGGGTTCAACCCCCATGTCCGGCTCTGTGCTGACAGCTAGCACAGAACTTGGAGCCTGCTTCAGATTCTGTGTCTCTCTCCCTTTCTGATCTTCTCCTGCTCATGCTGTCTCTCTCAGAAATAAATAAAAACATTAAAAATTTTAAAAAATAATTTCAAGTGTAATTTAAAAATTAATTTCTTGGTGAAGGGATTTATATAAATTTTACAAAATGAATAGAAAAACATACTAAATTCCTCTGGAAAGATTTAGAATGAGGAAGCACTGTTTCTTTACTCACACTTGCTTTGGTTTTCCTCAGTGTTTCTATTTTCTTTCAAAAACACATAATGATTGCAGGAGAGGAAAAAAACACACACACAAAGAAAATATCTTCATTGGAAAAAATAAGTGTGGTTGAAATATTCTTTCAATCACTTTATTTCCTGTGCTGTATATAAGTAAACAAGATACAAACATACCTATTAAATACTAATAATATTAAATCCACTTCACATTATAAATATTAGAAAAAACATTATTATAGAGTGTGTTCCTAGTAGTATAGTGAAGTTATAACTATGGTATGTGAAACACCCATGCTTTAGTGCATGTGTGAATGTGTGTGTGGAGGGGTGTGTGTGTGTGTATGTTTATATAAATGAACTTTGTTTCTGATTTGGAATATTTAGGATATATCTATATACTTATATACACCTGGAATATTTGGGATATGTATACATATATCTCTACATCACAAATATTCTATTCTAACTGTATATATGTATCCCAAATATTCAAAATATATATGTATATGTGTGTATATATATGTGTGTGTGTGAGTGTGTATGTATGTATATATCTGTGTATGTGTGTATCCATTCCAAATATCCCATATCAGAATCAAAGGTCATTGCTTTAGAAACTGCCAAATCTGTAATTGTAAACATTATACTACAATTTAGTACATGGAGGCATACTTATTTTTAAATTGTTTCAATTATTTAAAAAAAATGCTTGTGCACTAAAAAATTATGGCTTAGCATTTGATTTAATCACACCTACTTCCCAGTAGAGAAATCAAGAGCTGTTCTTATTTATTTTTAATAGATCAGTGAATCATCAGATTAAAAGTTTATCAGTATATTTTTGTTCCTATATAATTAATTGTCCCATCTGTTATAAACTTTCTTATAGTATACGGACTAAATAATAAATAAAATACAGGTGAGTAGCAATGGATAAGATGATATGAGGTTACAAATATTTTGTTAGGTAATTTTTTTGTTTCATGGTATGAAAATAGTACAAAAGAAAAGTGATTTGTGTTATAACATTTATTTCTGGCAAAAATGTGTTAGGAAGCGTTAACCACTTTTGAAGGATTCTGAATAAATGAGTTATCACCAAAAAGATAGAAGCAAGTTAACTGCCTCGATTTTGCAGTTCATCTTTATTTGTTTGAAAACTTAACTGATTAATTAATATGGACCTGGGGTGTCAAACAATTGTACATTTTATTGGGGGGAGGCAAGTTTGATTTTTAGATAAGAATAGATTGGAGTAGTTTATGCCTGGTGGGGAACGAGGGGTTAAATTTTTTAGTGGGAAGGAGGAATGCAATTCCCTGTAAATGAGAAGATAATATTTAAATATGTCAATAAGGGAGGTATATTTATATGCCCATTTTATAGATAAGAAGAAGTAGGGAATTTTAAGCAATTTGCTGAGGGTATGTGAACACAAGATCTGTAGAAAGATTACCACTGGACACGTCAGAGAAGTCACTTACAGTTGGGAAGACTGTGTAACTACACTGTGAATGGCTCCCTTCGAAGTTGCATCCTGGAGGAGCTCTGGATACAGCCCCTTGGAGCCTACAGTAAACAAAAGATGCTCTGAAACAGTAGGAAACGACTGGAAAGATCTTCGAATAATGATCCTCCTCTATCTTACATAATACTACTAATTATGTTTTGGCTATTTACTTTCTTTAGCTGTTCTGGCCTCTCTGATAAATTAAGTTTGATTTCACCAGTTTCCTGGATAATTGGGATAGTGCTGAATGGATGTCATTAAGTGCTGCTTAATTTAATTCCTCGGCCATCAAGTTATTATGTGGATGAATGATTGATGGATAAATATGTGAATTGATATTTCAACATATATTAGTACAGAGTATTGGATGTAATGCACATATGGACCTGTGTACTATTTGGGTACAGTTTTAAATTCATTTTCAGAGATCAGATTGAGGCAAAAGCAGAAGCAAGCAAAGTGCATGTAAGTGGTAATTAACAAAGGCTCGCGTGATATTGTAGCTTCTGTTTTATAAGGAATTTCAAGCACTACAACTAAAGATACCAAATTTGAATACAATTTAGTGCTACCAAAGAATGTTTTCTTATTTTGCCAAAAAATCAAATGAAAAAGGCTTTTATATGTCTTGGAAATTGATGAATTTTCTAAAGTGACTATCAAAAATACGTTTCATATAACTGAATGAAAAATATAAAGGTTAAAATTCCCTTAAAATACAAATGGGAGTAGTTTGGGCTTTCATCTTCATCCATGATGGAGTGACTTAAACTGGATTAGCCTTCCCATCATAAACAAGTTTAATACTGGATAGCAAACAAACGAAAACAAAAACCAAGGCAATGACTTTCAGGAACCAGACCACAGGCAGTAGAAGTCTGTGTTATACGAGAGAAGGGAATGCCAAGGTGAGCCTGTGTTTACCATGGTTACTTACATAAGGATAATTCCTTAGCCAAGATGCAAGGAGCTTAAGCCTAAGCAGTACAATAGCTTCACTAAGGTCAAGAGACAGAAATAAGAGTTCCTGATATAGATGGAGCTAGAATCTGTGGAGCAGGACTCCAGAAAGAGGGAAGTGAGGCTCACATTTTCTTCAAGGGCTCACTACAGATCTGGCTAAGGCCTGGGCTAACTACATAGAGGATGAGATTATAAAAGGACTGATCAGAGAGAAGATGCTGTAGAGCTGAGAACAGAAAAGAGATGGAATAGAGAGTAAATAACTATTGTAAAGTTGTCAGCACTTAAAAATATGTCATTATGGGGCGTCTGGGTGGCTTAGTCGGTTAAGCGTCCGACTTTAGCTTAGGTCATGATTTCGCAGTTGGTGGGTTCGAGCCCCGTGTCGGGCTCTGTGCTGACTGCCAGCTCAGAGCCTGGAGCCTATTTCAGAGTCTGTATCTCCTTCTCTCTCTCTCTCTCTGACCCTCCCCTGCTCACGCCGTCTCTCTCTCTCTCTCTTAGAAATAAATAAAAAATATTTTAAAAAAATATGTCATTAATACCTCTTTAATGTTCTGTGTCCAGCTGGATGGATGGTCATGCCTTAGAAGTAAGGAATACAATAAGACCTAGTCTATTCCACCCTGACAAACTATTAAACCAAGTGCTCACAAAGCCCTCAGTGAATACAGACTTTTGAGTTTAAGTCCTGCCAGGTTGGACGATCTATAAAATATATATGGATCCTTCCTTGGATTCACTCGAACAAAGTATAAAACCATGCTGGTTACACATTTGTGACAAATTCAAGTCTACATACATCCTTTAATTAAATGGCCTGGTAAAACAGAAACATACTATTCAGTGGAAGCATACATTCTTCAGAGAAGGATAAAACAATATAGAGTTTTTGCTTCATATAATCCACAAAGTCTAGTATAAATTTGAAAATTACTAAGCATAGAAAGACATAGAAAAATAGAAACTGAACCCAGAAATTATATGAGTAAAGAAAACCTGAAGTTATTTTAGGTATGTATAAGAACTTTAAAAAATAATATATTTTATATAGGACACTGGGAGGGACTCTTGGCAAAGAAATGAAACTATTTTTAAAAAAGGAAATTTTTATCTGAAAACTAAAATAAAAAAAAATTCATGAGATACATTCAGCTACAAATTGGAGAAGGTAGAAGGGTCAGTGAACTTGCAGAAATCAATAAATAGTATTTGATTTGAAAAACAGAGGTAAAATTAAAGAAAGGAAACAAATTTAGTCACCTGTGGAATAATATTAAACCATTTAGTATATGTATGATTGGAGTTTTAGAAGGAGATGAGAATGAGGGGGCATAAAGAATATTTGATGAAATGCTGACCCAAATATGACATTAAAAGTCAACAAGAAGAATCTTAGTGAACCTGAGACCAAAAAAAAAAAAATCATACTTGGAAACGTCATGAATGAACTATTGAAAACCAAAGATCAAGAGAAAATTTTGAAATCAACCAGATGGGTGAAAAAGAAGGTACTGCATACACGGGGAAAATCATATGAATAAAAGCTCACTTCATATCAGAACTAGAGAGACAAAAAGACAATGGAACACATCTTTAAACTGATGAAAGAGAAAGAAAAATAGGTCAATGCAGAATCTTATATTCTTACCAAAAAAATCCTTCAATTCAAGTAAAATAAAGACACTTTCCAGGGCGCCTGGATGTCTCAGTCGGTTAAGCATCTGACTTCGGCTCAGGTCATGATCTCAGTTAGTGGGTCGGAGCCCCGCGTCAGGCTCTGTGCTGACAGCTAGCTCAGAGTCTGGAGCCTGTTTCGGATTCTGTGTCTCCCTCTCTCTCTGACCCTCCCCTGCTCATGCTGTCTGTCTGTCTCTCTCTCAGAAACAAATAAAACATTTAAAAATTTAAAAAAAGACACTTTCATATAAAAGAAAACAGACAAAATTTGTACCTAGCCAAAGTACACAATGAGAAATTCTAAAGAATGTTCTTTACCATGAGAGGAAATGATACCGAATGAAAACTAGAATCCACAGGTAAAAAAAAAGAACATTGGAAATGGCAAGTCTGTGGGTAAATATAAAAGATCATTTTGCTTTTTTTCATAAATTTATATAAATATAACTGATAGTTAAAGTGAATAAGATTTTAAGAGAGATTTTATATTACACATTGCCTAAACATGTGACAGCAATATTAAAAATCATTGAGAATGCATGAAATGATGTTGTCAGTTGCCTGACTCTGTGAAGTAGTAAGGGTGAAATAGAAAATGGGGAGCATGAATTGTGAAGAAAGTGGCAAAATGCCAGTTGCAAAATGAAAAATGTTTCAGTATTAACTCTAAGTTGACTTTCATAAATTAAAGAAACAATTGTTACCCCTAAAGCAAACACTGGAAAACATATTAAAGGTAAATTAAGACGTCTATATAAAAACAAAATGGGGGGAAAAAACCCTTTCAGTTAGGGGGGAAAAAAACTACAAAGGAGCAACAGGAAGAATGAATTAAAAAACTGTAAGATGGTATACTTAAAATCATATTGAGAATTACATTAAATGTCAAATGGATTAATCATACCAATTGTAAGGAAGATTTCTTTAAAAATATAAGTGGAAGAAAAGGATAGAACAAAACATGTTAACAGAAGTATGGGAACCTTGACACGTCTATCTTAATATAAGGCAAAGCCAACTTCAGGATGAAGAGACATTTCATGATGATAAAACAGTCAATCAACCAGGACTATATAATCCTAACTATGCATAGAAATTAATGGCATTGATTTAAAATACAAAAAGAAACTAGGAGAGCTAAATAGAGAAATGAGTAACACCACAGTTACAACTGAAGATGTTAATACCTCTCTCTCAGCATTCGGAACAAGTAGACAAAATTATTGGCAACAATATTAGAAGACCTGACAAACTGTGAGCTAATTAATTAACGGAATGAATTATAACAAGCAACTAAAGAGCATGTAAAATAATCACCCATATAGATCATATGCTGGGTCATAAAATAGTTCTTAATATATTTCACAGGAGAAAATTTTACTGAGATTTATCTCTCACTAGAATGGAATTAAATTAGAAATAAACAACAAAGTATCTAGAAATTATTCAAATACTTGGAAGTTAAATAACAGTGTAATAAATCACCCATTGGCAACATAAAAAATCATGTAGAAAAAAGATTATTTTGAATTTAATTATAACAAAAAGTGCAATATGTACTAGACATTATTTAAGAAGGACAATTTGTTAAAAACATTTTATGGGCCATGAACTTGATAACTTGTGTTTCTAAAGAATTATTACAACTCCTACTTCTACCTTTTTTTTACTTTCTTAATGTGTTGTTTTGGAACTATAAAGAAGTAGAAACCTGTAGTTTCTCAATCTTGGTATTATTCGCATTGGGAATGAATAATTCTTTGTTGTGGAGGCTGTTCTGTGCTTTCTTGGAAGTGTAGGAGCATCCCTGGCTTTCACCCCCACTCCCTGTTGTGACACTCAAATACAGTTCCAGACACTATTGAATGTTCCCAGGGGTGGGAGTGCGAAAGGGTAGGGGATTAATCTCCTTGCATTGAAAACCACAGTTAGAACATCATGTTTGTGGTCAGATAGATGTGAATGGATTTATAAGCTGTATATTTACGAACTTTGTTTCCTTTGGAGTTTACTTAACTATTTTAAACGTGTATATTTATTCATAGATATACTTTGAAAAAAGATAATGTATACCAGGAGATTAACATTATGTTTTTGCCATCAAGTCAACTCTCAACACTCATGAAATATTATTATTTTTGCTCAACTGTGCACATATGAACTGTAAAGACACCCCCAAATGAAACGACAACATGTGATAGCTAAACTACATTGAAAGTTTACCTTAATCTTTATGGTTTACAATCTTATTTATATGAATTTGTCTTTACAGTTGAAATGTGTCAACCTTCATATATTTCTCAGTAAAATATATCAATAATAGAAGTAGATTGGGATTAAACAATCTATTCTATTAAGCGTCAAAGTTTCTCTTCTTGGAACTGTTGCTATCTGTGTGTCAGGATATTTGCCACATCTGATTCTCTATGTCCTCCATGTGACATGAGAAAATATAAATTCCTTGATGATTTCAACATGCAAAATATGAAGTCCTTTAAAAATTATAGGCATCAAAATTTTAAGAAATATATCTCCTTAAATTCTTTATGATCTCTAGTTATAAGAAAGAATTTAAAAGATATTAAAATGATTTAATATGGGCATAGCCTTTAGGGAGGGATCAAAATGATATACAAATAATTCCAACATTGCTCCAGTAATGATGATCTTTCTTCAGCAGAAACTGAAGTTGATGTTGAGAAGGCATAAGATATTGCACCACTACAGATAAATTTATAGCCCACAAATCTTGAAAATATATACATTAAAAAAAAACATTTTAATGTTTTTATTTGTGTGTGTGAGAGAGACAGCACGAGCTGGGGAGGATCTGAGAGAGAGGGAGACACAGAATCTGAAACAGGCTTCAGGCTCTGAGCTAGCTGTCAGTGCAAAGCCTGATGCGGGGCTCGAACCCACAAACTGTGAGATCATGACGAGCCGAAGTCAGATGCTTAACCGACTGAGCCACCCAGGTGCCCCTATATACATTTGTTTTACTCATTCTATCCTTCACCTATTTTTGTTCAATCACTGGATAACATTGGATAACCATATATTTGGTAAATATGTTATATACCCATGGTAGTACTCTAATGAGTGTGTATCCAGTAAAACCAGTTTCTCTTTTCAGAAACCTCTTTAGTCTAGGTTAGGAGGCTCAGCTTAGGATAAAAAATAGCACAGAGACAAGTCACAGTCAATCACTTCTGTGGAGAGTGAAAAAGAGGTCTGAAGCAATTACAACTCTAAGAATTAAAGATATGCTTGGTGAAACATGTAGGTGCTCAGGATCTTAAAAAGAGTGGGAGTGTGTCCTTAAAAAGGAGAGAGGTGGATATTCTACACAGGGCTCAGAGCAAGAACAAGACTCCATGGTGTATTAAGCTTGAAATCTTTGGCATTCATGAGATAACTGGCCTGCCAAGAAGCCAGATATTGTTACAGAAAATGGGTTGCAGTAAGATTATAGAAACCTCTTAATGAAAGATAGAATTTTAGCCTTAGACACAGTGGATAAGCATTAAACATTTTTGAGAATAATTATATTATACAAATCATTTGTAGAAAGATATATATAGTGACATGAAGTACAATGAATCTCAAATGGAGGTTGGAAAAGAAAACCAGAATGCGATAATACTAGTATCAACATTTTTTCAATTAAAAAAGATAGTATGACAGATTAGATTAATACATCCATCAATTTGTGTGTCTGTAAGTACTCCATTTAAAAATAGGTGCCAAAATTTCTATATTTTTTCTTCTTCCAATTGATATAAAGTATCCCAGTATATAAAATTCTTTTTGGGATTACAAAAACAAAACAAAACAAAACAAAACAAAACAAAACCCTTATTTTCTATACACATTCATTTGTACATTTGAGAAATACACAAATTAGAAGATACATTTCAACAGATTATTTTCTTCTGATTCTTGAGGATATAATATCACAATGTTTATAACACATAAGGAAAAATGGGTTCTTTTGTCATGTTTCTGATTGTCTAATGTTAGCTATATGACTACACAAGCTCAACTCAGCTTAGCTAAACATGAGGACCCTTGTAGCTGCCCTTTTCTAATACAGGTCACCTGAAAGCTCTGAACAAATCTATTAGGGGGAAAACTTGATAAAATATCAAACTCTGCATGTGTTTTTGGAGTAATCTGAGGGCCAACTCCATCACCATCTTGCCCTTTCATTTTCTTGATCAGGAATGAGTTTTTTCACCTACCAGTTACCACTACCTCTACGTAAAAACACGAGGAGAAGATATATTCTTATCCTTCCCTAAACCTGTAAACACTATAAATATCAGGTTCAAGAGTATGGTCACAATTACTGTAGTTTTCAAGGTAATCATCCACTTGCATACAAACTTTGGCTAATATTACTAAAGTACTTCACAGTATTTTGGAAATGAAATCAGAAAATATATTTTGTAAAAAAATTTGAGGATCTATTTTAAGTACCCTGATGTAAGAAAGTGAGATCCATTATACAATAAAAACCCAAACTAGCTTATGGTACAAAAAGAATAAATAACTAAAACATGCCTGTGCCTTTAATGAAGTCTACACCAGAAAGCAAGCAAATCTAAGCAAAAGCAATCACAATCAAACAAAAACAATTCAAGAAATCAACACTTACCCATATTTTGCAAAATTGGCCCAGTATTTCATGATGGATCTACTCAAAATTTCCTCAGCTTTTGTATAATTAACTCTTCTTTCCAGAGGCAAACCAAAGACAAATTCAATTTCATAACCATGCATCACTCCCATCCATTCTGGCCAAGGAAGTTGGGAAGATCGGTGTTCAAAATAGTAGAAAAATACATTATTTCCCAATTCTGAGAACTTTGAGGTGAACGCCAAGGCAGGGCATATGATGTTGTAATCTCCAAGTACATCATCCAAGGCCTCACGGTAGTTTTCAGCTCTCTGATCATCTAACAAGTCCACATAATGAAAAAGGATCGACTCCCTTCCAAATTCACTCACTCCTGGAAAATACATTTTTAAACCTTCTTGAAATTCTTTTCTAGTTATGATACTGTCGTTATCTTTGCTGAACCCAGGAGCACCATATACTAAAAATGCTGTTCCTTCATCTTTATTAACACCCACCAAGATCTGGGTTTTTTTGAACTGTCCAAGTTGGAGTAGTGCTTCTGGCATGTCAGTGAGAAAATCACCATCCACAATTGGACCAAAGTTTACAGATAAAAGAGTATCAGAGGGGACGACCAATACTTCATTCCATAGAATTTCCTGGGGATCTTTGTTTCGAAGGCATTTGATTATCTCTGTATCATTTTCTTTAGAGCAACCAATAAATTTAGCTAAGGTCAGTGTTCTGTTCTTGGCTTCATCCAGAGACATTACTGCCCAAGGAGCATTAGAGGATCCACTTTGCAGAATGGCTCTGGTAAACAATGGCTGGCTTCTAGGAGAAAGTAAATGAAAGCTAACTGAACCCGCACCTGCACTTTCTCCAAAGAGAGTTACGCTTTTAGCATTTCCACCGAAGGCTGCTATATTTTTTTGGACCCACTGAAGTGCCAACTGTTGATCAAATAAGCCCATGTTCCCTGGTACCTCAGGATTTCCTGGTAAAGCTAAGAATCCTAGGGCACCCACCCTATAATTCATTGAAACTACAATAACTCTTTCAACCTGAGCCAGAAACTTGCCATCATAAACAGGTAAAGATGATGTTCCGGTTTGAAAACCACCACCATAGATCCATACCATTACAGTAGCATTTTTTGGTTTAGGTGTTGGAATCCACACATTCAGATATAAACAGTCTTCACTTAGATCAGTGTTTGGGTTCCACATCTCTGATCCAGGGAAGCCTGGGAAACTCTGATCTGTGTTTTGATAGCAAGAATTTGCATATTTTGTGGCATTCCAAATATCAGACCACTTGGTCAAGAATTGTGGCTTTTTGAATCGGAGTCTCCCCAGAGGAGGCTGTGCATAGGGAATTCCCAGAAAGGCTGTCACTGTGCCACCGAGAACGGGCAAGTTGATCCCTCTGACTTTTCCGTTCTTGGTTGTAATTATGAGGTCTTCTTCGGTGCGTGACTTCTCAATGAGCACCCAGAGCAGAAGAAACCGCAAGAGAAATTGGATGTTTATGATTGTACCCTTGCTCTGCATATTGATTTCTGAAAGAGAGGTGATTAGGAAGTTTTAAAAGCCTCATGCATCAAGTATTATATCTTATTTATGATCATTAACTAAAATACAGTAGTTCTTATTAATCCTACCAATTATAAAAACTAATAAATCTGCTACCACTATAAAGGCTTTGTAAAAAAGAAAAAAAACCAGAAAATGCTTGGCGATATTTCACTTTTCAATTTAGAACAGAAATTAATGGAATGGAAAAGTAGAAATTATTTTACTTTGGAAAAATTCATTATCAAGTGTCTATAAAAATTACTTAGTATTTTTTTAATGTTTGTTTAGTTTTGAGAAAGAGAGAGACAGACATGAGTGGAGGAGGGACAGAGAGGGAGGGAGACACAGAATCCAAAGCAGGCTCCAGGCTCTGAGCTGTCAGCACAGAGCCCGAGGGAGGCTTGAACCCAGGAACTGTAAGATCATGACCTTAGGTGAAGTTGGAGGCTTAACTGACTGAGCCACCCAGGAACCCTAGAAAATTTAGTATTTTAAAGAGGAAGTTTGTCCCAGGCACATATTTATATATATATATTTCTCCACCATACACAGATCCATCGAAAGTGGAATTAAGTAGGAGTCAACTTATGACAGATATAATTTCTACCTTGGTTACAGGAGGAAATACAAGCTCATGTGTTCTCTGAAATATGCACTGTTCTATTCATGACCAGCTGGCTCTTGACAGAACTGTGAAGTAGACCAAGAACCTTTAAGGATCCTTAGACTTCTGTTATTGTATTTTCCTGTTTCCATGGTCCCTACTGTGGTCCTTTTTGCCTTGTGGTTTCTTCCTCTACACAATTCAGAAGAAAATTTGGACAATCTGTTCATAGAATACTAAATAACAAAAATACAGCAGTTGCCATTTATCCTAAAAATTGGGAAAACGAACACATCTGTTACCCCTATAAAGAACTATTGGAAAAACTGGAAGAGAGGGCTGCAGATACATACCGGACAATTTCACGAAAGTGAATAACAAAGAAATTCCTTCTTTGTACCTGAATTACAAAGTCAATAGAGAGAACCAGCTGATAATATATCATGTGGGAGAAGATATTTTGAAGGAATTTAACATTCAGGTATTACTCAAAGCACATCTATTATTTGTTAATTGATTAAGTATATGCAACTGGTGATTTAAATATGTGAACACGGTCAGATTATTTGCATTTTGATAGTGGACAAAATCAGTGAAATTAAGAGGCTAATGTTGAGAAATTACTGGAAAAGATAGAAGAAAAAGCAATATTTGACATTGTAAAAAAACATTTATTGAAGAAATTGCCTGTAGAAATCAAAGTTTTATTAAAAATTCATAATGTACATTTGAATTTCTTTGAAATTAATAAAATTTAAAAATCAGAATCTGAAACTCCACATCACAAAGAGGGACACAAAAATGTAATGCTCATATCATTTAAAAGAACAACCATCTTTATATATTTGAAAGGAACCCTGATTAAAACAGTCAAATACAAACACTGACTCTTGTCCACACAATAATAACAAAGGTCCATAAATGTACAAAATTTTTCTTTATTAATTTTGATATTGTAATTGTAAAACAATCTATCTGTCTAAGAATCTAATTGTGTGAGCAGTGAGAATTTGTATTTGTGTGTGTGTGTGTGTGCGCACGCGCGTGTGTTTAGGAATTTAATTTAGATTATCTCAGAAGGCAGAGAATAAGGCATCATCCTGAAACCTGTGCTATTAGAATTAGGATTCTTACATTTTACATCCACCTCAGTCACCACTGCTAATAGTGCAGCTAGTGATCAAGAAATATTCCTTGAGCTCCCAAAAAGATCTGGATAAACTGATCACTTATATACAATTGTATACGGTATTTTGTTTAAGGTAATTATGGATCTCTGCCTTTCTACATATCTGTATATCTATACATTTTATATATATGTCTATATATAATGATTATTATGATGGTGAGGTTTTAAAAACTCAAATTGTGAAATTATTTTATGTTCTCAAATTTGATACAATTCAATCTGTGTTAAGACCAATGAAATATATTATTGAAGTATATAATATTTTAATAATATTTGTATATTACATTATTTCTATACTATTATGATATACTATTTACATTATATTATTTATGATATTATATTATGATATTACATTATGATCTCATACTAATATGATAATGTAATAATACTGTAATGTTTCTTGTAGACTTGACACTAACAAGATTTTATTTTTCTGACAGTTTAGAGTTTTGGAGGCACGGCTACCACAGTCTTAATTTTTTTTCCTTTTGATAATTTCTAAGCCTTTTCTTTTAAATAAATGTCAGTGACATTTGGAGAAGAACAAAGTGCTGCGATGGATTTTTTTTTTCTTTTTTAAAAACCTGCTTGGGAAAGAAAAAAGGACTTAAGACACCAAGTGGGTTTACTTTAAACTGCATTTCAACAGATTAATTGCAGCATCCCTGCTTGGCCTCATTCTCCCCTGTGGCCAGGCTCAAGCAAAGTTCTTCTGAGTCTAAAGCAGACATTGTCTGGGCTTTCTTCTTGGTTTTATATAAATATTATTTTGCCTTTATAAACAAAACACCTAATGCTAATAACTTTTGGTCTCTGATACTTTTCAAACATTTCATGTACAGTTTACAAATTTTATTGCACAGCAAGTATACTACTACTGAAATGTTTCATTTTTGCATGTAATTAATATATGTAACAATTTTCCTTGAATATTTAAGAAATATCTATTCTAACAGCTAAAAGATTGTAATATCATTCCCGCGTTATTTAGCTTGATTTACATAACTGTTTCTTGTATGTTTTATTTATATTTGTGCTAAACAGATGTTAATGTTTTACAGTATGATTCATACGAATAATGACTAAGCTTGCTTTTTCAACAATGATCTATGAGCCATCATCTTATAAACAACGTAATTAGTAACATTAAAAAAAAACCCATAGTAAGCATGTGTTCCCTGCAAGAATGGCAATGTAATTCCAACTCATGATCACACTACCTGTTGGAGTGTTTATATAACATATTCTGAAATCTAGACTTTAATACGAAAATACTCATGTGCTCATATACTCATTGTTAGGGTAGGATGATATTTTTATATTTAGCTACAGCCTTTATTTAAATAAATTTTATGTTGTCCTTTTCATAAACTGGTATTCTCTAGTCTAACAGGTGGCTGTGTAGTTTTACTATTAAGAGATATTTGCGTTTTTAGTATATGCTATCACATGATTAAATAACCAAAAGATAAATAAAGGAGACTAAGAAAATTTTGTTAGCCTATACGTCTAAATCATTATTTTTTTTAAAAAATTAATGTTTATTCATTTTTGATAGAGAGAGAGAGAGAGAGAGAGAAAGAGAGCGGGGGAGGGGTAGAGAGAGACAGAGACCCAGAATCTGAAGCAGGTTCCAGGCTCTGAGCTGTCAGCACAGAGCCCGACGTGGGGCTCAAACCCAGGCTGCGTGATCATGATCTGAGCCAAAGCTGGTAACTTAACCAACTGAGCCACCCAGGTGCCCCCATATATATCTAAGACTTTATTAACAATTAAACCATTTTCTTCAATAAATTCTGGTGTGAATTGGCTAATGTCACATTAAATAAACAATTTAAACTTGGAGAATACATAACACATTTACTATAAAGAATGGGGAAAATTTTCATACCAAGTACAATTGAGTATCTAAATTTAGATCACTTAAATTACTGTTATAGTTTTTGAAAGAAGGACAGAAGTTTTGTTTGGAATTGCAAAAGAAAATGAATGATGGAAGTGGGAGGAGGAAAAAGCTGAAAGATATTTAAGAGTATAGAAATCTAAGGATAGAATATATATATGTGTATATATATGTATGTGTGTGTGAATATATATATATATATATATATATATTCTATATATATATTCTATATTCAAAGGAAATCAAGGGCTCCAGGATATCAAAATCTACTGGTCATATTTGGAAAATATTTGAAACTTTTAATAATAAAACTTTGAAAATTAAAAAAGGCAATGCAATATATTCTTTGGACTTTTGATTTAATTTTGAAAGTAGCATCAATTTTAAGAAATATGTTATGCTATAAGATATAGGTTTAATACGATGATTAATAGAAAGAGCTATTTATTTGCCATATATTTGCCATAGTTGATTATCAACCACATTTTCAAAATAACTGGCCACCTATGGTCAAGCGAATATTGATAACAGCTTTCTCTGAGTGTAATTTCCCTGTTTCTTAAAACATTATAACACGTATTTCTGTATAAAAATAAAGCTTCTGAAAATAGTGGAGCAAGAGCCATCTAGATAATATGATCTAGAACAAGCGTCTCTAAAATGTATTTGGTCAAAGTAAGACTGCTAAGCCTTTATGCCAAACCTAAAAAGCTTGTTTTGTGGCAGGCTATCTGAAGTGGCCAATTGAGGAAGTCTGTTTATAAATAGACTATACCACTGCCTTTCAGGGATCCTTCAAATATCTATTAGGCAATAAAAGAATGTGTACAGATAGAAGACACAATGTTAGGTATTAAAAATGGAAGATCTGTATCTGTCCTCAATCAGGAATATTCACAAACTTTTCATTGTGTGAATAAATCAAACATTTAATATTAGAGAGATAATTTGGGTCTTCTTTGAAAGTTGAGTTTGGTCTTAAGTTGACATCTATTCAACTATAATTCTCTAGTATCCTGTACAGTTTAGTCAATTTAAATGTTATTATTAATTGTTACTAAAAAACAACTCAAAGCAGAAACTAAATTTATAGACAAGATGTGACTTGCTAAGATATTATTAGTTTATGTTTTAAAAACCGAAATGTGGAATAGATCTCAAACATTTTCTTAAGGTTAAAGAAGCAGGGCTTTAAAAACAAACAAACAAACAAAAAACCATGAAACAACAACAAATCTAGGAGAATAAAGCGACTTTGTAGATCCAGTTAGAAATTTTATTTGTCATTCAAAGGTGATGTTATTTCAAAACCACAGAGAGTTTCTGAAGATCTTCATTGAAAGTATAAAGCCATTCTTTAAAAACTCATGCTCATCCTTAAATAAGTTCCTACTTACATAAATAAAATATAATTATGTTTACCATAAGTATTTGCTGGTTTATATTATGAAAGATATTATGCAAACTAGTGATAGAAACTCCTGGTTGAGTTTATTACTACCTAATACATTCATAAATATTGGGCAGGCCCATTCTTGAAATATAAAGGAAATTATAAATGTAAATCATAAACAATGAAGTAATGTTGCTTACATTTCAGTTCACTTTAATCATTCATACATATTACACTCAATGTTCAGTCCTCTGATTAAATAAGAACTGATATCATCAAAATAAAGGTAGATTGACCAGACTCCAGGATGAGCAGAAAAATCTATATTTGCTAATTGTTTCTATACAATAGCAATAATAGCAAATTTACAATATTTTGCTATACTTTAAATGCACATATTTCAAAAAAAGAGGACAAACGGGACAAAAGGGGGAAAGTTTGTAAATCAAATTAGAAAACAGAATTTTCTTGTAGATATAAGAAACTTACACCTTATTCTTTGCCAATTGATACTGGTAAAGTTTCAGATGACAAAATGTTGATTAAGAAAAGTACCCTGTCAAGCCAGACCATAAGAGGACTATTCATTTCAAGCCATTTAGAAAAGAAAAAAAGAAGAGAAAATAAAGTAAGATGGGTCAAAGATCCCTTTTGTTACCCTTTTCAGGAGAGATCCACTAAATTGTGCATCTAAGGGCAAAATAGAGCATCAAAATGTTTCCCTTAGGGGCTGCACTGAGAAAGTACATCACAGTGATTCCACAAGTGCTGTGGTCCTTCACACAAAGTTGAATAAATTCATTATTTCCTCAGCAGTTAAATGGACTCAGTTTGCGTTCCTTCAATAATAGGCAGATTTGATGCATGTGCCTGCTGGCTCGCTTCATCTGTCCCATATGCAATAACTGTCCTCCACAGAGCACCAAAGGGGTACAGCAGACAAGTGAAGGGAGAACAATCCTCCTACAGAATGAGCTTCACCGCAAGTTGCATCTCTACACGAACATGTAAATTCCGAGCAGCTTACCTGACTCACCGCAACAAAGATGATAAAGTTTGCAAGGAGTGGAAGTCATGGAATACTTCAGGGAAATGCAGTGTGCAGCTGCTGCTCCTGCCTGTAAATTGGACTGCACTGACATTACAATCAACTGTTACTGACAAAGCTCGCGAGAGTTGGCAGCAGCAACTTGATCGAGAGGCAGCCAATCTTTACACTCTGACATCTGTTCAGAAGCTAATGGTATGAATGCAATAGTGATTCATTTACAAAAGTATTACCGGATTCATGCTTTATGATTGCAGGCGCCAATTTCAGAGAGAGGGGGAAAAAAAAAAGATAGAGAAGCCTCTTTAACAGAAGCTGATAAATGAACAGAAAATGTACGTGTTTTCCTTTTTAAACACTCCCAGAACTTTTAACTTGTTTTCTTCTTTTATAGAATATGATTTTTTGTGTGCTTATTTTAAGATATAAAGACTTACATATTGTCCTAAAGAAATGTGCTGTTGAAATTCTTTGTACCTTCAATTTGTGCTTTGCATGTAGTTATAAAGGAGTGCAAAAGAGGAAAAAGGCAACAAAATAATTACTCTGCAGATAAGGCTCTGCAAATCAAAAGATTACTTATCCTAACTGAATTAATGTCTCCCGTCAGGTATGTCCTTACAAGCCCTGCGCCCCAATACTTTCTTTAAGTTATACAAATCTCAGCGTTGGTAATTTCCTATTCAGAGGCCCTGCAGGCAGTCAAGTGTGATGAGAAGCTGCAATTTTCTGGTCAACACAAAAATACAATGAACAGTCTTCACCAAACTCTTAAAAAGACACATTTGTCAGCTGGAAGAGTATGAATTCTCAGGGATGTATTTATAACTTTCAGACTTTTCTTTTCCTTGAAATATATATTTAGGAAAATGAAAAAAATAAGCTTTTAATGTCGTTTCCCAAAGCAGTTACATTCTTTATCTCTTGCAAATGAGAGCTTTCACTTTTAAATCTCTCACTTTGGGGCTGAGGACTAATCAGTAGGCATGCACTTGTAGATAAACCCATTTTTGTTTTTAATATTATGCTCAAATTTCAAACACGCAAACGTGAGAGCTGTCATTTGTTATTGATACTATCTTGCGCCAGTCATTATGATTGGCAGTGACATAAATTATTTTATTTTACTCAAAAAAAAATAGATGAGTTAAATATCATTAACCATCTTTCTCAGTGAAAAAGCTAAGGCTTACAAAGATAAGAAACTTGTTATATATTGTACCACTAGCAGTTGTGGGAATCAAAAATCTAACTTTGATTTGTCTGATGTCATGTCACGGTAACTGTT
Organism: Proteles cristata cristata; assembly: GCA_017311185.1. Classification (NCBI taxonomy): domain Eukaryota; kingdom Metazoa; phylum Chordata; class Mammalia; order Carnivora; family Hyaenidae; genus Proteles; species Proteles cristata. The sequence goes on from JAESUZ010003242.1 coordinate 463,309, forward strand.
TCTAAGATAATAGCAATTTTGGTCTTAAAAATGATCTTTTCTGCAAAAATTGCTACCTAGGAAGTATTTGTGGCATAAAAAGCTTCCAATCACAATGATTTGTAATGCATTTAGAATGCAGTTTATATAATGACTACCTAGTCACATAAAAGTTACAAAATACAGGGTCTTTCTAAAAGGAGGGGGGGGCTTTTTAAAAGGGAGTACAATGACAAGTAAGCAATGCTTTGTAAAGTGATGGCATTTGTATTTAAAATGCAGTCATTCTGGCAAAAGGGAGTTCATCGGTTTAATAAATGTGATTTGGTATGCAAATGTCAAAACTCTCTCCAACACAGCTCGGCTGCACTGTTTTCTGGACCAGCATGTCTTATTCTCAAACCCTGCAATTGTCAAGGGATGTTTTTGATATTAGCAAATTCAGCAGTGCATTTTACACGCTCCTACTACCCATTTGCCACCGGTAACATACATCACATGTATACACATATTTCATTTTCATCTGATAAACAAAAAGCTAAACAATAAAATAATCTGTTACAAGCAGATTTTTATTTTGAACGCATATTTGAATTGGCTGACTAGCAGCATCAGCTGACTACAAAACCTGGCAATTTTTCCTCAGCTCAGTATTTTCCCTTCAGGGAAACATCTTTAGCTACTGCCCCCTTTAGTTTGCTTTCTTTGATTTCTCAGCTATGCTACATTATCTGATGCATTATTTCGGTGTGTTTCTCCCCCACCCCCCCACCCCCGTTTTATCTGGTTTCCTCCATTGTGGCTCCACATACAATGCAGCAGAATCCCCTCGCAGAGTCCTGACACTGGGGCTTCTCTTTCCAGGAAGCATCTTTATTCCTGCTCAACACCCTCAGTTGGATTTGCACACCAAGAACTGAGCCCTGAATGTCCAGTGACATAGTATTTTTTATACATTTTCTCTTTCTTTGTCTCCCATATATTGTAATACATTCAAAACTAAGTAATCTCAGTTTACAAGGTCACGAGGGATGCTGTCACATAGGCGCATAGCCAGGTTACCTGGAAGGTTTTTTTGTTTTGTTTTTCTCTCTCTTTTTTTCTCTCCATAGGGAAGGCACCCTACCACATCCCCTCCTTTGATGCTCAGGCCCCTCTGTTCTGGGTCAAAGAGCATCATCTTGGTTTAGAGGTTTATGTTTTTATAACATATATGACTTGAGAGGCTGTCCTTTTTAAATCATGGCCTCGATGAGATTGGAGACAGACCGTGCAACCAAGAGAGCTAAGCAGGGTAAGAGTAAGCACCCTCCCCAAAATAAGAGGGTAATTCCCATGAGGGTTTTGAATCCCCAAAGAGTTGAAAACCATCCTCCAAATAACTCCCCAGGGTTCCAACCATTCCAGGTCTGGATTGGGACATGAGCAACCTTTTCTCATTCCATCTGTGATCTCCTCTATGACTTTTCCCTCATCATCTATCTTAGGCAGCAGTTACTCAGGTTAAGTTTTCCACCAACACCTCTCTCAGGAGCAAGCAGATAATCTAAGGCCAAGCGATTTTGATAGACGGCATTGCACATTTTGGTTTGCTGCTTGGCTAGTAAGCTACGAGCTCTAGCGATTTCATTGGTTATAATTTCTAGAACTGCTTGCAGTCTAATTATGCAGTTTAGCATGTAAATGGGAGTGCTATAGCCCCAGAACCCATCCTCTGCCCAGGTAGCAGGGCCATAATATTGGATTATATGCTCAGGAGGCCATTCATCTTTGTAATTGCCAATTTGTAAGGCACGCTGCTTCCTTTGAGTCTCCCTCCCTGTCCCTACACACTTGGACTCCCAATGTTTCCCTCTGGCAAGTGGGAGCAAGAAAGATGAAGGAATAGTTTCCAGCACACATGACCCTGACCAGACAGAGGGACGTACCAAATAGGCTGTCCTTTCACTTATCTAGTATAGTCCACACAGGCCCACCATTTAATGGCTGCATTGACATTGTCTCAGTCCTCTCAGAGATGACAAGGGGAGGGGCCTGGCTTAAGGTGATCTGGGGTCCTCCACCATTGGGTTTTTCGGGCAGATGAGTTCTAAAATCTGACCTAGGCATGTTAAGTTTTTAACAGAGACAATGATGAACTTTTTCCCCACTAGGCAAGGCAGTTTTTCCCAATAATTGAGCTTTTGAGAAGCCAAACCCCTGTAGGAGGCTGAAGATATTTTGTTTTCCTGTAAGGTTTGTGGGGATCTAATTCTTTAGTCTCTTATGGCCATTGTTGCCCCATGTTGGTGCCAATGAAGCATCCTAACCACAAAAGGAAGATACGTGTTAACAGAAACCTCTCACCACATTTCCAGCCAGCGGGGGGGCCTCAACCAATCTTATGGCAAAGGGTAGAGCAAGAATCACAATCATAGTGAGAAAAAAAGGCATGCCAGTGCGTCACTGTAAGGAAACAGAGAAAAATAAGGACAGTCTTGTTTCACCTGACCATGGATTCCTGAAGCTTCTGCCATGCTTAGATTAGCAGGACTGCAGTCTCCTGGAGCCTCCGGAGGTGCAGACTGCTTCTTCCGTATGGTCAGCTTGCACAGCATTAGGAATGCACTCCCAGTTCTGAGACGCTGGCTTCAGTCTGCTGTAGTGAATCCTGGGACCCGCTTTGGCCACCTTTACTGCAGTAGGGGTGGACAAAATGACGGTGAATGGGCCCCTCCAGAGGGGTTTTGGGGATTGGGCATTTCACTCCTTTATCCATATTGCATCTTCTGGTTTAAAGGGGTGAGCGTCTGTGGTCAGATTCACAGGTAACCACTCTCTGACCCAATAGTGTAAGGTGGTTAGGGTAAAGCCAAGAGCCTGCATCTGTTGTCTTAGGGTTAGATTGTCAATCTCACTTAGTTCCTCCCCTATGCCCTTGATAATGCAGGGAGGGTGCCCATAAAGGATTTTATAAGGGGAGAGCCTCATCTGTTTCTTTAGCCTCCCACTTGCCCCTGTAGTCTGCCTCCCTGAAGGTCCCTATCTTCCTGCCTAATGTTTACCCTTTCCCTACTTATTACTTCCCTAGAATAGGGCCTGTAACTGCTGTTAGGGAACAGGGACGCTGACCAGTCTGGCTTCCTCAAGCTGATGAGGGATGGTGTAAGGGTACAGCAGTTAGAGTCTACCCAAGGGTTGGTCGAGCGGCCCACAGTAAGGTTTTACAGGAAGGCAGGCAGGTATGAGGTGGCATAAACATTAGCAGACACAAAGAGAAAAACACAAAGTACAGATTATATTGACTGACAAGATGGCATCTTAAGATAATGTCTAGTTTCCAAACCTGTGAAACAATCTAGGAGAGACCCTGACTTTGTAAACAACACATGTCGGGGAGTCTCTCATAGCGCACGTGATGGAAGCCAGGAGCAGTAAGTGATTAATGGTGACTCTATAAGAGTTTGGCCCTAACTTAATTTAAAAAAATTTTAAGCATCTAATGCTTGGTGTTATTTAGGGTTTGCTGAGTCTAAGCAGACATTTTACTTTGTTTTGAGGTGTAAAATTTTTCCAAGAGCCAGGAGTTCTACAAGAGAGTCAAGGCAGCCATTTACTATTATTAATTTGTAAATTTTTAGGTAAGCCAAACCTGGATATTATTTTATAAAGCAGAATTTGTATTACTTTTTGTGTCTTTTCTGTCTTGTAGAGGAAGGCCTTTACTCAGTAAAAGTATTGAAACCTAATTGTCAGTCTTTTCTGGATGGCCTCCAGTTTCTGGATTGCCTGGAAGAGCAAAATGTGGTCGAGCTCACAGGCTGATACTGCTTGCAAAACTGTCCTTGACAAATTTTTTTTCCAGTAAACATCCTTTGGGCCATTTGATCAGTTTTGTCCCTCCCCAAATGAAAGGCCTGATCCTGTGTCTGAATGATCTTTCAGCTCTGTGAGCTTGGTAACAGTAACATCCCAGCTACATTTACAACCATTCCAAGGGCTGAAGACAGTGTCGAGCCGTCAGACCCAGTTAAGTTCTTTTTGGGAGTGTAGGTGAGATTGAGTCTCCTTTAATAATTGATATAGCAGGTAAACTATTTTCCTGAACCCTGGTATCTACAGCCTACAATATCTAGTAATTTCTAAAAACTCACATAATTGTTGATCTGTCCTGGAGTTAGTGGCAATGTCCCTTTCTAGCAAGAGAGTAAGGCTCTCTGGCATTCTCAGGAAAGAATGAGAAAACTTAGGTTTTCTCATACACATTCCAGGAGCTGAGAGAAAAATTTAGGTAGAAGTTTTGTGGCGATGCCTCTAATTATTATGCTGGGTTTGGTTAATCGGCTTGGAGTGGAAGAAAGGACAAAAAACGTAGCTCTGGTGTTAAGAAGGAAATCAACCAGTTTTCCTTCTATATTTAGAGTTACCTGAGGATCTGGGCTTCTGACAGTTGGTTTAGCTGAGCCACTGTGAAGAGCCCCAGGGCCCGGTTAGTCCCTTTCAGGGACATCGGTTATCTGAGCCCTCACTGATAGAAGTCCCTGAGGGCATTCAGATCTCCAGTGATTGTCTTCACGTAAGGGGCATGGCTTAAGGGGTTTTCATTTTGGCTGTCCCTTCTGAGGATGTTCTCATTTTAGTACTCTTATTTAGTACTTTTTAGTACTCTCATTTAGTACTCTTTAGTAGTCAAGTCTGACATAGTACATAAGGCCACAACGAAGTTCTCAGATTTTTTTTTCTCCTCTTGATCTTCGTTGTAATCTACCCAATTGGCAGCTCGTAAAAGCTCCTCCAGAGTCCCTTCAAGGACAACAGCCAATTTTTGCATTTTCTCTGAATATCTAGGGCTGATGGAATGACAAATTTGTCCTTTAAAATCATCTCAGCCTTAGGGGTGTCAGAGGAGCCATATATTTAATGAGAGCTTCCCTCAACTTCTCCAGGAAGGCCATTGGGCTCTCATATTGCTTTTGCAAAATAGTGGCTAATTTAGCATAATTTAAGGGCTAAATCTTGGATTTCCTTTTTTTTTTTTTCAAAACTTCTGTCTCGTTAAGAGTCTGATTTAACAAAAGCATTATATCTTTCCAGGTCAACTCAAAAACATATGTAATATTCTGAAAACTCTTTATATACTTTATATATTAGAAAATTTACCTAGATCTCCTTTTATCCGTCTTAAACTTTGTAATGTAAAAGTTTCTTCTGGCATTTTAGCGTCTTATAAGGCAAACATGCCTGTTACATTACAGGGAGGATCTGGATAAGTTGGGTAGCAGGGAGCAGAACTGTATTTTTTTCAATATAGCTTGAGGACCCAAGGAGGGAGGATGTTGAGGTGGAAGACTTCCTTTCATCATTCTCTAGATCTGTTTTGCATACAGGTAAGGGGTCCTTAATTGTTTTCCCTCTTAATTGCTGGATTTTAGAAGGAGTTGACATTAAATTGGGATCCACCTTATATTTTTTTGTTAAGGCCCAAAAACAATGAACATAGGGGAATTCTCCCCATTTCCCCTCACATTTGCAAAACAAATCCAATTGTAGGATAGTATTGTCATTGATATTTTCCCTCTGGTAGCCAGGTTCCTTCTTCCAATTTGTATTGGGGCCAAGACTTTGTGCAAAAGAAAATGAATCATGATGCATTCCAAAGGAGTTATGGCCTTGTTTGAGAAATTACCCATCTTTTGGAAAAAGGAAGAAAATTGTCCCTTATCTGAATTTCTTATAGTTGGCCAGGAGATGAGGTTTCTGGCTGGCTATGCATGCGCCTGGCAGCCAAAAGTCCTGTTTGTCTTGTGAGGTGCTCAGAGTAGTCGTTCTTACCCAGGCTTGACTTGAAACACCCAGAGTTCGATAGACCCCAAAAATCAGACCACCAGAGACCAGAGTCAAAGCCAAGCGGCAAGGGTTGATTATTCGCAGGTTCGAACCCGGACCTCCGCGCACTCGTTGCCGGTGACGCTAAGAGGCCAGGAACAAAGCCTTTGCAGCCTTTTTATAGACAGAAGTAAACAAGTCATGGGGAGGGACAGGAGATTTCCATGGTTACAAGTTTGCCATTGGTTAACGTTTAAATGTGGACATGTATCATATCTGATTGGTTCCGGCCACCAGGTTTTTGGCGGGATCCAATTACAACATTTGGGATACCTTTGAATTCAGCCTATCATAGAGCGAGTCTAAAGTCTTGTTTGGTGACTAACAGGTTAACATCTCTCTCTCCAAGCCCTTCCCTCAGCAAGGTAGGGGGTAGCCGCTGGCCCTTTCGGCTGCTGAGAGGCCTAGATAAACTAAACCTAAAACTTGGCCAGCTTTTCCGCTTCTGGGCAAATGCTTGCGCTACGGGGAGCCATTACCTAACCAGCTCTTTCTGCTTCTGTAACAATGCTTAAGGCTTGCTTTCCCGCCACCGGATTGCCAAGCGACTAGCTTCATGTTCCCTCTGTCACCCCACCACCCCACCTTGGCGGAAGCCAATCTAAAAAAGCCAGTGGCTACCCCCTACCTTGCTGAGGGAAGGGCCTGGAAGGAGAGATGTTAACCTGTTAGTCGCCAAACATGACTTCAAACTCGCTCTATGATAGGCTGAATTCAAAGGTATCCCAAGTGTTATAATTGGATCCCGCCAAAAACCTGATGGCGGGAACCAATCAGATGCGGTATATGTTCACATTTGAATGTTAACCAATGGCAAACTTGTAACCATGGAAATCTCCTGTCCCTCCCCATGACTTGTTTACCTCTGTCTATAAGAAGGCTGCAAAGGCTTTGTTCAGGGCCTCTTAGCGTCACCGGCAACGAGTGCGCGGAGGTCCAGGTTCGAACCTGCGAATAAACAACCCTTGCCGCTTGGCTTTGACTCTGGTCTCTGGTGGTCTGATTTTGGGGTTCTTCCGATCTCTGGGCGTTTCACTGCCACCAAGGTGGGGTGACGGAGGGAACATGAGGCTAGTCGCTTGGGCAATCCGGTGGCGGGAAAGCAAGCCTTAAGCATTGTTACAGAAGCAGAAAGAGCTGGTTAGGTAATGGCTTCCCGTAGCGCAGGCATTTGCCCAGAAGCGGAAAAGCTGGCTAAGTTTCTGATTTAGTTTATCTAGGCCTCTCAGACTCTATCTCCGAGAGCTGACCTGGTCTTTCATTTTTCTTTTATCCCTCCATTTCCTGCCTGCAGGATCTTGGGGGGTTATTGGCTGTGTCCAAACAAGCCTTTCCTGGTTGTCATAGGATGCACTGATTTCATTGTTACCCAACAGTAACTTACATATTGATCATTAGCCATTGAGGGAGAGAGTTAAGGGGCCAAAGTCAAGGTCTATTCCTCTGCCTTTTTCAACAATGCCCACATGAGTAAGTTTCAGCCATGTGGATATCCATTTTCCACATACAATAGGCTACGTTTACATAAAATGGCTCTCATGTATCTTAGTAAAAGTCCTTCGTATATCAACCATCCCTCATATGGCATAGGCATCCATTCCTCTGCTAAATAGGATCATCACAAATATGGAGGATTTAGAGGCTACACCAAGGATATTGCCATCATTTTCCTAGCTTTGGATCAAAGGAGGAAGAATTTTAATCTTAACTCAGTATACTTTTAAAATCCATTTATTTTAACCTTAGTCTGTCCTGACCACGCATAAAATTTCTTTTTAAGGATTTTCCTTCACAAACCTTCTACAACTTTTCTTTGTATTTAGATTTTGTCCCAAGTCATTTCTCTCCAAATAACCAGTCTCATATAGGGAAAAATTACTTTCTTTTACCTTCAACAAAAACATATTTCCATTTTTTATATCTCTCTTTCATATCTCCTACTTTTCTACATACAGTTATTTCTTTAAATTTATCAGTTTTAACTACATTTAGGAGGATTTTAACTCTTCAAAACCTTGGTCTCCAGTGAAAACTAAGTGGCAGCCAATTGTGAACTCTATGTTACATTAGAATGTTTTTAGATGGCTAACTTAAATCCATTAGGCATAAAGCATGTTTTACCACAGATCTAAATATCCTTAGTTTCTCTGCAACAAGTCAGAAACACAAACCTATACCTAGTAATTAGTGCTTTAGCCTCTTATCTCATCAGATATCCAATAAATTCAATCTTAATTTATCATGCAAGCAAAACTAATGTTTTAGGTTACGAAAGACTTTGGAAGCTATTTAAACAATTATCCATGAAAACTTTGACACAGACAAAATTAACCACCATTTTAAGTCACCTTTTTGCTGACAAATTGCAACAGAGATAATATGTATTTGACCTTTAGAAAAACTTAGGTAGAAAAAGTTTTATAGATTCAGTGCTGATAACTCTAACTACATATAAAGACCAACTAATTTAAATCCATTTAAATACCAAATGTGTTCCATCTGTGTCCATTTAAAAGTTAATCAATTTATTCCCCATTATATTTTTACCTGGGGCACCAGTGGTGAAATATGAAGCGTGTGGTCTTTGCGCCATGAACTCTAGGGTGGGAGGGGACCCGATGGTGCCTGAGGCATTAAGGAGCCAGTTATGAGGGTGCCTCCCATGTGGTGCAGTAAAAGAGGTGAGGGAAGGGAAGGCAGCAGAGACAAGGTGCCAATAGAAGGCAGAGATAGAGAATTTCCTGTTTTAAACTGTTAGACCACCTTTTGCAAAGGAGAATCACCGAGGACAAAGCCCACTTCCTTAAAGTACTCATTCTGAGGTAGTATATAACCAGAGACAGCTGGCTCTGATTATCATAGTCATTGACCCAGGAAAGGAATGAGAAACAAGTCCCCACACACAATCACAAGGCAACTCCAACCTGCCACCCAGTGCCCAGTGCCTCAGAGTTGCAGCTTCATTCTTTGTCGCTTGTGGAACTACTGAGGCAGCTCTTGGAGGTGAACAGGCTCCCCTCTGTCTTTGAGAGGCAGGTCTGCCAACACAAACCCGGTTCTTACCAGTCTGATGGGCGGCGCTCCTTAAGCGGGTTCCCGGGCCCCATGGGTTCTGTCGGTACACATGGGGTCCTCACCCTGGCGTGCCAGGAGGGCTGGTCTCCTGTAGATCAAGCTGTCCCCTGGCACCAGGTGGGCTGTCTTTCCCGGCGCCCCCAGGTTCGTATGACTTGTGGCAAAGGAGGTGGAAATGCACCATCTCTGAATCCTGGACACGAGCCCCCAGGTAATGTAGCCGGATTCTCGCACAGGAAGTCATGACACTGAGGCTTTTCTTTCCAGGAAGCAGCTTTATTCCTACTGCCACTGCTCAGTTGGGCTCAAACTTGAACTAAGCCCCAAACATCCTGTGGCATATTTTTCAAAATACATTTTCTATTGCTTTGTCTCCCATATATGGCAACACACACAAATATGTAGTCTGATTAAGCATCTCAGTTTACAAGGTCATGAGGGATGTTGTCATGTACGTGCATAGTCAGGTTACTTTGAAGTTTTGGGGTGTTTTTTGGTTTTTTCTTTTCTCTCTCTTGTTTCCCTCCTTAGGGAGAGGGCCCTACACAACAGCTCAACAGCTGTTTTACTTCTTTGATATCACTATTTTTTTTTCTTTTACATATATCCACCTGACCCTGAGGTCAAAGGCAGTGAGTTGTGTTTTGTTTTTGTTTTGTATTGTTTTGTTTTGAGAGAGAGTGAGGGCACAATTGAGGGAGGGAGAGAGAGAAAGAAAGAGAGAGAGAGAGAGAATCCTAGGAGAAGCAGAGAGAAAGAGGAGGGAGTGGGTCTCACCTGAAGCAGGGCTTGAGCTCATCCTAACCCGGGCTCACGCTGTTATCTTTTGAGTATGCTTTGTAAGTGACACTGCTGAAATATTATACGATGCTTGACACATTAACACTGCTCAGATTTTCAACCACATATGTTGAAGCTTAAGCAAGACAACCATTGTGGTCTTGACTCTACGCTCATTTTTGAGTCAGCCTGTCATTGTGGCTTTCGCGTTTAAGCTTTCACTGTAACTTAGCCACCATTGAGCTGGTTGTTTTCTAGAGAATAGCATTCAAAGAGATTTCAGAGTGGGAATACTAATCCCATATTACACATTGGTCTTCCTTAGGCATACTGATGCCACAAAATGCTCTAATCTTTTATTAAAACTTTGTTTTTTGACAAGAATAATACCTTCTCTAAAGAAAATATGGATTACAAAAAAGTATAGTTTTACATTTTACATATCACAGAGGGAAAAAATCATGTGATGTATTTCATTCTAGCCATCTAAAATATGTATGTACATAATTATAGAGTTACAAACAGCAATAGTCAAATAGGTTACCATAATTTTGCTTCCTTTTTAAAATTTATTTCATGATATTAATTTTTATTAAAATATTTTAATGACTGAGTGATATAGTGAGTGGAACATAATTTATTGCACTGTTATTTTTATTATAATAATTTTAGCTAGTAAGTATTGTTTGCAAACATTGTTCCCTCTAGGAATTTTAAATATATCAACTCATTTAAAACTTAAAAACACCTTTTAAATTAAAATAGTTATTATCCCTATTTTACAATTGGGGAAATTTAGCCATGAAAGTTTTAAGAAACTTGCCAAAAATCATGCAGGTAATAAAACTATTTTTTATGTAAACACTATTACAATTGACTTTTTCATATATGTATATTTAGATATAACTTTTGTTTATTTTCTTAATTTATTTTCCCAGAATTGGAACGACTGAATATGACTAATACAAAATAAATTATTTTTTTTGCAATCTTCTGAGAGCCTCTTATAGACTTTTGAATAAGAATAGGTTTCCAGGGGCGCCTGGGTGGCTCAGTCCCTTAAGCATCTGACTCTTGATTTCAGCTCAGGTTATGATCTCAGGGTCATGATCTCACAGTGGTGAGATGGAGTTCACTCTGGGCATGAAGCCTGCTTAAGATTTCTTCTGTCCCTTGCCCACTGGTGCTCTCTCTCTCTCTCTCTCTCTGTCTCTCTCTCTCTCTCAAGAAAAAAAGAGGGTTGCCACAATTCTGGCAAAAAAGGGAAATCTTAATTAGAATAAATCTGAGGAAGTCTCTGGAGCCAAGAGACTATCCATATAAATACCTGGTGTGGAGGGTATTTAAAAGTGGATTTATACAGGTAGTTTGTATAAAGGAGTTCTGGAAAGAGGTTTGTAGGCACCAACAATTTGGTTAGAGTCTAGAACACTAGACTCCAAGAAAACAATTAGAATCAAGAAAAAGCCATGGATTCTGAGGCTGTGTGGTACCAAACTGATTTTCATGGTACTTGTAAAGGCAGGAGAATCAAAGTAAGTGTTAAGGCCACAAGTCTAAACGTCTAAACCAAACTGACTCCATGACAGGCTTTAAGTTTCCCCTCTAAACTAGAAGGCCTGAGTACCAGGCAGTTACACATTGCCCAAGGCAGGAGTAACCACCCTTGCAACACCCAATCAGGAAAGGCCAGCGACCACACTTGTTAAGGGAGAGGCCTGGAGATAGAACCTATAGATAGGACCCTGTTACCTAATGTTAAAGTTAACCCGTTAGTCGCCGAGTAAGACCCCAGGCTCGCTCTGTGATTGGTTAAATTTAAAGGTACTCTAAACGTTGTAATTGGATCCCGCCAAAAGTAACGAATACTCTAGACAATGTGTATGGTCAAACCCACTGTCAATGATGTTGTATAATTATGATTGGATCACTGTTCCCATGTCATAACTTCTGTAACTCCCCCGTCTCAAACCCCATAAAAACCCTACTCTGCCCTTGTTCGGGGCTCTCAGCATGGATCCATTGCATTGGTGAGGTCTGGGAGCCCGAGCTTAAGCCCGTAATAAAGCCCTTTGCCTTTGCATACGTGACTCCTTGGTGGTCTCGGGATTTTGGGGAGATCGCGATCTGGGCATAACATTAGGAAACGTATTTTGAAACTAATCACACAGGGTTTGAGCAAAGAAAGAGAAACTCATTGTTTTAAACGTGAAAAAGAGAGAAAAGAAGCAGCACATTTTCTCATTTATCATCTAATCTTTGAATTGGCTTCAATTTACTCTTGCCAAACAATTGATTCATCTTAGAGTTCTGCTTTCAGAAAAACTGTACTTTAACATCCCACAGAATCAATCCAAGTACTTTTTGAAGATCCAGCTTCCTGGACCTTATCCTTGGGCTTTGGCTTCAGAAGATCAGCGATGATATCTTCTAAACTAGCCTCCTCTGTGAAGTTGATTAGAGAAGCTCACAGACCACACTCTAGGAGGTAGAGTCCCAAGGCTGGGCTCCTCAGGAAATTGTTACTCTATCATATGTATGGTTTATCTGTTTTCTGCTATCTACTCATGTGCAATTATATCTTTAACCATAAGCTAATTTGGAAATGTGTCAAATATAATATTTTGTAGTAGGTTTTTATATAACTGATGCTATCAAATATTCCTTTTTAGCTTAATTTTATTGCCTGTATTTTAATTTTTTCTATGGTTGTGCTATAACGTTGCTCACTCATTTTTACTGGGAGCCGCACAGTCACAGCAAGGAAATGGCAGCGTTTGCACAGCTCCTGCCATGAGAAACGAAAACTGGTCTCTCCTTCTGCTACTACTGGCTCATGTTGGAAATGAGCCTGCTGGTATTGACCAGGCCTCACAATATTCCAAATCAGACTGATATTCCCCACAGATTCCTCATAAGGAAAAGCATATTCCTGCCTTTCAAAAGAGATTTTAGATGAAAGCATTGTGGATGATTGTCAAAAGGCTCTTCCTATGGGCCTTACAGATCCAAGACTTATATAATAAAGGGGGCTAAGAACAGAAGAGTTACAATTGAGCCTGGCCCTGAGACAAAGAGCCTAATTTAGAGTTAAGGACAGATATCCACCCCCACCCAATTGTTTCTGCTTGGAGTACTAACCCCCCAAGGCATTTGTGAGTGACTTATTCTGGCCTTGAATATGCTGATTGCTCCCTGTGAAGGAATCTATTGAGGAACTTCTTCTTTTGTGATTATGGGAGCAAAGGTGTTTCCTGAAAGACCTGTTTTTCTTAATACTCCTTAAACAAGCTATTGACCCCTGCTCACAAAGAAGTAACTTCACTTCACCCTTTTTATGCTAAAAAACATTGTCTTGTATGCTAAAGATACCTTCCCTCCACATAGGATAAGCATCTAAATCACCTACTTCAATCACTATTCTGAAAGGTTATGCAGAAGTCTTCTACAAACCTATGTTCCAGGAAATTCTTACATATCAAAGAAGTTTGTCATCAGAAATCATTGTCTAAGGCAAATGCCACTTCTGTGTCATCCCCCAAACACTTAATTATAAAATAAAGTTGAGCCCCAGTCAGGGCAGGGAAGCCTGCTTGGTGACCAGAAAGATTCTCAGGGCTCTCTGATCCCTCCCTCGCCGACATCGTCATCCTTTAGGGACACCTGGACCTGGCCAGAGCCGGCCTCTGACACATTTTCATTGTAAAGGCAGATTGCTTTAAATTTATCTGGAGATTGTAATATAAAAATGGATGTAACAACTGCAAATATCTTTACACATTTATTATTTTTCATAGAATAATTACCTAAATCCGAACTGTTCAAAAGTAATGTACAGTTTATGGGCTAAAACATATATAGCCAATTACCTTTACAAAGCATTATTAATTTAAATTTCCAATGCAAATTAAGAAAATGTTTCTTTTCTAAAGCTCAAAAAAATGGACTGAATTTTGCTTATTGCTATGATTTTCTTGTGTTTATTAGTTTTCTGAAATGTAACTTCTACTTAGATATATTTTCAAATGAATAGAAAAGTTTCAGAACTATTTAAAGAACCCTCAGATACCTTTGCCCAGTTCACATGTTAATATTTTGACCCTTTCAATATCATTCTTTCTTTGCATATGTATATATGATAATATATATGTGAGTACACATATGTGCCTATTATTTTTTCTGAATTATTTCACTGTTATTTGTAACTAGCAAACAAATAAAAGGATATCCTTTATCCCTACACAGTCCTGTAAGATCTATGAAAATCCACCTGCTCTATGAAAATCCACCAGCTGTAGATATAAATGAATTCAGTCAGCAGTCTGATAAACAACACAAACTGAATAGCTCTGTTATTGAGGGACAAGTGCAACTTAAAGCAGGACAACTAATAAACATAGAAGGAATAATACGCTAGAAGCTAAATTTTGACAAATCCTGATGAAAATATTGAGTCAAGCAAGAATTAACAATTGATATTAAATCCTTAGGTGTATAATTGATGGAGAACTGGATATTTGATATTCCCGAGAAGACTAAATTATGTTCAGAATTACATTATTTAAGCAGGGGGTCAAAGTTAACAAGCATCATGGATAGTGGGATCAATGGAATACTTGGCATAGAACAGCATCTAGTCTACCTAAAAATTTTAAATTGGATGTTTTATCATCAAGCTTGAAGATATACTTTATAAAAAGACTTAAATTTATATGAAATAAAGAAAATAAAGAAAAAATAAATTTATCACAATGAAATAACCAAACAATTCCAGAATGTGAGATATTTCATTTCAGCCAAACAGTGAAGAAAGGTTCTATTATGTAACACTGGACAACATGTAAGGGACATAATCAGATGCAGTCTAAGGCACAGAATAGAAATGGGCTTGAATATCAGAAAGGTTCTTTTCGGGGTCATTTTAAAAATCTGAATAGTTATTGGGTGTGACATTAGATGAGAAAAACTGTGGTGAAAATTCTTGGTTAAAAGAAGTGGGTCACAGAACATTATGAAATACAACCCATTGTGGTAGTGCACATACACACATATTCAGAGAACTATTTGAAAGGATGTGAGTTAAGGTGCTAATGGTGGTTGTGGCTGCATAGTGAAATAAACAGTACTTGCTTCTAAATGTTTGCTTCTCTATGTTTTCCAGTTTTCTGTAATGCAAACTTATTGTCCCTATAATCCTGTAATCATTATGTATATATACCCAGATAGAGAGTCAAATTTAAATAAATAGTGGTTAAACAATCCCACCATGGACCTCACGCTCAAGTGATCTAATGAGATCTTAGCTTGTGTCAACTGGCTTAGGGAATTGGAGAGAGGAAAAGCTACCCATTAGATATTTTTTAAACGATACAAACCTTATGGCAAAATAAGTGAAGGACAAAAAAGGAAAAAAATGAAGAAGTTGCAGTTCAAAGATGCTGGAGCAAGGAGATTTTAGGGTGGGCAAGGTGAACAAGATAAAGAGAGGGAAGTGATTTGGGGAGCCACCCTAAAAAGTGCAACTGTTGGGGAGTTACATGCATAAGACTTTTAGGAAGGGAAGATATTTGTGGTGAAGTGTTAATCCTTCCTGAGAATCCCTGAATTTGGGGGTATAGACAAACATTGTTTTTCAATGATTCTGGAGCAAATGTGTGTGTGAGTGTGTGTGTGTGCATGTGTGTGTATGGAAGTTCTCAGAGACACTGTCTACAAAAGTATGCAGAGAGAGGCCTAAGATGGAAAAAGGAGAGAGATTTATGTGATATAAAATAAAATAGTTATGCTACTATATTTTTGAGGTGGGGAATTGTAACCTTTTGCTTTCTTCACTTCCATAACTGAAAACATTCCTAATTTACACATAAAATGATTAACTAAAAAATAAGCTTCTTATAAAATAATTTTCATCCTTACATACAGCTCCTTCTGAGAAAACGGTTAAAAAAAGAACAACTCGTAGGCCTTCCCCCGCAGGATCCTGCGCTCATTCCCAGGGTAATCTCTTCTCGGTTTCCCCCCGCCCGCCCCCCCCAACCCCCCCGACTAACTTGTCTCCTGTATCTTCTTTCCCTTCATCCTCGCTGCAATATTTCATATATCTCTTTCTGATTTTTTTAAAAAGAGAAACTAGTTTTATCACCTCACGATGACTTTTCAAATGCCAGTATTTAAATCTTATTTTTGGAGAGTGTAAGGAGAAATAGAGTCAAAGCCACAATGCAGAAATTGTAACCTGCTGAGACTCACATTTGCTGAGCAATTGGAGTATGCACGCGCCACCGAAAGAGTCTGATATTTAGCGGAGCTCTAGATTGCTGGGGCATTACTGCAGTTACTAAATATAATCAGGCAACTAATAATTAATCTGACCATGTCTGAGTACCGTCTGTATCTTAATATTGTTTTTCAGGCTGTTCATATTTAGTGATTACAATCATAGAATCGTTTAACCCTATAAAGGAAATTTATTCAAAATACAGTCTTAAATATGGAGAAGCTTATTTTGCTGGCTGCGAAAAAATTTAGGATAACTTACTGCCTCCAAGCAATGGTTCTACCTTTGTTTCTTCCTTAAACCCAACAGGTGGTACTTTACTTCTATCCTGTGTAATCAGCCATTCCTCTGATGTCAAATTTCTGGCTGTTTAAATAAGCAACAGGACATAAAGCATGAATTACTGCTACAAATTCCAAGAAATATAATATGAAAGGGCGACCCATTTGTAGACCTTGCAAAGTATTCTTCTACAAATAGACCACACATATCTAGCTTATTGTTATGCAGTAGGTATGAAGCTTAAGGATGTATACTCTTATCAATAGATGTAGAAAAGGCATGAAGAGCCCTCAGCAGAGAATATGTACCTCTGTTTTGTCTATTTTATTCAATTTTCCGAAAACAATCGCATGAGGTAATGTAAGGAAAGAATGTGGTGAATTATCATTCTCTATTTTATAGTTTATACATATAAATGATTAGAAAATATTTTTATTTCTGTTGCTAAGCATACTCTGTCTCCAGAAGCACAATAACATTGCAGTGCCAATAATAGTCCATGCCACTCTTCGCACTTGGCCTTAGAAAAGTGAGAAATGCCCCTGATTCTGTTTGACACTAGTCAGTGGAGGATTTCCAGAAGTAGCAACATCAAAGTGCAAGAGCAAACATAAGCACCTTCATGGACAGTCACAATGATCCTGAGGAAGGATGGTCATATCACAAGAATATATAACTTTTGAAGCAAGCATGTGAAAATAGGTGTTTAGTCCTGTTTCTATTTCTTCTCCCTTTGATATCACTCAAATAAATAGTCATTCTGAGGTGAATATTGTACTCACTGATTTCTTCAATTAAAACATCTGAACAGGCCAGGGTGAGTGAGGGCATCAGAGAGAAAAAAAAAGAGGGAGAAAGAGCGGGCATGCTTTTAGAGTAAATACTTTACTGTAGTTTCTTAAGTCAATTTTCTTGTGTCACCCTTTGCATTTGAGTTTATAAAATGGACATAATTTTATCTTTGTATTCTCAGCACCTGGCAAATTCCTTGGCATATATAATAAGTACCATACAAAAGCTTGGTAGTCGTTTGAATGTATAAAGGAATGTGTGAATCATGTGGAACAATTTACTCAAAACTGTTTAAATGTACAGTGTGCCTATTTCTCTAAGAGTTACACTGTTAGAAAGAGAAACTGCATATTTTTTTAAACAAGAAATGTTTCCTGTCACTGGGAATATCTTTAAAACCATTCAACTATTATGGGTGGTTATCTACTACAGGAATTTCTCAGTATCCTTCCCAAAGGTGTTTTCTGAACACCTTCTATTCCAGCTGGATGCACTCAATGAAGCGATTTATCTGAAGGTTAGTCTTGTGTCTTTTGTCTAAAGAATGCAGTAGGAGATTCAGAATATCAAATTCAAGATGTTCTTGATCTAGTCACACATATTCTTAAGGTGGTAGGAATGCTGACTGTGGTATCATGAAACATAATTGCAGAGAGAGGCTTCATGGAGTGTACAGGCACACCGTAACTATTGATGTTATGCATTAGTAATTATTACCAAAATCAACACCTTATCCTTATTGCTTTGAGGAAGACTTGTGTAAAATTTTGCCACCCCAAGCTTAATGATAGCCAAATATTTATGATGTTTTGGAAGCAAACCTTTGCTATTTTGAAAATATCTTGTTAAGAAATTGTTTTTACTTGAATGTTATGCTATTTAATGGATTCCATTTTCTCAAATTGTCTGGGTCACTCCTGGTATATGCCTGTTTTCTCTGCAGGCTTCCTTCCACTCTGAAGTTTAAAAACAATTTATAAGGGCCCTGACTGATAGTTAAAAATGAGTCACTGAGAAATATTAGACATATAGCTAAGTGGTAAAGAGCAAATATGAACTCAGAGTGTTTAGTAATATCTTTTTATGCTGTGATTTAGATGTTAATAAGTAAAGAACAGTATCCTTTCTTAGAGGTCACTCTATAAACAAAGCAAAAGATCTTCAGAATCTCACTGGAGCGATTACTTTTCATCATATTTTCTTCAATGCATCACCAAGGCATTTCTTCACTTGGTAGGATAAGCCTGGCATACCAAGGATTTATTGACTGTGTAGTCTGGACTGTGACATCGTGATGAACATAAACCTTGCTTCTTGCCACTCACACTTCACCGTACAGTGTTGCAGCTGTGCTTAGCAACAAAATGCCAGATGGCACGGAGACATCAATTGATTAGTACTCAAGAACAATGTCACCTACCAGAATGGACTACAGACAAATTGACAAAGACAATGCTATGTTTGCAGGTCTGAATGAAGAAGCCCTTTAAATAGATTTATGGCTGCATTTTTAAATGTGTGCTGTTCGGAAAGTTTTGTTGTAGGATAAGGGTACAGTCTTATTTATATAACCATGCGTGCTTTGCTGGAATCCAGTTTTTAGTGCTTAATCCTCTTGTCTACACATCTAGAAGGATACTATAACATGTTAAAGCTCTCTGTTGTCTGCAACTGCAAATCCGAAATTATCCAACTCTCTTTTTAAAATGCATTCTTAATCACCTTTTTGTGATAATCAGTTAACATTGTAAACTTGAGCCAGAGAGAGTAGCCAGTAGAGGCGTTTTCTGAAGAATTCTGGAATTCAAAAGCTGTCAGCATGAGTTATCTGTCCACAAAGAATGTCTTTTATGAGTAAGCCTTGCTTTTATAGAAGGCCTTTATTATTGCATTTGGCATCATTTTACATAGCATATCTTGAACTGTTTGCACTCAAACTTTGGCTATAAGCGATATCTGATGGCCTTAGAATGGATGCCAATATTTGAAAAACACGCATGTCAGATTACTCAGCTTAGCTTTGGTAAATAAATCATTCCGATTTTTCAGAAATATTCCTAGGAAATGTGTCAATTGTTGTGGCTTCTCAAATTTATTTTAAGAGATACTGGTATGTTAGTGAAAATTCTTTCAACAATTTATCGCTATTATTTAAAAAGCATGGGGAGCCTGGGAGGCTCAGTCAGTTAAGTGTCTGACTTCAGCTCAGGTCATGATCTCACAGTTCATGAGTTCAAGCCCCACATTGGGCTCTGTGCTGACAGCTAGCTCAGAGCCTGGAGCCTGTTTCAGATTCTGTATCTCCCTCTCTTTCTGACCCTCCCATGCACACGCTGTCTGTTTCTCTCTCTCAGAAATAAATAAAACATTAAAAAATAAAATAAAAAGCATGGATTGCCTGTAACTGTTTTTTGTTTGTTTATTTGTTTTTCAGATAAAGAGTGTGCATTTACTTAGGTGCAAATATAATAACACTCTGGACACGAACTGATCTCTTTATCTGAGATGTTACCAAAATGCCTTACTTGCTGCAAGGGCAGGCTTTACTTGGAAGATCTGAGAAGATTATTGGAGAAAATAAGTTCACGAATTCTACTGCTTCTGGTTTTGTTATAGATTTTAACTCTGAAGATATGACTTTATTATCGGTAATTGACCTCATTGTTTCTTGGAGCAGATATTCCTGCTGATGATGTTGGCAGAAGAGTGTCAACCTTTCATTTGCTTATTAAGTATAATTTGGTCTCTTCTGGTTTAAAATAGTTGTTTTCCTTAAATATTTAGTCCATATGAAGTTTAAGCATACTCTCAGGGATATTTTCTGTTTCAAAAGGTCTCTTTTCACCACGACTCTCCATTTTGATACTTTGGTTCAAGGTGAAACTTTTTAATCTCCATGTAAGGCATTATCTACGTACATCTTCCCACCCGCCCTGATCTCTAACCTGACAGTCACTTTTGAACTGATGTCTGTCCCTGTGTAGCAGGCCTGGTCTGGTTTTAGACCATCAGGCTGACACTCGCTGATGAGACTAGGTAGCTCCATTGTCTCCCATCACAAGGTTGCCAGATTCTGCTGCTCCCTTATTTCAACTTGAAGCAACTTGCAGGTGACAGGTTCTCAGAGTTACCTCATGTTCGCATGCTCAAAGAGTAGCTGAAGAGCTCTCTGTAGCTCTTGCATGCTTTAAGCAAGCTGTGAGATAGATCCCTGTGGTACCATCTCCAGTTCCCCTTCTGCTTATGAATGTCAAGCTGCTATTTCTATTCTTCTGTGGTTACAATGTGCCGCAGCTTCCAGATCTTCTCTTTCAGCTTGCTCCGTGCTTTATCTAGTGTCTATTTTATTTTTTCCTCATCCCCAAGTGGGGCCTTGATCCCATATCAGAGACCTACTCAGTAACTTAACAAGCCTTCTATTGTGTATATTTATATTCCTGTCACTGTTACATACATTTATTTCCTTTCTAAGTCGCAGTAAAGCTGTCCTGATATCATTTATATACTATCTTCTCTTTACACTTTGGTTTTGGCAAAATGCTATGCTCAGACCTCTAAATTTCATATTCATATTTGAAAATAAGCTTTTAAAAAGCACCAAAAAATGACAAAGTTTATTATCTTCTGGTAGATTAAAAAATATCTAATTTGAAATTCAAAATCCATCAATAAATACTTTATTTAGGCTGAATTTGAACTTCCTCTGAAACTAATGCATAATCAATGAGTATGGAAGCCCAGGTACAACTGAGATTATTGGGAATAGAGTTCTATTATATTATCTAAATTTCACTCTACCGCAGTAAAACACTTTTTTTTGTAAAAGACCCTTAATCTTATATAAGGCATAAAACACTTAGTTGTATGCCATTTTGTACTAGACATTGAGGGCTAAGTATTGCCAAATCTGATTTTTCTATCACTTGCCATTTCTCCAACATCTGAACACAAAGGACATTAGTTTTACCCTGGAATAGTGATTTTTCAAATTGCATCAGAATCACTTGCAGGCCTTGGTGAAGCAAATCCCTAGGAATTAGTCTCAGAGTTTCTAATTCAGTAGGTCTGCAGTGGGCCTAACAATGCTTGTTTCCTTCACTAGCAGCTATACAACCAGCAGAGGCAAAACTTTCTTTGAGTAGTTTTGCACCATTTTTTTCACAAAAAATTTTTTGTGACTCACAACGTCACAATTGCATCTGATTCAAGAGAATGCAGGTGACCTTACGTCCTAAATAATGACAAGACCCTTCAGCGACTTCTCAAGACATCCCCAGAGGGATTTAGTGTCTGCTTTACCAATAACATGTTTTCTTTCTAGCCTGTTTATGGAGAGCTATATTTTCCTAAGTATTCCAAACTCTTTAAATGTTCTTTAGGCCAAAACACTAAGGGATTGAGCTGTGGAAACCTGTATTCTGTATCTGAAAAGAGGTACCATATTTTGAAAGTTCTAATCTCAAGAATCAAGTTTAAAGGTTGCTTTCTATGTCCTTTCTTTTTCTTTTCTTTTTTTTCTTTCTCCCC
Source organism: Proteles cristata cristata (assembly GCA_017311185.1). Taxonomy (NCBI): domain Eukaryota; kingdom Metazoa; phylum Chordata; class Mammalia; order Carnivora; family Hyaenidae; genus Proteles; species Proteles cristata. The sequence goes on from JAESUZ010003242.1 coordinate 484,886, forward strand.
CAACTCCCGCTCACTCACAAATAACCTGATTTTTCATTGGCATAATACTTTTTTTCCCCTAAAGGGACATGACCTTGGGTTCAAATGACTAGTCTTCTACTAATCCTTTCCAGGGATTAGTAATACCTCTGTGGTACCAACATGAATCCCCACGAGTAACAAGTCTGGGATATTTACACCTTTATAGGCCAGTAGCTAAGGTCTTTCCCTTCATATCATTCTAACTTCATAAATTCTCTGAGTTATTCAAAAGGTTTACAAAAAGTAAATATCGGAGCACCGTTTTGGTCATTTTGGATGGGGCTCTGAAAAATCTTGCAGCATAAGTGAGACTCACTTTCCTGAGATGATTTATAAGTAACTTGTAGGAAATTGTTGAGGAAGGCCGTTAGCAGGCAATAATGAGAAGTATAACCTACATGACTCTTCAGTCCAGCACACATGAAGCACATGCTCGTGTGGGAATATATATACTTCAAACATTGGTGAGTACTCCACGTAGCTCTGTGATGGTGGTGTGACCCTTGCTGACCAGGCTTATGATGCTCTATTTGCTTCTCCGTACGTGGCCTCCATTAAATCTCATCTCTTATGGCAGTGTCTTCTTCTAAACCCCATTCCATGTCACATGAGGTACATTTTCCAGAGGCCAAGTAATCTGATTTCCTTTATCATCTCTTCAATTTTTATTGTGACATAAGCTATGTTCTTCTGTTAAGTGCCTTCAGTTTTTCTTTTCAAGAATGTTGTATTATTCTCTTAACAAAGCCCAGCCTTTATAAATCAAAAGCTTTGTGTATTTTATATTACATTGTATTACATTATTTTGTTTATTATTATATATATAGAAAGAAAGAGCTCATGAATGGCTGAGAGGGGCAGAGGGAGAGAGAAAATACCAAGCAGTCTCCACACTCAACACAGATCATGACCTGAGCCTAAATCAAGAGCCAACTGTCTGAGTCACCCAAACTCCTCAAAAGCTTTGACTTTAAAATAGACCCTCAAAAGTGTATACTGTAAGGATATTTTCCTCTCTTTCTTTTTCTATTTTTGCCATAATAACAGTTCTCAAGGCAGTGTGCATAGCCCCAGTGTGGTGCGGACCTTCTGTAACTAAGACAACATGACATTAGGTGTAGGAAGGCAGTCACCTTGTTTCATTGCTATAATTTCAGATAAATAATAGCTAAGGCATAATAATTAATATAAAAATGCAAAAAGCAAGATTCAGTGAACAATGCTTCATATCAGATGCATGCTACAATTTCACAAGAGGATACCTCTTAGTTGTAAGAACATGATAACGCAGGGCACAGTTTCCTTCCGTGATAGACATAAGGTCTTACTGATCATTCTACAATCAGTAATTACCACAGTGATTTTAATATTATAAATTTCATGTTTTAAATTAAATTTACAGAAGAGGTAGACATGTATACTAGGCCGTTCTGGGCACTTTAGTTTTTAAGGAAAATGGCAACAATCTCAGGTGCTGAAGATTAATTTATGGTAGTGTTTCTTAAAGTTTAGGAATTTTAGATTCCTCTATATACTTAAAAATCATTGAGAATTTCAAAAAGCTTTTTGATGTGAGTTGTATCTATAATATTCACATTGTTAGAATCTAAAATAGAGAAATGTTTAAAGTATATTAATTCATTTAAAATAGTAAAAAACCCATCACATGTTCACTTAAATCCATTTTTAAACAAAATAACTTGGCTTTCTAGATCACAAAACAATTTAGTCAAAAAAGTAGTATTAACATTTTTGAAAATTTTTGTAATGTATGTCTTAACAGACAGTAAGTTTCTCACATCTGTTTCAACATTCAGTCTGCTGTGACATCACATGCCATGTAGTTCTGGAAAACTCCAGTGTACAGTCATGGGGTAAAGAGTATGAAAAGGCAAATAAAGTCTCCATGTTATGAAAATAGTTTTGACTTTATGGAACTCTTGAACAAGTCTAGAAACCCAGGGATCTCCAGACCATATTTTGAAAATGCTTGGTTATTTCTTGACAGTTTTCTTGTTTTGTTGTAGCAACTAAACACTATACCTCCACATAAGAAAAATCAATGAAAGTAAAAAGCAAAGAGAGGAAAATTAAGAAAAAGACAATAAACTCAAGAAATTAAAAATAGCTCCTATATTTTTCTATTTTCTCAGTAAAGGATTATAACTTATGGCCCACATAAATTAAATCAAAATATTATAGAGTTTAAGTTCTGGATTTTAAATACTATCACAGTTTGTCTCCATGAAAGTCACTGATAATATTTAAAGTTTTTATAATAAAGGCATAGAAGTTCTTGTATGTCAATCAAGTTTATACCTTGTTCAAGCAACTCTCGAGTATGCCAAGGTAAAAAGTGTTCATAATTCAGTCTAGGAATATAAAACTGAAAGACAGGTGGCACATAATTTAGCTTACAATTCACCACCAATGGTTTGCAAATGTAAAGTTCAATAATGACTGCCAACATGATATATATATGTGGGCAGATGAGAATTTCTCATATGTAATTTAGAAATATCAAGTTTAAAATGAAGTTAAAATAGTTAGCATGTTCCTTATGGTCCCATATCTGCTCCACTGAATTTTTAGCAAGCATGTTTGTATGTACATGTGGTATATGTATGAGAGACAATAAAAGACAGAAAGATACAGAGGCATATAGTAAATATAAGTAAATTAGGGTCTAGGATATGTTAGGATTCATGTGTTTTTCTCCATTTATACAACAATAAAGAAGCTAAGAATTTTGTTTGGAGGTGAGATTCAAATACTAGAATGTTAGAAACTTAAATATTTCAATAGCAAGGACCCAATAGATAGATTGTTATGATCCCTATTTCTGCCAGTTATTTGTATTCAGATTATGTCAAGTGATTTATCTGCCTTTCTTGGGAATCATCACTCAACATTCAAAGTTACTAGCTAGCTCCTTATTAATATCATCTTAAAGTCCTTTACAACTCACGTTGAGTGCCTCTGTGCTTTTGGAATAAAATATTTTTTCCATAGTGGTCCAGTAACCTGCTACTGTGTGACTTGTGTTTCAAGAAGAATTAACATAGCACCATAATTCATATATCTTGATATATATAATCAATAAAACAACATTTTATTTTTCACTTGAAACAATATTTTCCGTATATAACAAATTGCAGTTTTTCTCCTCACAGCCTGGAGAGCACCATGGTTGAAAATGAAAACCTTATTGAGATCTGGAAAGCTAGTTTTGTAAATTCTTTGAAGCCTGAGTATTTTCATCTCCTTTTATTAAGATGAATAAACTCTCAATTGATCTTTTCCATCAAAAACTTATCTTAGAAATATTTCACCTGAAAGATTGAGACCACTAAATATATTTACTTCCTAGGGAATGCATCACCCTTAAAGCAAAGCGGCATCTCTGAACATGACTAAAAGAAATCTCACTATATAAATGTCTTGCACAACAGAAGGCTCTGTCATTCTCTGAATGTGCAAGTGGTATGTGATCATGAACATCTCATTATAAGCATCTGTGCAAAGTTTCCAGATTCATGCCATGATTTCTACATATTGGATAATTTATCATAGTGCCATCTGTTTAAAAACATGGCTGCCAACATGGATGGATTATCAAGAAAATAAATTATTTTGTGTCTTTATGTAAATGCTTTTGATGATATATGCATGTGAAGTCTGCATAGATCATTAGCTTTTAAAGGCCAAATAGCATCGCAAAGATGGAGTAATCTTTGAGAATAAATATAATTCCAATCAAAGCAATAACTCTCAACTAAAATGATTACCACGTATTAGTTGGTCTGGTCAGTTTATCAAGAAAAACAGTATGAAAAAAGATAACAAAGTGGCAATATTTGGGGAAAAATCCATTTATCTAGTTTTTTTTCTCTCTTGCCACTTGTGCTGGTATCATATGGACATCACTTATTTCCTTAGAAACAGAGTATGTGTGTATAATTACTTAATTTGTATGTAATGACAACTTGTACTTCTAAGCACCTTGTGATCAGCACTGAAAATAGAATGCAAGTCATGCAAGATCTCATATCTCATAATTCTTTGACATGACCTTAAATTGTGGCTCATAGAAATTCTGGCTATAAGGAATTTGGAAGTCATCTAGTCTGGTTCTTTCATATTATGGATGGGGAAATTATTATTCAGAGTAATTAAGTATTCATGTGACAGAGATAGTTGTATTAGTCTGGGTTTTCCAAAGAAACAGAGACAAGCAGAGAAACAGATAAAACATTTATTTTGAGATTTTAAGGAATTGGCTCACCTAACTGGAGGTGCAAGTCTAAAATCTGCAGAGCAGGCCAGCATGGCAGAGACCCAGTGAAGAACTATAGCCTGACCAGAGACAATGCACTGACAGAATTTCTTCTTGCTCAGGAAAGGTCAGTCTTTGCTCCTTTAAGGCCTTCAGCTGATTGGATGAGGCTTACCAATATTATAAAGTAATCTGCTGTGGTCTAATTTAATTATTTAAATGTTAACCTCATCAAAAACACCACCTTCACTGAAACCTCCAGAATAATGAGCTTACCAAATCTCCAGACATCACCGCTGAACCAACTTGACACGTAAAAATTAACCATCACATCAATATATATGCTGCGCCTTCAATGTTTTATTAACAACGATTGGAGAACTGTTTGGGTTTCTATAGGTTTTCTCTCACAAATATTTGTTATGCAACACCCACCCCCTTTAAGGAATTCAGTATAAAATTGCCATTACAAAGTATGTTTTTAAAAAAATGTCCTAAGTATATGACTTCCCTATCAACTGAAATAAGATGCCTACTTACGTTAAATAATGTTTTAGGATGTTGTAGAAATACTAGGTAATACGTTTGTCTAGAAGTTTTTTACACTGTTTATAAAATCTGTATGTGATATTTCTCTAGATCTATTTTAAAAGAAAAAGGTACATTAGTTTATTAGAGTAAGAATATTACTAAGACATTTGCACCATAAATCATGTATGTTGAAAGGAAACTTCTCAAATATATTTGGTGACAATATATCTTTGAAATTAATTAATTTATTTTTATTTTAGAGAGAGAGAGAAAGAAAGAGTGCACATGTGTGAGCAGAGGAGGGGCAGAGGGAAAGAGAGAATGGATCTTAAGTAGGCTCCAGGCTCAGCCTGGACCCCGACTCAGGGCTCAATCCCATGACCCCGGGATCATGACCTAACCCAAAATCAAGAGTTGGGCATTCAGACAGACAGCTGAGCCACCCACGTGCCCCAGTGACAACAATTTTAATTAAAGGTCCATTTAAGCCCTTAATATACCATTCTTTTGTGTTTCTGTGTCCATGTCTGCTATTCATTCTCTACTTTTCAAGTGATGCTTATTCTCCAAAACAAAACTTAATCATCTCCTGCTCTTTTATTTTCTGTTGGCCCCTCCTCCATGTTACCAAAGCACCATGTATATATTGTAATACTGCCAATCTCTTATGACGTTGTTTACAAGTTTAAGTGGATCAATATCTTCTCAAATATTCTAACACACTTAGTTCCCTATGAATAGTATTCATATTATCAATGTAATAAGTCAAAAATATCTGGAACTACAAAAGGAAACTTTGCAGTCTTTTAGGACTGATCTTGGGAATTATATTAACTGAAATAGAATTCAACTTTCTGACGAGCCTAAGTGTAGATTTCACTATAACAGCTGTATTTATTAATGTTTCTTTTCCTTTTTTATTAAAAAAGTAATGTTTATCCAATGTTATATTTTAAGCTATAATATCAAGTTTTCTTCCTTGATATATCTTTCCTTTAAGATATAATATGAAGATTTTTGCAATAATAGTTGAAGTATACGGCATTTAATTTTAACAATTTTATTAAGGACTGAATAAAATATATTTGAAATATATAATGTTTATTTCTCTGGGTGTAAAATATATATTTTTTTAATGTTTTTTATTTATTTCTAGGAGAGAGAGAGAGAGACAGCGTGAACAGGGGAGGGTCAGAGAGAGAGGGAGTCACAGACTGAAACAGGCTCCAGGCTCTGAGCTGGCAGTCAGCACAGAGCCCGATGCGGGGCTCAAACCCACGAACCGCGGGATCATGACCTAAGCGAAAGTCGGACGCTTAACCGACTAAGCCACCCAGGCGCCCCAAGGGTGTAAAATATTTAATGAAATGTATTGTGTCTCATTCATCTCTCGATCAGTGGCACCTATTATCTTCTATAATTGGTACCACCGAATGATTGTTATTTTAAAAACACTAAATCAGATATACTATGTGATGGTATTAAGAAGGTTTGGCTTTGGCTTTTACCAAAATGCTAACCATAATAAAATTATTATGGTTAATAAATTTATTAAGGCTAACCATAATAAAAGTACAAATTTGTTTTTCTATGCCCTCAGCACTATTTAACACCCATCTTGCCACTCACACATTGTTATATATCAGTAAATTCAGGGACCTCGTGCTATCTTTATTTTTTCCCATCAAAAAGATTTTGATTTAAATATCTCTTACTAAGATTTAATAATATAAATGGAGTCATTACAAAATATTTTCAAAAAGATATCTAACATAGAAATAGCAACACAAATGGGTAGAGACAAATGTAAATTCATATTGATTGTAAAGGCTATATTTGATATTTAGCTACCTTTATTATGAAAATATAAGAATAAATTATTAATAACTTATGTGCAGATAGAATTGCATAATTTAGTAAATACATTCATTATGCTCTCAAACTTGATCTTCCTCCCCAAAACCTGTGAAACATTTAGGGCACTAGTTAGTGTTCACTGGGTGAAGAAAGTCTCATTGGCATAGTTCTGGTTTCAAGCAAGATTACCAAAGCTACGTCTTTCAGTTTATGAACTAACAGTTGCCCAATCCTACTATGGTAAAAGGTGGCCAGGAAAGTAGGGGAAATGGCTTCCTTTGGTAAAAATGACTTTTGACAGGACAGCATCCTTTAAGTGTTTGCAAACTTGGTGTATTAATTAGCTACTGCTGTACGGCAAATTAACACAAACTTAGAGGCTTAAAACAACACAGATTGGTTATCTTAAAGCTTCTGTGGGTCAGGAATCTGGGTCCAGCTAAGCTGCCTTATTTGCTTATAAGGTATAAACTATTTGCTTATAATGATATAATAAATATTATAGTCTCATAAGTCTGCCGTAAAGGTCAGCTGGTGATATATTCTCATCTGGAGGCTTGATTGGGAAAGAATCTGTTTTCAAACACACTCCGGGTTTTTGGCAGAATTCATTTCTTTGCAGCAATAGAGTTGACTTCCTCTCTTAATCTAGCTGGCTAAAGGTTGGAGGTCATTCTCAGCTGCTAGAAGTTGCCCTAGAGATTGCCCAGTTTCTAACCACAGTGGCTTTCCCAACATGTCATTTAACTTCGTCAAGTCAACAAGGAGAGTCCAGAGCAAGTATGCTTAGTGAGAAGTTTTATTTAATGTAACATATCCACAGGAATGATAGCCATCATCTCTCTTTGCCAACTTCTGTTGATTAGAAGCCAGTCACTGGCCCTATCCACACTCAGAGGGAGAGTTTTTCACAAAACCATGGACCTCAGTTGGCTGGAATCACAGTGTGGGGGTAGAGGGATCTTACAGTCACCTGTGTTCAGTACAGATAGGTTTTATCATCCCCAGAAGAAAACAGCTGAAGTAAAATTTTCTCTCAAGTCTCACACTGCTAGCAAATAATGACACTAAGACTTAAAAATAAATCTTGTTCCTGGAAGGAAAATCTTCGTATGGCGAAAAGTTTATATCTGGCTCTGTTTCTTAGTTCTGTAACTTTTATTCCACCTTTCAGCATCATAGGCCAGTTTCACCCTAGTTCCGCCCCCACCCACCCCCACTGCTTCATCCCTGGCCTCCACTCAGTATTCACCACCATACCTTGTTGGTAGATGATGTGTTTTAGATGCCTGCACTCCACACCTGCTTCTGAAATTTAACATACAGAGAGGCAACCCATGGGAAATAGGCCCCTAGGATAATGTCTAGGAAGAGAGGCAAGCAGAAAATAAAATAACTCAAGAGAGAGCAGAGGAAAATTGAAGAACAGAGAAAATAACATGGTTAAAGTGAAAAAAAAAAGGCTCTCCTCCTTATGTTCTGCATGTTATATCTAGGATTTTTAAAATTGTAGACATGGCTATAAGTACAAAATTGTAGGTGACAAATTACTACACGGAAGGCTGCATATCTTAAAAGTGTAAAAACGAAGCAGGTTGCTCTCTATTTCTTCCCCTTTGTGCAGGATGTGAGGTGACCCTGGATGGAGATGATCATGGATGCAATATAAAGATCCTGATAAAAGAGCAAGGAGTCCAACTAGGGCCCAAACAAATCATTGACATGAAGAGACCAGAAGCTGGGGTACAGGCCTGAAGTATGAAGCCAGGTACCAAAAAAGACAGGTTCAGAGAGCTAGCTAAGCATGAGGGAGTTTGAAGTGTTATCCTGGGAAAACACCCAACAACTGGGTTGCACCTATGGATGATTTCTCGCTGCTAGATTAGCTCGCTGCATGTGTCGGGGGTATAACAGAGTATGACCGACAGAAGGTATGCATCCTGCAGCACCACGGAATCCTGAACGCCCTTCGCTTTTGTCATCTTATGTGTGACTACTCATTCATTCATCAGATAGGGCAGTGAATTAAAGAGACAAGAATACCTTCTCTCCTGGAGTTTATATTCCACTCAAGCCAATCAAACTCTAACATAATAGATACGTATATTATACGGTGATAGGTGATGAGCTCCATGGGAAACAAGTAAGAAGGCAAGAGGTTCCAGGAGTAGTGAGCTAATTATTAGTCTTCACTGAGGACTAATAAAAATTCTTGAAGGAAGGGAGGTATGAGCTAAACAGATACACTCTGAGGTGGGGTCATACCTGCTGTGTTTGAGGAATCGCAAGATGGCATGTGTGTCTGGGGTGGAGTGAACACGAGGGTAAGCAGTTGTAGATTAGGATAGAAAGCTAATGGGAAGCTTATGGTGGGATCTTGTCAGCCATTAACAGGGTTTGGGCTTTTACCCTGAGTGAAATGAGAAGCCCCTGGAAAGTTTCGACAAGCAACAAGAAGCCCAGAGATTTCATCAGGCCTATGTTACACCTACAAGCAGGCTTCAGTATCCTCCCTTGTCACTGATATCTGTCTCTATTCCTTTCTAACTTCAAGCAATAATAATCCTCTCAGACATACAGAAGTCTCCTGACCTTGTATCTGCCTTTAACTTCAGCAGCAGATAGCCACGTGCATTCTTTTAATATGGCTTGGAAAATAATACACAGGGATTGACAAATACCCTTTTAAAAATTTATTTATTTATAATTTATTTGTTTTTCAATTTACATCCAAGTTAGATAGCATATAGTTCAACAATGATTTCAGGAGTAGATTCCTTAATGCGCCTTACTCATATAGCCCATCCCTCCCCCCCACAACCCCTCTAGCAACGCTCTGTTAGTTCTCCATATTTAAAAAGTCTCTGTTTTGTCCCCCTCCCTGTTTTTATATTATTTTTGCTTCCCTTCCCCTATGTTTATCTTTTCCGTATCTTAAAGTCCTTATAGGAGTGAAGTCAGATGAGAGACAAATACCCTTTTAACCAAGCATTACTGGACGAATCTCTTTTTACTTTAATTTATTTTTCACATTGATGTTTTGGTATTGTAATAACATTTTAAAAATCTGTCGAAGTCTGCAAAGAACTCTTTTGATGAATTTACATATCACCACAATCCAGTGATAGTAATCTGTGTTACATCAGGTCCAAGACTGAAGCCAGTGATGCCTACAATTCATATCCTGATTTCATATATTTTCTTCATATGCATTTTATCTCTTTCTTAAATAGAGAAGAACCTTCTTTTACACTCCTGATTTCAATGTTCCCTGGACATTTTTTTCTTCTTCTATCACTAACTTCTACTCACACAGGCAAAGCCAGTTATCTGGTTGCTAGATAAAAGGTATTATTATGGATTTTTCCGTTTGATCTATGTATCAAAAAATATAAGCACTAGGAATTTTATCACTTCTGCCATCTTCACATCAAACCAGTATAAGACAGACAACAGAATAAGCATGTTTTCTCTAAAGACTTCAACCCTTTCCCAGCCTGGACTGAGGGTCAGTCCATCGACTCTTGTTTAAACTATATCCACAAAGATAGCCTTGGAAAGCTGACATCTTGCACTTTTTCATCTTTCTCTCAATGTCAGGAATGTTGGGGTGGTCAGAGATGTTTATTAGGTCTCCTGATATCCTATATAGTCTTCATAGATTGAAATCTTACATTGGTCTCAAGATACAAAATATTTGGACCTATGATAACTAAAAGAATATCTTTGGGAGGCCGTGATTTGCCATGTTTGCAGTTATATGTGCTTCACTGTTCCTTATAAGTTTCTTTCTCTCTCTCTCTTTTTTTTTTTTTTGGCAATGACAATATGCTGCTATTAGATGATAGTATTGCCACCCAGTCTAGACTTCAAGGCTTCAACTCTTTTGGTTGAGCTGGAAGAAGTAAGCATATCATTTGTGATACACACAAAAATGATCAGTGTAAACCGCTATCTTAAAATGCAAATAAAAGACATCAGCATAGATCACTCTATTTTTTAACTGATGAACATTTATATATGGAGAATTTACGCATAGATCTCATTTGTGTAATTCAGTGAGTTTTGCCCATGTGTATACCCATAAAGCCAACACCCCAACTGATATAGATAACACTTCCATTACCTTGGGAACTTTCAGGTAACTTTTACATTATATGATTTTGTTTTTACATTCTCTGTACTTTTTAAGGGGGTAGGGTACACATAAAAGGGGGAAAACACCTTATTTACAAAACATGAGGCTATCCAGGATTAACTATAGTTCAAAAAGCATGTCTCCGCATAAATCACGTAGAGGAGGTGGGAGTATATATCCCAGCTCTGCCTGTAGAGTGTTACTTATGAGTCTGTGTTGTGCAAATGAATACTATGAATAGGAAAAAATGGAAGGGGGAATGTAGAACATTTAATGAAATAATAAGTTTCCAGAAACAATATGACACTTCCTTCAGTGTTTCTAAACCAGTATCTCTTGTCGAAACATTACTCTTAAGCACAAAAATAGACTTCATCTATTTGTTGGTTTGAAGACAAGTCTTCCCCTGGGACCTTTGTTGGTAGACCCAATTGCAAGATGGATGCAGCTTAGCTAAGTGACAGAGTGTCTCTGCATCTTATCAGTTATCTCCCATGTGCAGTACAACAAGGGAGTAGCAAGCTATCTTTGTGGGTGGGTCCTCTCTGTAGAAGGGCTTCTACCCCTCTGGAGATATTTATTCCCCCTCCCTTTTTGAGATATAATTACTAAATAATATTGTGTAACTAAAAGATGTGCAAGGTGATGATTTGATACAAGTATATATTGTAAAATGATTATCACAGAATTAGTTAATGCATTCTATTGTCTCATATCATTACTCTGTGTGTGTGTGTGTGTGTGTGTGTGTGTGGTCAGAATGTTTAAGTTGTATTTTTTTAGCAACTTTCATGTATATGATATAGTATTGTTAGCTACAATCAGCATACTATACCTTAGATCCCTAGATTTTACTCATCTTCTAATTGGAAGTTTGTATCCCCTGACCAATATCTCCCCATTTCTCACAACCCCCAGCCCCTGGCAACCATTCTGTTCTCCCTTTCTATGCATTTGTCTTATTTGACTCCACATGTAAATGATCTCATACAGTATTTGTCTTTCTCTGTGTGAGTTATTTCGTTGAGCGTTAAGTGTGCTTTCATCAAAAGGAAAGAAATAAAAATTCACTCCTGAAGATTAACAAGTTATTCACTCTTTCTAGACATTTCAGCTGAAATTTTCCAGCTAGACATATTTTCATATTTTATTTTTTGCTCCCCTAAAATAGCTTAGCAATTTGCAACATTTACAAAAATGCAAATAGTTTTTGTAAAATAGCTCTAAAGATTTCATATGTTAAGAAAATGATCAACTAAGAAACAAAACAAAACTCAAACAACTCAAAAGATTAAATGACATTTTAAATAATATATTATCAAAAGAAATGGTAAGGATTAAGGGAAGCTGTTCCTAAGTATCTTTAATATAGAGTGTTGTTCTATGCCCCTTAGATGATGATGATGATAATTGCAGAACTTAATGGCTCCTTCCTAGTGCCAGACTCTTAGATAAATACTTTGCATGAGTCACCTCATTGAATCCTTACCTGGAAATAGGCATAATTATTATCCTCAATTTGCAGTTAAATTAACTGAGACTTCAGGGAGCTGGGTGGCTCAGTTGTTTAAGTATCTGACTCTTGATTTTGGCTCAGGTCATGATCTCAAGGTTTGTGAGATCAAGCCCCACATTGGTGTCTATGCCTGTATTATGGAGCCTGCTTGGAATTCTCTCTCTCTCCCTCTCTTTCTGCCTCCCCTCTCCTCTCTCTCTTGCGAAATAAATAAATAAACTTAAATTAACTGAGACTGACTGTTTTAAATTATAAATACCTGACATGGCCCAACTGAAAAGCAGCAGACCCAGTAATCAAAACTAATTAGTATGATACCAAAGACCTTCAACTCAACTCTCAGGGCAATGTGTACAATCCATGAACATTTGCATCAATGTTGATGAAACACGCAGAGTCTTTGGCCTCACACCAGCTTCTCTGTGTGTACATCCAAAGATAATAATTAAAATTGGCTACATTTACAGCAGTTCTTAAGACAATTCCAGTGCATATGTTCTTGTAACAGCGAAAAACAAGGAATAAATAACATATCTGCAAAGACAAGGAATAAATAACAAGACCATTTTATCTATTAAATCAGTTTTTGGAGTTGTGTATAAACAATTTGTGTCTACATTCATTATCTATGAAAATTGGCTAAATACTATGGCATTAGAAGAAGTGAGTTGTTTTTTCCTAAATATGAAATTATTTTTAATGTATATAATCCAATGGTTCTTAACTATTTGCTGGACCCTCCACACACCAAAGTAGTAGAATGCACTATCAGTAAGAGTGGCTGACTGGAGCAGTGTCTGAAACGCAGGATGGAATAAGATGTGTATAAAAAGGACACTGTTGGCAATGATCTCCTTAGATCATTCTTTTTTTTTTTTAATGTTTTTTATTTATTTCTAAGAGAGAGAGAGAGACAGCGTGAGCAGGGGAGGATTAGAGAGAGAGGGAGTCACAGAATGAAACAGGCTCCAGACTCAGAGCTGGCAGTCAGCACAGAGCCCGACGCGGGGCTCGAACCCACGAACCGCGAGATCATGACCCAAGCGAAAGTCGGACGCTTAACCGACTAAGCCACCCAGGCGCCCCTTCCTTAGATCATTCTGATACAAACCCTGGTTTAGCTGAGAATCCTTGATGTCCTTTGTGACAACCACTATGGCTGCTAATTTCAATAGTGTGCTCTTTTGAATCTTGGTAAAAAACTAAAAAATCACAGAATATATTACTGGCAATATTCATGAAAGTATTTATTTGTAAATCAAACATCACCTATATAGTAACTGAACCACAAGACTTCCAGAAACTAGCCTAGAGGAGAGTCCATTTTGTCTTGTTTCATTAACGGAGATTCAAAAATTATTTGCTTTTCAGTGACAGGGAAACTGTTTTGTTTCCACACAAAATTAGTTAATAAATTTTACAAATTATAGTACTTATAAATAAAAAGTGATTTATAAATATTATCTTTATTGACATACCATAGTCTGTTTGATATGTATATATGATTCATAGTAAAAGTTCGGTTATTTCAGAGAGTAGTTTGTACTTTATCACTTTACATTCTAAGTATTTTGATGCTGAAAAATTGATGATCTGTTCAAGGTTAGACTGACAGATATCTTCAGATGACACTGTCAGATACTTAAGTTATTTATTCTGAATGTAACCACAATGCCAAATGTTGCTACAGAGTGTAGAGGAAAGTGTCATATCAATTAAGATGAAATCAGTAATGATCCATATGTTAAAAAGCCATAGTTGTCAGAGTTGACTCATTACTCAGGAACTGAAGTTTTATATATTCATGAATGTATTGGTGACATATTAACAATTTTCCTCTTTTTAAATCTATAGAAAGAGGGATGTAAAAGAAAACTTTCTTTTGTCATCAAGTTTCAAGCATTGTTTGAATTTAAAAAAAAAAAACAAAAAACTTTTGCAAATGGATGCCCCTTCTACATGTCTCTTTCATAGCTCTACCTTTCCACAAGAATATAAGCATCATCACAAGAGAGTGTCAGAAATCATCATTTTTCTCCATAACTTTCACACAGTACATTGCCTCTTGAAATCTGGTCTGTATCGCAGGTCTCTGTGAGCATCTCTTTATCAATCCTATGGAAATAGAAGCTCTTTGAAGGTAGAGTCATAGTGTTATCTTTGTTTCCCTGTTTGTAGCATAGAGATTTGACAGTGGTAGATTTTGAGTAAAAATTGTACTTTCCTGTGTTTGCTCTTCACATGAATGGCCTGAGCAAAGAGGTTGTGAAAACAAGCATTCCGCTTTCATGATATAAACCATGGGAGAGCGAAGACCTGTCGTTTCCACAAGCCGTATGACAAAACTAGGCTTTTTATAGTTGTCATAAGCACTTGTCTCAAAAATTTAAATAGCACTTTCTTATGGGGATATGATGTGATGTTTCAGGTTTCTTCTCTCTCATATATAATAAGAATTATTTAATATGTTTATTCACCATCTACTCCATGCAAGATTCTGAAGGAGGAGAGGAAAATGTAAGTTTGCTTCCGGACGTTACTGAGCATCTCAGAACTATAGCAATCAGTATTCAGCCATAGGTTACCCCGTGAAGACGCTGTAATTTAGGATAGAGGGTGTTAGAGGTAGACTCTAGACACTGCTCTGTGTGCCCCATTAGTGCAGTGCTGAGACACTCCTGAAACATCGTTTCAAAATATGTTTCCAACATCAGATTGTGGGTCATGCATTTAATCTGAAGTCGCTCTCTCTTTCTTGAACATTTTCAAACAGAGTGTGAATGGGCTTTGATTCTTATTAAGGATCTCACAGTGGAGATTTTACAATAGAGCGTTCTTGTTGATATTCAGGGATATGTGGGATGAGAAGGAATTGGAGGCTTAAGTGTAAATCTACTGATATCTCACTTGACCATGTTTTTATGTGTCTGGAATCAGGTTGCCAAACCAAAGTCAGGAAATCTGGGCAAGATTTTTTCTAAACCTAGGTCAGAGATAAAGAATATGGAAGCACAAAGATGGATTCCATAAATTTTTAAGTTAAATAAATATTCTCAAATATTATTACTTACTTCATTTGTCAAACCCAAATTAGAATAATATTTTATATATTAATGATGTAAAATTATAATCGATAACACATACATAATTAATATCTTCCTATATTAATTAGAAATTATGAATCAAAGTATATCTTATATTTCTGTTAGCATTAATATTTTGATTATTAAACCCCAACAGTTAGACTTTTCAGCTAAATAAAATTTTCTTTCTTTTATTAAAAGAGAGCTGTGAAGGAAAATACAATAAAACTAACTGATTTTTAATTCTAAACTATGGACTATTTTTACATTTAGCCAATCTACTAAACAATACAAAGTGATCTTAACAGCTATTCAAGAATGTGAACCAAAGACACCTATATAACATAAATTCTAAAATACAAATACATTTTATTAACTTTCACCTGCCAAGTTGGAAAAGAGGTCTGATATGATTTACAAATATGTTCACTGAGAGCTGGAACAATAAATAAAAAAACCATTTTAACTATATATTCTGTTTCCAGAGAAAAAAGGAATAGGGATTGTTTTTGTTTATTAAGAGCAAATGAATTCAGAGAATTTGCTAGTCCTAGTCCTTAATCAGGATCTCACCTCATTAGTACGAGTAGTTTTTTGTATTAGTTATTTCATCTGTTCTCCCTGGATACAAGAAAAGATGAGCAGATTATGAAATTTCTAAATAAAATTATCACTGTTAAAGTTTCCCATATACCTTAATTATAATTCACCTCTCTTTTTGCTACCATGACCTACTTAAGTCATTCGACACTTCACTACTTTGTCTTTTACTGCAATAAATTGTCCTCAATATTAGTATCTAAATATAATAATTAATATAGCATCTAAGAGTCAGACTAAGAGTCTGTCTTATCCTCCCTTATCTTTCCTACATAACCTATTTGGAGCTCACAAAGGACTTCATGATTGTTAACACTAATTGAGTGATTTCCCAACAGTTGGCCAGTGAAGGAAAAAGTGTGAGAGGTAAAGAAAGAAATGCAAATGAATATTGTCATTATTTGAAATGATCCTCAATTTTCAAAGAATTAAGAATAGAATAGTTTTGAATAAAAAGAAATGGATGTAATCTTCCCCTTTTTCAGAGGCAGAACCAGAGAATCAACTAACCAGAACCTCCCGATTCTGTTAATCTTGCATTAATCAGGGTTACTTTAAAAAGAAGTTTTTGTGACTCTAATGGTGAATGGAAAATTTAACCAATAAAGATTTAGTCCTTGTTTGAACTATTTTAAAGTATTTGCATTGTAGCATTATTCATTCCAGAGTCTCACCAATATACACCCATTCGGCTATTGTGAAGAAAATGTCTTCAAGCTTTTAGTCACATCAAAAAAGGCTGACTTAAAATTTAGATGACTGGGGTGCCTGGGTGGCTCATTCAGTTGACCATCTGACTCTTGATTTCATCTCGTGATCTCAGGTCATGAACCAGGGTTGCGGAATCAAGCCCCTCATTGGGCCCCTCACTAAGCCAGGAGTCTGCTTAAGATTCTCTCTCTTTGTCCCCTGTCCCTGTCCCCTGCTCTCTCCCTTTCTCTCTCTCTGTCTCTCTCAAAATAAATAAATACATACATACATAAATACATAAATAAATAAATAAATAAGTTAGGTGATGGAACCAGCTAATAACTGCCACAGGTGTTTTCCTAAATCTAGATATTGAAAAAAAAAATTATCTCCTATAGTAAAATGGTTGACTATAAATTTACAAAATCAAAGCAGAGTTCTGCTGAGTCATCCTTAAAGGGATGGGGACACCAAGTAATGGTTGACCCGATTAAGCTTTAATAAAGAGTCTACAATAGAAAATAAAGTGAAAGGTGTTTACTAAAGGAAGGATAAGATATCCCCAAAGCAAATAAATTAATTCCACATATTCTATGGTCAAAGGGCTGTGCTAATTTTTGAAGATACAGAAGTAAATCCATTCCTCATGGTCTAAAATTGAATGAATAAACAAAAATTAAATAACTAAATAAATAAGCATCTAGTAAACAAAAATATTTGTAAAATTATCAAATATAAATGTACTTACATTTATATTCATATAATAATTTATTTTATGAATTTTACAGTATATATTTGATATTTACATATATTAACATATGTACATATTTATATTCAGATGTATGAATAAACAGGCATATTCTGGAGATAACTGCAGTTCAGTTACAGACCTCTGCTATAAAGCAAATATTGTAATAATGTAAGTCCAATGAATTTTTGTGGTTTCCCACTGTATATACAAGTGATGTTCACAGTACACTGAAGTCCATTAAATGTTCAATAGCATTATGTTTTAAAAATCAGTGTACATACCAGAGTGTCTGAGTGGTTCAGATGGTTGAGTGCCTGACTTCAGCTCATTGTCTCATGGTTCATGAGTTCAAGATTCATGAGTTCAAGACTCACACCAGGCTCATTGCTGTCGGTGCAGAGCCCACTTTAGATCCTCTGTCCCCTCTTTCTCTGCGCCTCCCCAGCTGTCTCTTTCTCTCTCTCAAAAATGATTAAACATATACTTTAAAAAAAAACAGTTACATACCTTAATTTAAAAATGCTTTATTGTTTAAAAGTGCTAGCCATCATCTGAACTTCTAGTGAATCATAATTTTTTGCTGGTAGAGCATTTTGCTTTGATGTTGATGGCTTCTCACTGATCAGGTGGTTGCTAGAGTGGAGTGGCTATGGCAATTCTGAAAATAAAACAACAGTAAAGTTTGTCATAGCCATTAACTCTCTCTTTCATGAATAATTTTGTCTGTACTATGTGATGCTGGTTGATAGCGTTTTATCCACAATAGAACCACTTTCAAAATTGGAGTCAATCTTGTCAAACCTGCCAGTACTTTATTAACTAAATTTATTTAATATTCTTAACACTTTGTTTTAATTTCAACAATCTTCACGCCATTTTTATCAAGAGTAAGTCCATCTTAAGAAACTGTATTCTTTGTTCATCCATAGAGCTAACTCTTCGTCTGTTAAAATGTAACATGAGATTGTGGCAGTTCAGTCACATCTTCAGGCTTCACTTCTGATGTTAGTTCTTTTTCTGTCTTCACCATAACTGAAGTTTTGGTGAAGTTCATGGTTAACTGAAGTGTTGAACCCCTCAAGTCTTCCATGAAGATTGGAATAAACTTCTTCCAAACTCTTGTTTGTGTTGATATTTTAACCTCTTTCATGAATCCTGACTGTTCTTAATGACATCTAGAATGTTGAATTCTTTCAAGAAGTTTTTAAATTTACTTTGCACAAATCCATCAGAGGAATTACTATTTACGGCAGTCATAGCCCTACAAAACGTATTTCTTAATAACAAGACTTGAAATTCAAAGTTATTCCTTGATCCATGGGCTCCAGATGGATACTGAGTTAGCAGGCAATAAAACTACATTAATCTTATTGTACATCTCCATCAGAACTCTTGGATGACTAGGTGCATTGTCAATAAGCAGTCATATTTTGAAGGAAGCCTTGTTGTTTTTTGGTTTTTTTTTTGTTTGTTTTTTGAACAGTAGTTCTCAACAGTGGACTTAAAAATATTTGGGAAACCATACTGTAGATGGATGTGCTGTCATCCAGGCTTTGTTGTTCCATTTATACAACACAGGCAGAGTAGATTTAGCATAATTCTTAAGGACCCTAGGATTTTCAAAATGGCCAAAGAGCATTAGCTTCAGCTTAAAGTTACCGACTCCATTAGCCTCCAACAAGGTCAGCCTGTCATTTGCAGCTTTGAGACCAGGAATTGACTTCTCTCTAGGTATGAAAGTCCTAAATGGCATTGTCTTTCAATATAAGGCTGTTTTGTCTAAATTGAAAATCTGTTGTTTAGTATAGCCACCCTCATTAATTATCTCAGCTAGATCTTCTTGATAAGTTACTGCAGCTTCTACATCAGGATTTCCTGCTTCACCTTGCATTTTTATTTTATAGAGATGGCTTCTTTCCTTCAACCTAATAAACCAACCTCTGCTAGCTTCCACCTTTTCTTCTGCAGCTTCCTCTCATTCTTCATAGACTGAAGAGTTAGGGCCTTGCTCTAGATCAGGCTTTCGTTTAAAGGAATGCTGTGGCCGGTTGAATCTCCTGAACAGGTCAGTCAGACTTCCTTCCTCTCAACGATAAGACTGTTTCTTTTTCTTATCATGTGTGTGTTCACTGGAGTAGCATTTTTAATCTCCTTCAAGAACTTTTCTTTTGGGCTCACTGCTTGACTGTTTGGTACAAGGACCTAGCTTTTGGCCTACCTTGGCTTTTAACATGCCTTCCACACTAAGCTTAGTCATTTCTAGCTTTTGATTTAAAGTGAGAGGCATATGACTCTTCCTTTCACTTGAACACTTAGAGGCCATTGTAGGGTTGTTAGTTTGTCCAATTTCAATATTGTTGGCTCTCTGGGAATAGGGATGTCTGACCAGAAGCTGGAAGATGGGGAAATAGAACACATACAACGTTTATTGTGTAAGTTTGCCATCTTATATCATCAGCCTTTATTGTGGATCCCACAAACAATTTCAATAGTAACATCAAAGATCGCTGATCACAGATCACTACAACAAATATAATAATAGGAAGAAATTTTGACATATTGTGAGAATTGCCAAAATGTGCCAAAAATATATGAAATGAACAAATTATTTTGGAAAAAGGTGCCAGTGGACTTGCTGAACTCAGGGTTGCCACAAACCTTCAATTTATAAAAAAACACAATATCTGTGAAGTTCAATCTTGCAAAACTCAATGAAACAATATGTGCCCGTTATATAAGGGAAAGTAGGTGAGTTAACAGATAAAAGAATGTTCTACTTTAGATTGGGCCATCAGGGATCCTAGCTCTTGGGAGTGAATATTCATGCTAACACCTGAAAGTTGAGCAAAAGCGAGCTAACGGAAGGCGGGGATGCATTTCAAGCAATGGAACAAGTTTGAAAGTGCTGAAGGGAGAGAGAGATTTTTCTGTTGGATAAAAAGAAAGCAGGTCAGTGTGACTGGAACCTAATAAGGAAGAGACCACTGAACGATAATTTTGTGATTTTAGTGAAAGCAATTTCATCTTTTCAATTACTTGGGGGCAAAAATAGTGTTATATTTGGCTCTTCTTTCACACTCCATAAAATCTGGAAGTAATTCTTACAGGAGACACCTAAATATTTCCAGTTTCTGTCCACTTTTACCACGTGTCCCAGCTACCAACCTGTTTCATGTGAATGACTGCAAGAGCTTCTCAGTGATCTCTCCATTTCACACTTGTGCTGCTTCAGTCTGTTTTCAATGCAGTGACCACTTCTCCAACCTTCTCTCTCCCTCTGCCAGCTCTTCCCTTTACTCACATGGCTCCAGTCACATTAAAACACCATAAATGTACACAAAGTTGGCTAAGCTTTAGCTTCTGAGATCAGTTTTATGAAATTATTCAAATAATTTTATGAAAATATTCATGTAAAATTTTCCTATCAGGATTCCCAAGATGTAATTAAATATTAGCAGCTTAACATTATTATTGCTGATTATAAAATTGACCAGTCAAGAGAAACAAAGCATACCACTCATAGAGACTTTTAACTTTGTTGTTCTATTTTTAGTTGTTGTCGCCAGTTAATACAATACCACTTGAATTTAAACAATGCATTTTCCTTTATAAGGAACCTAGTCAAAAGAGTTATTACTTTCGTATTAATTTTGCAGTAAATCTGGACCACAATACTTTTTTAAATTGAAATATAGTTGACACCCAATGTTACATTAGTTTCAGGTGTTATGATGTGCTCACCATGAGTATAGCTACCATCTGCCACCATACAATGGCCATTCCAATATCATTGGCTGTGTTCTCTATGTTGTGCTTTTTTATCCCCATGACTTATTCATTCTGTAACCAGAAGTCTGTACCTTCTACCCCTTTTTACTCATTTTGCCCATCCCCTCAGCCCATGCCCTCTGGCTGTCATCAGGGAGACAAATAGTATCATAGAGAATCACTTTTTAGATTTTAGGTGGCTGAAAAGGCACAAAACCAGTACCCCTTAAGGAAAGCTGCACTATAAGCTGTGAGCACACAGACCTCACAACAGTGCATGGCTCCTATATGTTTTGGAGTGAGTGAAAGTGCCACGAAGTCCTTAACCTCCACAAAAAGTTGAAGGGTGTAATCATGAGGATATTGCAACAAATCTATGATCCTCCTTTGTTACTCATTTGCAATTTTTCACTTTCATTTTCTTATCCTTGCATCAGGTATCTGAAAGTAAGTACAAAAGCGACTTGAAGAAAACAACTAACTCCAGATAAGTTATAATCACACTATCTGTTGCTCTTTAGATTTTTTAATAGTAGTTTTATTCTTACTACTCAAAGAATAAATAAAAAGCACTTTATGACAAGGACCAATCATGTTTTAAAAAATAATGTTCTCTGCAATAGTGAGAACACTATCAATTCCACTCTCTGCACTACTTACCACTTACTTGAAAGAAGCATTATGGGACTCATTGCCTCATCTGGTTAATTTTAAAGCTAGTGAACTAGCTAGTCTCTGTGCATAAAAAAATGAGACATATGGTCTATATTCTAAGCAATCAATTATTTGTGAAGTGATAGCACAAAAGAGAAATATGTGTAGCAAGGTTCCTAAGCCCTTTTCAGGAAGATTTTCCTACCAAGAGAGTATTTAACTGTATGTATAATATTATAAAATATGCTTTTTGGAGTGATATTTGAGCTCCATAAGAGGAAAGGTAGATTCCTGATAAATAATAATAGAAACACATTATTGTTTAAAACTCTCCATAATACTACATTCTTAATGGGTACTTCATGTGAATTCATGTTTCTTTTCTGGCAAAAATGTAATTTTCTAGACAAATATCTAAGCTTCATTATATATGAATATAAAATATGTCTATTGTAAAGCAGACTATTTTTCTCTAGTGTGTTTAATGAAATTTATCATGACAAAAGTATAATTCTTAGTTTATCCTAGAGTCTGTTTCTCCTTTTTAAATAAAACTTATATTTAAGCATATAAATTAAATAGCTATATTCATTGCTTAGGAAACTATGATCATTTCTTTTCTAGTGAAATGGGAGGCATCATGTAATGGGACCTAATAGAACATGAGTAAAGTATTAAACTATAGAGCAAAAGTAATCAAAATCTATATTTGTATCAATGTTGTCATGTTACCTGACTTTCTGTAGTGTTACATATGGTGTCATTAATTTAAAAGAAATATGACCATAAGACAATATGTAAACTTTAATTAGGGATAAAGTTCATATCTTCTAGTACATGGATACTTTTAAGTTAAAATTCTTAATGAATCAGTAACTGATTAGCTGTTTTAACTGGGAAATAAAGAAAATATACATATTTGTTCAAATTGCAACATTATAAATAAACCATAGAACATATTTTCATTGATATACATGTATATGGATATTTCCAGTTATATACCTATATACACATGTGTATATGTCTATATTTAATATGGATACATGTACATGTTTATTATATATGATATATATGTTTATATATATTAAAATGATGACAATATTTGAGAATTAAGTTTGTGGTACTCATCATCTACCTTACAATGAAGAAGGAGAAGTCTTGGAAGAAGAATTTTATCATTTCCTTATTCATTAATAGGATTGATGGCAATACTTTCAATCTTCCTCAATTAACAAAATAATTAATTAAAACCTAGGTACTCTGAGCCCCAAGTTAAGGGATGGTGGGTTGAATACAGTATAATATTTGGTCCTAAACATCAAAGTTCTTGTAATCACGTTCTAAGGCAAAAGTATAAATGTACATGTAGTAACCGAAAGTCACATATATGGAGAACAAATCAAGCCAGTAACTGAATGGTAGCTGTCACCCATAACGAGGACTGACATGAAAGCTGGATCCAGTCAGAAGAACCAAGTACTATCTGGACTACTTATATGTTCTTCCTCCAGGTATTGACCTAGAGATGTGGAGATAAGGACAGACCTTTGGAAGCAGAACTGAAAGATAAACAGAAACGGCAGAGGATAGACATGCATGTCAAAACTACAGGAAGGAAGGCAAGTCATGTATAAACAGAAGCTAAGATTAAGTAAAAGCCATGAAGCGCAGAATAGACATGCAGACTAAAAGTGAAGAGCTAATAGTAGCCACAGGAAGGGTGTAAGTAGAGACAAAAAGAACTGACCTAATTTTAATGAGAAAGCATAACATTTCCCCACTATTGTGGAGATGCTTGAAATACATTCAAAAGTCCCTGAGACCATTTCAATTTAAGCTGTGGGAGCTGGTCATGTTCCTGGATACCATAGCATGAAATAAACATGTGTGGCTGACACTCCTGTGCTTTTAATTTCATGTGCATCTTTACAGTGAAGCACCCATCTCATTATTATATGTGGTTACCTCATGCATTATTTTCCTATTGCTGTTGCAACAAATTACCACATGTGGCTTAAAACAACACAAGTTTATGTCATGTAATCTAGAGGACAAAAGTCCTCGGTGGGTCTTGCTGTGTGAAAATCCATGTGTTGGAAGGCAGCCAGCATTCCTTCAGAAAGGAAAGGCTCTAGGGGAGACTCCATTCCCTTTCCCTTTTCCAGCTTCTTAATTTCTTGACTCTTTCTTTCTTTTTAATTAATGGATAAGTGACATATAATATTCTATTAGTTTCAGGTGTACATCATAGTGATTTAATAGCTTTACACATTACAAAACGATCCTTGTGGTAAGTCTAGTTACCATCTGTGACCATACAAAGTTATAACAATAGTATTGCCTATATTCCATATATTGTACATTACATCCCCATGACTTTTTAAATTTATAACCAAAAATTTGACCTCTGAATCCCCTTCATCTATCTTGCCTGCCCTCCAGCCTCTCTGTCCTCTGGTAAATGAGAGTTTGTTTTCTTTGTTCATGAGTCTGTTTCTGTTCTGTTTTGTTTGTCCTGTTTCTTTAGGTTCCATGTATATATGAAATCAAATAATATTTGTATTTCTCAATAAGACTTAGCATAATACTTTCTGGATCCATCCATGTTGTCACAAAAGGCAAGATTTCTTCTACCTTATGGCTAAATGGTATTCTGATATATATGTATGTATATATAGGTATCACGTCTTTTGTATTCATTCATCTATCAAAGGGCACATAGGTTGCTTCCACATCTTGGCTACTATAAATAATGCTGCAATTAAATAGGGGTGCATATATCTCTTCAGATTGAGGATTTATTTTCTTCAGAAAAATATCTAAAGTGGAATTGCTGGACCATATATATCTCTATTTCTGACTCAGACTTTCCTGCTTCCCTTTCATAAGCACCCTGGTGATTACAGTAGACTCACCTGAACGCCAGTAAAATCTCCCCATCTCAATTAACTTAAACACGTCTGCCAGGTCTCTTATGGCATGTAAGGTGACATATCCACAGGTTTTTCGAATTAGGAGGTGAACATTTTTAAAGGACCTTTACTTTTCCAACCATACTTCACGTAATGAACGTTCTAGGCGCTAGTTGACAAACAGCTTTACAGAAGGCTATGTCATGGAACTTTATTAGTAGGAGAAAAACCTTTAGATTTGACTAGCCAAGGAAGTCATTAAAGAAGAGAAGAAAGTTGGATAGAATTGTGAAAGTCAGATGAATTTTTTATTGTTAGAGAGGAGGAATTCAATTCCAAGGTGTGAGTAGAGGAGAAAGGTGGAAAAAGAAACAGGTTCAAAGAGAGGTATATCAGTAGTCTGGTAGAGGTAGCATATGCACACAAGAGAATAGATGGGAGGCAGTGGCAAAGTTAGATTTGGTAAAAAATGTGGATCTTATGAAAATCTAGCAAAAAGTCTTTCATGGACTTTCCAATATAGTAACAGTATAGGCTGTGGTGAAGACAGTGTCCTAAGGGAAAATTCCAAGTAGCTATTACAGTGTAAAGTCGCAAAGTGTGCCTACCTGAACTAGGGAGTAACAGATACAATGGAAATTGAAGGGAGAATATAAATAAAAATATTTATTTGAGAAATACAGATATATAAAATATTTACTTGTTGAGTGTAGATAGATGCCGTTAAAACATTTTCTTTTTCTTCTTAAATATTTATTTATCAGATAACACTCATTGTCAATTAGGATGAATTAATAATTTTATGAAAAAATCATAGCAACAAATACAAACTAATATTTTTATCTATTATAATTCATACTTAGGCATAATTATACATTTATACTTATTCTTACATGTGAACATGAGTAATATTGCTGATATTCAAGGTAAAAATTAAGTTTCAAAAAAGAAGAGAACTGTGTTGCTTTTACATTTTGACTCTATTCAGGAGGCTTTATGGTTCTTCTTGGTTTGGTCCTGATAGTTTCATTTTCACATATAGCCTAAATTAAAGCTTGCTCTATTGCTACTAGATTGATGTACATATTGTCTCAGGAAAGAAAAGAAGGAAGGTGGTGCGGAGGGAGGAATGAAGAAAGAATCAATTCTGTTTGGTTTATGAAGGCCTGTTTTGGAAACATTCTACTTCTACTAATGCAGAAGTAATATATGTTCATGCCAACCAAAGCTACCTAATCTCTACTATAAGGAAATAACAGTAACTCTGAAAACAAGATCTATCTTGAATACTATGGTCTTTGAAGCTAGACAGTAGATAAGGTACTCACTGTAAAAAAAATGATGGTGAACAGTTCGAAGAATGATTTGCTATGTGCCAGATTCTTGATATGATTTAATTTTGTAACAATACTACAGTCTCATGTGAGGATACTGAAATTCAGAGAGGTTAAATGTTTGTGGTCACATGGCTAGAAATTGGTGATTGGTGTGTGGTATTTCCATCCTTGCTACACCATTGCTGAAACTCTTTATGTGAAATAGCACTGCCACTCTGAAAATTAGGAGTTTGAATCACACGTTCTTCAATGTCCATCCCAGTGCTAATATTTTATAAATATTAGTCTAGCTGGAATAGGAATCTGACTCTTAGCTTTCTTGTGATAATACAAAGGATATTTTTATAGCATTTGCTTTTTATTTGACTTAGTTTGATCTAATTAGACCTGATTGAAGACAGGCAAGCATAAGCCAGAGGTAAAGCACAATTCTTAGTAGCTAAATTGTTTAAGTAGTTACATTGATGTATGTCATTTAGTGACTTTGATTGAATTCATTGTGGTGTAGCTTTTAAATTTAAACACCCAACAAAACTTAATGGTATCCAAAAAAACTAAGAGTCTAAAGGAAACAATGGTTCTCAGCACCCCAATCAGCATTAAAAAAGGAAACAACAAACAAAAACTTAACTGTGTATCAGATTGTTGATCTGTGTGTTTCTCAAACCTGTCTGCACATTTGAATGATCTAGAAATTTTTGAATGACCAATATCTGGACCCCTCTACAATGAAATTCTGATTTAATTGGTCTATTGTGAGGATGGATGATCTACATTTTTAAATATCACTTTAAGTTTACATCTATTATGGATGCTGCTGTAAGAACCTCACTATAAACAGTAAGGAAAGAATGTTTCTTCCTGCTTGGCAGTGATACAATATTTATTGCTGTTACAGTAAGTTATTAAGAAAGGATTTTTCAATGGACAATCCACATGCTAGACTTTTCAGAACATGAGGGGTTCTTACTGTATGCCAAAATAAAGCTCTGGAGCCATATGATAAAAACACAAGTATAGGTGATTTTTTTGTGAGGGCCCAGAAACTACCGCCATTTGAATAATGTGTCTTTTCATTCCATGAGTATCTATTTTTTTTTCTTTGTTTTTCAGTAGTGGCAGTGGATGAAAATATTTTCAGGTTACAAATTTCCAAATGGGCAACACTGAAAACATTGTATCTACTTGGCCATTTGATAAAAGATGAGAGGCCTGAGGGAAGGAAAAGTACAAGGAACTTTTGCCTTTGTCATGAGGATTTACAATTATAGAAGGTCATGTCTGGGTTGCGTTTTCTAGGATGGCTTTGTATTTTTATATGCTCCTGCCAGGCTTCTCAGAATGTTGTTACTCACCCTGTTAAACAGACAAAGGGAAAACCAGAAAGGATATGATTGTTCTCGGACTGGCTTCTTATAAAGAGTGCACACTTGCGTTTTGTATTTATAATTTAATGCTAGCATTATCATTCTAACAAAACTTTATAAAGGCCTGTAGGGAAATAGTTATGATATTACAGCATGGGTGGGTTCTCCCCATAAGCCAGCGTTTCCAAATCTGTGGTTGTATTTGGGAATTTGCTAGCTTTTGTGATTTAACATACTTAGAAGAGTAACGTACGTTTAAACAAATTGTTGTTCCAAGTTCAAAATCCCACCAACTGCCTCAGAAAATAAAGTGGGAAAATGGTTTCTCTAAAACAAAAAGTGAAGTTGGAAAGCAAGTGTTTTACTGGTAATCCTGGGTAAATAAGGGTGGAGGGTTTCAATTCCTCTCCAGAGCAAAAGCAACAACAACAACATCAACAACAACAACAACAACAACAAACAAACCAAAAAACTACATCTTGTGAGTCATATGTGATGTGAATAGAGATCTGTCTATACTTGTTTGGTTCTAACCATTTTCACATAAGGGGAGAACTAGAAAGCTACTAAAAATTTTTTTTGCTGTTCTGGAGAATGGAAACAGTATTTTAAAGCATCCTTGAGATAAAACATCCAAAGGATGTCCTCTGCCTAAGTTGAACTCTTAGGTGAACCGAGTATGTGAGTTCCCTGGCCCCTTGTCCTTCTGTCACACCATTAGGGAAAGAGATCAGTCTTCGGGTGGAATTCAACCAACCACAACTGTGTCCTGGCTATTGAACCAATCTCACAGGAGGACAGACTGGAGATAGATCAGTCTGTGTTCTGACTTCCATCTGCACTACTCTCACATAAAAGACCTGCTGATGTATATGTTGACTGGTCCAAGAGCCTCTTTGACAGAGAACAGTCTTTTCTTACAGTTAATGGTGGCTCGTTACAATTAATTTGAAGAATTGAATTACACTAGGGTTTTGGTAAGAAGTGATGATTTTACCAACCACGTTTATGGGAATTGAAGGGTAGCTTTATGTCGAATGCTGAATAGAACTTCACTCAAAGACAGATTTAAAAAGTTTTTTGTCTATTTCTCAGTATCTTTACATTTTTGCCAGCATTATGTCCCTTTTCATGCCTTTTTACAAAAAGAACCCGTCATTTCTGGTCCTACTTTTCCCAGTTCCAAGTACTCCCCATTGGGTCTCAGTTTTTCTCTTTTATTTCATGCAATCAAAGTGATCTAAGTCAGATTTCTTTTAAATGCATACTTGCTCCATCTCTTAAAACCTTTTCAGCTATGTGGAAAGTCACAAAAATGACCATAACAATCTGTATTCAATAGATCAAGAATTCTCTACTAAGAATTCTCCACTTGCCAGAAACCACTGTCCTTAGGATGAATGGATAGTTATAAATATCCAAATTTTTTTCAGCTACAAAATTATTCATTTTCAATTCTATACAAAAGTCTTTCTTTCATTTGTTTTATCCCAACCACATTTAAACATGCTTTCGCTGCTTCCACATGAAAGGATAAAACACATAGTCACACATTTGAATCCATGTCAAATGCATGCATTCAAACCACAGGGTCAATTATAAACAGATAGTTTCCTGGGGCACCTGGGTAGCTCAGTCGGTAGGGCGACCAGCTTCAGCTCAGATCATGATATCATAGTTTGTGAGTTCGAGCCCTGCATCAGGCTCTGTCCTGACAGCTCAGAGCCTGGAGCCTGCTTCAGACTGTGTGTGTGTGTGTCTCTCTCTCTGTCCCTCCCCCACTCATGCTCTGTTTCTGTCTCTTTCCTCAAAAATAAATAAAGATTTTTAAAAACCCAGATAGTTCCCTAATTCCATTTTCTCTGGCTTAATGGACAGCTCATTTACCTCAAACTCAGTATGTCCAAAACCAGATTTACCAACTTTTATTACCATTTCGACCATTCTCCAGGTCTCTCTCATTAAATAACCTGCAATTACTCAACTTTGGAAATATTTTCCATTTGTGTGTGTGTGTGTGTGTGTGTGTGTGTGTGTGTGTCCCATTGCATTTAAGAATCCCCAGATCCAGTTGATCGATTCTACCTCTTCAAGGTCTCTTAAGTCATATGTTGTTTCAGCATACTGTCACTAGCATGAATCACCACAGCTTTGTCCTGACCACTGTGGCAATCTCATATTGCTTTACTTGCATCTACTTGCCCTGATCCAAAACATTTCCTTTCTTAACAAGTTTATGAAATATTTTATAATCATAATTTTCTTAAGATTAAACCAAAACTTCTGGGTAAGGCAAGCAGGCACTTTTATCTTTATTTTACTGAGGATCACAGAGGTTTAATGGCTTGTGCAAGGCAGTAGGCCAGGAATTCTAATCTACCAGAGAAATGTTCCATGCTCGGTTCTAATCTGGATTCTAATCCAGTGTTTATCAAATGTAATGAAAACACTATTTTCAAAATAAAATTCAGCTGTGTTAGTTCTGCTTTAAACTTTCCAGTGAATTCCCATTGCTTTTGTTATAGAATCTGAAACATTTAATACAGCTTATAAAGGTCTCCACATGAAGCCTTAACTTCGTTCCCAGACCCATTTCACCATACTCTGTACTCAGATATTCTAGACTCTTACAGTGTCTCAAAGATGACAGATTCTTAATGTTAGTCTGAAGCTTTGCATATGCCATATCCTCTGTTTAGATTGAGCTGATTTATCTAGTTCTGTAGTTTCACTTTAATAATGTCCACTTTTTCTTATAATCTGAGAATTATATCAATTTGTCAGAAAGTCTTCCTTAAACCCACAGACTAGGTTAAAATCTTCTGATAGATGCTCTTTTAACACATTGCTTTTCTCTGTACATTACACATGCACTTATTCTGTCTAGAAAATCTACTCCATGAGGACAGCCACTCTCTCTGTCTTATTCTTGCTGTATTCCAGTGCTTCGGAATTGTATTTTGCATTGACAATAAGAGACAACACACTGAGCATATTATGTAATATCATTGGCCACGTTATGTCATATAATGTAATAGTCCTCAATATTTTGCTATCTGTATTCACTTATGTTTTCAGACTACGGCCACACTGTAGCATAAATATTTTGAACTGAAAATTATACACTCACTTATAGTCTTCACCTGAACAAACACTGGTTTACTGCTTTTCTTCACCCTAATAAACTTTCAGAACTAAGTGCTGGGGAGACTGGTCTCCTTGGATGAATAGATCAGTAAGGCATAAAGACAGAAAGGTAAGGATTTGACAAGTTGCTTTTGGAATAAAAGAGGAGTACAAGAGGGAGCCTTGGCTTCCAGATATCATTTTAAAAAGAACTATTAAAAACAATAAGGAGAGGAATGGCTTTCTAGAGATCACATTTATGCTCCCTTTTTTCCCCCTGAGACATACTGAGATGATATTTTGTTTTAGCCAGAGATTCATTTGAAGTGTTGAATATACGTGGGTTTTTTTTTTTTTTTATTTTTTGGGTTTTTTTTTTTTTGTAAATTGTACCTCATCCTAAAGTTTGTAACAAAGGAAAACAGGGAAAGAGTAGTCAGTCATTTCAGAGACTGAAGAAACCACAATAATGGCTCTTCTCAAGATACAGTCATTGTAGAAAAAAAATATGTAAATACAATTGAAAACAGTTTAAGCAGAGAGGGTGGAAATATTAGCACTGTTTTATAACCCCTTAAGTTCCAGTGTAATTAATGCTTGCATCATTTAATGCACTGCTGGCTGTTGTCACCCATTGTCAAATACAAATATCTGATATGAAACATATTTGGGTGTTGGAGGGCTTCTCAAGGACAAGTCACAGATGTCAAAGAGGTCCCAGCCATGGATTGTTCCTGGGTCCCACCTGAGTAAACACAAGCCAAATTTGTCTCAGAGACCCTAAACCCCTGAAGTTGGGGAGGCCAAAATGGTGAAATAGGGCACATAGAAGCACTAGGCAATGTAGCGATAGTGAGGCGTGGGCTGCAGGTGCCATATGTTTAAATTATTTTCTGAAAAGTAGGTCCTGTGGCAGTTATTGATTAGATCATTTCCTTGAAGCTCAAATACTGAAGTCTACCTTCACCTTAGATACACAGTGGTTCTGAAAAGAGTCAGCTTCTGCTGTTATTATGAGTCCAGACAAAGGGCTCATGCAGAGAATGCTAGACATGATTACGACATGCTCTAACTTTGAAGGTACTGTCCAAGGACTTCAGGCAGCTTGTGGATATTGAATCACTAGAGGTCATTCCCATCTACGTTCTATGGAAAGAAGATGTCAGAAAGTAAAAGAGTAATGAAGAAAAACGATACTATCCCTGCTCTTCTCCTCAGTTTTTGCCAAATGAACATTCCCAAAGTCCCCAATCTAGAGAAAGATTTTTTTTCCGGGATACACTGAAAAAGAGAGGTCACAGAAGGCTTTTTTCGTATCTTGGATTGGGCTCAGAGCAGGTGACATAAAGTAAGACTGCAAAATGTTTGACCCTGTAGGGAAACATTATGCTTTTTGAAATCAATAATTTGTCAGCACAAAGAAAACATTCTGATATACTGAATATTCCCTAAGTTCCACAGACTTGTACCTTCTAATCATGTAAGTGTATTACCAAAAAAAAAAAAAAGAAGCAAACAAATTTGTATGGCTGTGAGTAGAGTGTGGTAGTTTGGATAGGCCTATTTTTAATGAATTGTCACAATACATCTTGAATTCAGAGTGCCCTAGGGTGTTTTATGAGGTAGCAGCATATTTTCAGCATAGGATTTGAAGAAATGATAGAACTGAATATTTAAAAGCTAATGAGAATAAAGAAAAATGCCTTTGTTGTCTCAAAGGGTTTTATTATTTTGAAAGGATACTCAAAGTTAGTGCTTCTCAACCTTCTTCCTGGCATGCTATGCATAGAGAATAATAACACTGGTATGAGGACACAAGAATAATTGAGGAGAATGCTTAGGGCAAGGAGGTTGCCAGGCCAGGTGACCCCAGAAGCTATAAACCCAACACTCAATAGTGATAGGAAGGAATGCATCAGCACTTAAAAAGAAAAGAAAACAAAACAAAACCCTCTTTATTGAGGTAAGGTTGACAGCCAAAAAGCCAAGCAAACTTAATGCATATGACTTGATGAATTTGACAAAAGTAAACACTGTGCAATCATCACTACGATCAGTACCATAAGCTTATCCATCACCTTCAAAAATTTCCTCCTGTCACCTTTATTTTATTATTTTCCTAATTACTTTCTTTTCTTTTGTGGAAAGAGTATTAACAGATCTACTCCCTAAGCAAATTTTTAAGTATGGGATACAGTATTATTAGTTATAAGCCCTATAGTGTATGGTAGGTCACCAGAAGGTATTCATCTTATGTACTGAAACTTTGTACCCTTTGACTAACACCTCCCCACCACCCCCTATCCTCACAGCCGCTGGTACCACTTCTACTCTCTGGCTCTATGAGTTTGGCTATTTTAGGTTTCTCATAAAAATGGGATCATGCAGTATTTGTCCTTCTGCGTCTGGCTTATTTCACTGGGCATAATGTCCTCCAGCACATAAACCTGGCATTGCAAGCCAGCTGCACTGATGCATGGACTGGGGAGTTCCAGCCGCATGTATTTCAGAGGAGTAGTTAACTTTTCTGGACAGAAAAGCTCATTGGGATCATGATTTCACTGGAAGGCTAGTTCATGTATGTTTTCAAATTTATTATTGCATATTAGCTTATAACTGCTTCTTGTTGTCATATTTTCCTGAATCAGTAGTTTTCCCTGCTTTGTTCAGTATTTTATTTACAACTCTTATCTGATTTTCTTGGCTTAACTTCCCAGGATGTATATCTATCTCAACTAATCTTTTTGAAGACATAGCATTTGGTTTGTTTAATTTTCTAAAGTATGTTTTTTGTTCACTGTTTTATTGATCTCTGCCAATACCTTTATTGTTTCATTTGATAGATTGTCATTTTTGATTGATTAATTAATTGATTGCTCTGGCTTCTTTAAAACAATTTTGTTGGGTTGAAAGCCTTCCTCATTTAAGAAAAAAATATTGTGATCATGGAATCATCTACATATAGCAATTACCCTTCTTTGTGTAAAATTCTGTACGTTTTGATAAGCACATATAGCTGTGTAACAGCAACAATAATCAAAATGTAGAAAATTCCATCACTCCTCAATTTCTCATGTGCCCCTTTGTAGTTGACAATGACCGTATCCCCACTCTCTAGCAACCACTGATGTGCTTTCTGTCTATATAGTCGTTTCTAGAATGTAATATAAATTGAGTCATACTGCATGTAAGCTTTGATATGGCTTCTTTTATCTGGCATAACGAAATTATAATATATACATGTTACTTCATATATCAGTATTTATTTCTCTTTATTGCTGAATACTCTCTTGTATGGATATGCCACAATCTATCTATTCAAGTAAGACCCTTTTTTTTTAATGTTTATTTATTTTTGAGAGTGAGACAGAGACACAACATGAGCAGGGGAGGGGCAGACAGAGAGAGGGAGACACAGAATTTGAAGCAGACTCCAGGCTCTGAATTATCAGCAGAGCCTAGTGTGGCAGGGCTTGAACTCACAAACCATGAGATCATGACCAGAGCAGAAGTCAGAGATTTAACTGACTGAGCCACCCAGGTGCCCCAGGTAAGAAACTTTGTGTGTCTCCCCAAGTGACATACTTTTTGTTGTTTTCAGTTTTTGCTGATTATTTAACAAGCTGTCAAACTCATTTATGTACAGGCTTTTTTGTGAGTATGAGTTTTCATTTCACTTGAATAAACCCTAGCAGTGAATTCAATGAGTGATATGTTAAGCGTGTGTTTACTTTTAAAAGAAACTGTGGAACTACTCTCCAAAATGTCTATAATATGTTACTATTAACAATGTATGAGAGTTCCAGGGGCTCTGCACCCTGTGAGCTCTGGGTATTATCAGATTTTTTTTTGTTTCTATTTTTAGAACCATTTTCATAGGTGAGTGTTGGGAACCATTCTGAGCCCACTAGTCGAGAAAACTCCTGGTGAGGTTAAAGCAAGTTTGCACGGTCTCTTGCCAATCAGATGACGACCTATATCCACCCCCACTCAATTATTTCTGCTTGAGCACTGACCCCTAAGGTACCTTGTTGATCAATATCGGGAGTGACTTGTCCCCTTGTTCCGGCCCTGGTATGATGATTGCACCTTGTGAAGGAACTTATTGTGGGAACTTCTTTTGATTATGGGAACAGACATCGTGTCTCTAGAAGGTCCTGTTTCACTCCATACTTTCCCTTGAGCTATGAACAGGCTAATGACCCCTAGTCATAAAAGATTGACCTTTACATGTATAATTCTGTTTCTACCGTTGCATTAGTCCAAGATGTTCATACAGCTCACCATGTAAATCAACTAACCAAAAATGTCTCTCATGCCCTAGCTATTCTAGAAATCATAAAAGTAGGCACAAAGGTAAATGCACTCGAAGAGGCTATTCTATGTATTGGAAATAAGCTAAACTCTTTAAAGGTATGGTTGGCTCTCTGGTGCAATAAAGCATATAACTGGAAAACCAAGTCTTGCCCGGAGACAAAGAGCCTAACTTAGAGAGAAGGAACAGATAAGGGCAGAAGATAAGTTAGTACATACACCTTTGCTAACTGATGGTGTATAACAGCCCCTTCCCTAAGGCCTACTTTCCACAAACACCTCCCCTTACCCTGGCAGCTGTGATGAGGATGGATAAGAGTATCTACAAACCTATGACTTAATCTTAGTGTTATTAAAATGTGAACAGCTTGTTATTTTCTTAGTTACTCAACTTCACTATAATTGGGGCTGTTCTGCGAGAAGACTTCTGTAAAACCTGTTTCTATACATTTTCCAAAAACACCTTATCACAAAGAGCTATCCATTGTAAAAATTCCATTTCCTGATGCCGTGTTAACTTTTGACCTATAAATAAAGACACCAAAACTGACAGGACAGATATGCCTGCCTGGTGATCAGAAAGGATCTCAGGGCTCTCTCACTCTCTTTCGCCGACACCGTCCATCCTTCAGAGACCCCTGGACCTGTTGGAGCCAGCACAGCCTCCGACAGGTGAGTAGTGGTATCATATTACAATGTCAGTTGAATTAAAAAAAAATTTTTTTTTAAGAATGGGAGCCATAACAGCATATCATTTGTTGAGCCAGAGAAAAGTTAAAAGTTGGTTTTGTAGGGAAAAAAGGGGGAAATGCAGGTGCATTGCCTTTATTTATTTATTTGTTTATTTTAATTTTAAATGTTTATTTATTTTTGAGAGAGAGAGACAGAACATGATCAGGGAGGTGCAGAGAGAAAGAAGGACATACAATTTGAAGCAAGCTCCAGGCTCTGAGCTATCAACACAGAACCCAATGTGGGGCTCGAACCCATGAGCTTTGAAATCATGACCTGAGCTGATGTCGGATGCCCAATCCATTGAACCACCCAGGTATTCTGCAGTTTCTTTAAATGTAAGAACAAAATTCAGTTTTCACATGAAAGAGTTGGCTTTTAGTTAAGAGCTCTTGGATCATTTGTGGTAAAAATATTAATGGTCATATTTGTGGGTTGAGATGCTTATATGCAAGTAAATTTATGGATGAGGACTTGTGGAAGTTCTCTGCTGAGATTTTCTTAGTAAACTAGGATGCAATATCATGAGCTGAAAGTAAGCGAATGTAAAAATCGTTGTTGGTTTCAGAGAAGAGTTGATGGTAATTAATTGTGATACAGTAGAATGAAAGCATGCATCACAAGAAACAAATATTGGAAAAATTTCTGTAAAAGAATAGATACTAAATATTTTAGATTTTGCAGGTCATATGGTCTCTGTTGCAACTATTGAACTTTGCCATTGTATTGTGAAAACTACCATAGAAAACAGCAAAAGAATAAATGTGGTTACATTCCAGTATATATTTATAGACACTGACATTTGAATTTTGGGTCATTTCACACATGACAAAATAGTAGTATTATTTTGAATTATCGTACTATTAAACAATGTAAAAACCATTTTTAGCTTGCAGACCATACCTATCATGATAGTTGTCAACTATTTACCATTGTCAAATCTCTGAAACTTACACATTAAAGGCATACATTTCATTGAATGTAAGTTATGCTTTTAACAGCTGATTTTTAAATAATAGTGTCACAAATTATCTAGTAACTCTTTCTCCAAAACATACAAGACAAGAAAAGTTTGTAAAGTGATAAAGGACATAAAAGATTATATACAGAGACATGTTCTTGGAAATACTGACATGATAACATAAATAAGTTCAATTCTTTTCAAATTAATCTATTAATTCAACTCATTTACCATCATTGAAAAACAAAAAGTTGGATTCAGCATTTTTTCCTCAGATATCTGATAAATTCACTTTAAAATTTATGGAGGAAAAAAAAAGTGCAAGAATTGTTAGCTCAATTTTAAGACAGTAGAATAAAGAAAAGTTATTTGGCCCAGCATAAGACATGTTACAAAGATCTGGTAATATAAAAGCAGCAGAAAGGAAAAAAGAAAGCTTGAAAACATTTTATTTCTAAGGTATTTAGTAAATTATGAAGGGAGCACAAATCAGCAGAGGAAGAGGTAAATTCTGATATAGATAGTGTGGAACTGAATTAACATATCTGGGTGACCAATAGGCACATGAAAAGACACTTACCATCACCCATTTTCAGGGAGATGCAAATCAAAAGCACAATGAGATGCTACTTCACACCTGTCAGAATGGGTAAAATTAACAACACAAGAAATAACAAGTGTTAACAAGGATTTGGAGAAAAAAGAACATTTCATTCACTGTTGGTGGGGATGCAAACTGGTGTAGCCACTTTGGAAAGCAATATGGAGGCTCCTCAAAAAGTTAAAAACAGAAGAATTGCAGTAATGGATGTTTACCCCCAAAATACAAAAACACTAATTCAAAGGGATACATACACCCCTATGTTTATTGCAGCATTATTTATAATAGCCAAATTGTGGAAGCAGTCCAAATATCCATTGAGAGATAAATGGATAAAGAATAATAATGGAATATTATTCACCCATAAAAAGAATGAAATTTGCCATCTGCAACAACATGAATGGATCTAAAGAGTATAATTCTTTTTTTTTTTTTTTTTTTTACAAATAGTTTATTGTCAAATTAGTTTCCACATAACACCCAGTGCTCATCCCCACAAGTGCCCTCCTCCATGCCCACCCCTCCTCCCCCCCACATCCACCAGTCCTCAGTTTTTGTCAGCATTCAAGAGTCTCTCATGGTTTGCCTCTCCCTTTCCCCCACCATTTCCGCCCTTCTTCTCCCCCTTGGTCCTCTGTTAAGTTCCTCCTAATCCTCCTATACGTGCACACATATGATATTTGTCTTTCTCTGCCTGACTTATTTCGCTCAGCATAACACACTCAAGGTCCATCCATGTGGCTACACATGGCCAGATTTCATTGTTTCTCATTGCCATGTAGTATTCCATGGTATAGATAAACCACATCTTCTTGATCCATTTATCTGTTGATGGACACTTAGGCTTAAAGAGTATAATTCTAAGTGAAATAAATCAGTCCCAGAAAGACAAATACCATTTGATTTCACTCATATGTGAAAATTAAGAAACAAAACATATAAGCAAAGGGAAGAGAGAGAGAGAGAGATTGAGAGAAACCAAGAAACAGCCTCTTAACCATAGAGAACAAACTAATGGTTATCAGAAGGGAGATGGGTAGAAATAGGTGGCGGAGATTAAGGAGTATACCTGTAATGAGCATTGGGTGATGTACAGAATTGTTGAATCACTATATTGTACATCTGAAACTAATATAACACTGTATGTTAACCATACTGGAATTTAAAAAAAAAGGTTCTGCAAAGCCCCCAAATAGATCCTAAAGCCATGTAGAAAAGTGAACTCTACCTAGATTATAAACTTACCTTTGAAAGAAAAAACAAACACTTAATGAGAAAGCGATAGGAAAATATCTTGAATAATCTAGAGGCAAGAAAACATTGTAATTTTTTCGAAAGCATAAAACAGGAAGTAAAATGTTGTGAATCTAATTATATTATTTCTCTTTAGTGGAAGGCCACATAGAAAAACTTAATAAACGGCTGAAAGAATGTGCAAAATTATGTATAATATCTCAAATAAAAAGGAAATATTTATCACATAGAAGGAGCTTCTGTGAATTAATAAGAAAATGCATCATCCCAAGCCAAAAAAATGCATTATGAATAGGTCATTCCTAAACTAGGAAACCTCAAATCTAGAAAGCGTATGACGAGAGATTTGAAATAATTACTGTTTGAAAAAAAAAGAAATTAATGCAATAGTAATTAAACTGTAGACCTATTTTACTGGGAGAAAATTGGATAATGCCCAAAACTGGCAATGTGAGGATATATGGAAACTGCTGGAGAAGCTAATGACTGGTGAAGAAGCCATATGAGAAAGTGAACTGGTACCATTTGGTTAAACTAAATATATTCACATAACTCAGCAAATCTCCAGAGAATATAGTTTATGAGCAAATATAAACTAAAAGTTTATTTTTTCCAGTGTTCCTTGTGGTGTCAGGCAGTTAAAGGCAAATTGGGAATCTAAGCCTACGAAAGTAAGTAAGTATTTCATAGGTCTGAACTGAGACACAGAAAGATTATTTTAAAGAGATTGTGTGATTCTGATTAACAGGAAGAAAATAAAGTGCAGAGAAATGTGACATGCCCAAGATCAAAGAACTGGTAGCAGTAGGAACCAGAAGTCAAGCCTTTCAGTTTACTTTTCATGATCTTTTCCTAATGCTGTGTGACTTCCCATTACACGTAGTTTCAAAAACCAGTGAAACCAGTTCAAGTGGGCCTTTATGTCTCTTGTGACTAAGCTGGGTTTCCTTCTCATTTACCTCCATTTCTCTCTCTCCATTTCTATCCCCCATTTCTGCCCCCTTCCCTTGAAAATTTCCACTTCTCTCTTTGCTCTGGGACAAGAGAACAGTGGAATTCATGCTGCAAATTTGGAAGATCAAAATAAATCCACAATTTTGTTTTAACACGATGAATTCAGGTATGTTATTATTCTTGCAGTATTCCTGCCTTTTCTCACTTTGGCTGCCTGCTTTTCAGTACTTCCTTGCACCTCCCCTCCACCCCACCCTTCTTTCTCTCTTTCCCTTTTTACTCTTTTTTCCTCTCTGAGACCATGCTCTTAGCTCTAGAGAGGAAGGTCAAGTAGAACAGAATTAGTCTTACTACATTATACAATATATGTTATTAATGCCTGTGCAAATACTTAGTAAGTAAGATAATAACTATGTGGCTATATGTCTACAAAGGAAGGGAAGAAATAAAGGAGTAACTAGGGGAAATTATTAATATGAGTTTCACTTTGACCATTTTGATTACAGGATCTTCCTCCTAGTTGACCTAAAGGATGCATCTGCCTCAGAACAGATCACATTCTTTTTGCAGAGTGAATAAAAGGAGTATGAGGTCATGATTTAATATGATAATTAATTACATGAGTTAATAATTGTAAAGTGCTTAGAACTAAGTCTGACACAGTGCTTTATAAGTGTTATAATTATTATCACTAATATTACAGAGGAGTCACAACATAGATTCCTCCCTGAACTACAATAGCAAAGACATTTCTTCTGCCCAAGCTCTTGAGAACAATTAAAAATAAAACCACTTCACTTTGGGTGAAGCATAGATGATTGTAGGGGATGATAAAAAAAAATTTTAGGTCAGTGAACAAGAGATAGAGGAAGCCTCAAGCTCATAGAGACCAGAACATTCAGTAGACAAAGTACCAAGGACTCCCTATTCTTTTCTGCTAACATATGTTTGCACACAACTTCCTTCAGACATTGTCTTGGGAGAAAAACAGAGAAGAACAAGGCTATTTGAGACACATAGAATTTTTTCTAGAGACTAAACATTAACTAAAAGGGCTGTTTAAATGATAAAAAGCAGCAAAGAGACTTCCTGCAGTAATTTCTTTACTACCATGTTGTATTTGTAGTTTTCTTCTGAGCATCCATTATCCATTCTTCCTGCAATTGATTGCCTCATTTTGCAATTCATCTTCTCACACTCTCAATCCATATGGATGGGCTGATTGGAGAGAGTCTATAATATAGTCCTAACAATTCAACACATCTCTTTCCCCCTCAGGCAATAAAGACTAGCTGTAGGCATATGATCTAACCAGTCTAATATGAGAGTGATATTAATTCAGGAATAGGATGATAATATTGTGGCTAGAAAAGTAATTGCATTTGTAATTTGCTTTGTCTTTATTGGATTTGAATGTATCTGGGATTTAGGGAATTCACTAAACTGCACATATGGTTTTATTGCTGTGGCCCCACTTCTTAACTGTCTGTGTTTTAGCTAGAACTATAATCCTATTTTGTAGCATTAATATTAGCAGATGATATTTTTTGCCTGATAGAATCCAGACTTAGTTTACTTGACAGCTATTCTTTCTAGATGACACAACAATGTCAAATATAATTCTGAAGCAGTACATTTGAACTCACAGTCATCTCATATGGAACTTATTTTATCTACTTTTTTTAGGAGTTATATATGACGAAGAGTAATATACCCTTCTAGATCATAAGCACCGTGTGGACAAAAGAGATAGTGTGCTGTATTTGTATCCCATGCTAAAATTAATTTTCCTACTCAGATATTTAATAAATTGGGTGATCTTTGTTCTACACTGGCATCTCTCTGGGTTCCTGCTTTGAAAACATCAGCTGTCATTGATAAAAATGTCTAATGGACAGTGTTAGGGAAATTCTAGGGAATCTGATATAAATGTCTAATGGGCAGTGTGGGAAATTCTGTGGAAATAAATTTCTAAGCCTTTCTTGCCTGGGAACCACATCAGCAAACCAAAACATAGATAACTTTCATGTTCTTGTAAATAGTTTACTTGACCAGAAATAGTACATCCAGCCAGCCAGTCCCCAATTGCCAAGAATTTGTAATGATTTCTTTGTTTTATATGAGGGCAAATGTGCAACCCCTTCCAATCAACTTCACCTGAATACTCTCCTTATTCCCCAATTGTCTTCCTCTATAAAACCCTGCTGTCCTTATCCTTACCTCTGGATTTTTGAGAGTGAGACGGTTCACTTCATGAAGTGTGAAATAAAATTTACTTAGCTAAATTGTTCTCTTTGGTTGTTTTAACAGAGTGCATTATGTAATCTTGCCTTGGCATATATGGTACTAACAAAATATATCCAATGGTTTCATATCACTGATGATTTTGTGTTACAAAGTGTACCTAAGATGGAGGTTTTCTTATGAAAGAAGAAGCAGAAAGAGACCAGTAGGTAGAGAATCTCAGGAATTGATAAGGGACTATAGTCTTCACCTCCCTCTGACCATTTTATTCTATGTTAAAAATAGAACAACATGAAATAGCTGACGTCAGGGTCTTTTGACATTTCTGGAGAGAGTCCACTGAGTCCTGGAACTGGTCAGCCTTATCCAGACATATAGCAATGGGTGGGGTGGTTTAAAGCAGGGCTGAGGAAGTTCATTTCATCTCATCCACTACTTTGCTTCTGGATTTAGAATTTCCACAAACTTGCAGAGAAAATATTCAGAGAAGTAGGTGGCAAAAAGGCAACTTTGGTAGTAATAAAGAGTTGTAGTTATTGTTTCCTATTGCTCACTCATATCTGAGTGAGTGAATGACTGGACTATCATTTACAAAATTCCGAGCATCAAGATAGCATAATTTGGCTGACGCCATATTGAAGAATGCAAGTAGAAATAATAGAAAATATCTGAGGCTATAAGCTTCATGAGTGATTGGACTTTGGGGATCACCTATTACAAATGTACAATATTTAAATAGTGATTTTTAGAAAGTAGATACTCAAGTGTTTGTGACATAAACTAATAAAGGAATATTTGAGATTGTGCAAAAGAAATTGTAGCAACATATATGGGAATGAGTCCGTGCCAGTGATCATTTGTAGAAGCAAAATTATTAAACACTTCCATTCTGATGAAGGGAGTAGGTGAC
Source organism: Proteles cristata cristata (assembly GCA_017311185.1). Lineage (NCBI taxonomy): Eukaryota > Metazoa > Chordata > Mammalia > Carnivora > Hyaenidae > Proteles > Proteles cristata. The sequence continues at coordinate 527,483 of JAESUZ010003242.1, forward strand.
TTAAAGAGTTGCAGGGTTAGTTATTATCCCCTTGTGTATGAATTTAGTCCATCTCATATCTGACAAGAACCTGGGTTTGGAAAAAAAAGATTCTGCTCAATGGACATCTATCTGTATGCAGTAGAAAATTCAGAAGAAGGCTCAAGTAGAAATTAGGCTCAAGAGGCACCTGAGCGGCTCGGTTGGTTAAGCATCTGAGCCTTGGTTTTGGTTCAGGTCATTACATCATGGTTCATGAGTTCAAGCCCCACGTCAAGCTCTGTGCTAGAAGCATGGAGCCTGCTTGGAATTCTCTCTCTCTCTCTCTCTCTTTCTCTCTCTCTCTCTCTGTCTCTCTCTCTCTCCTTCTCCCTCTTCCCCTCCCCTACTTATGCTGTCTCTATCTCAAAATAAATAAATACACTAAAAAAAAAAGAAACTAGACTCATTAGAAAGACTACTTAAGCCAGTGGTCTCCAAATATGGAAAGTGCATATTCTAATTTCTCTTTACATAAAATTATATTTGAAATTGTTTTCTTAAATGAAGAGCCATGTGTCAGAGAAGTATATGAAATATTTTCAAGTAACACTGAAGAGTACCCCTATTCGCTCATTTCTTTTAGTATATTTCAACCTGGCTTAGTTCACTGTCTACCCAAAGCTGTGGATAGTCAATTTTATAAGAGCAAGTCTTTTAATAGTAGAAAATATTAGAAATGTGTAATGACCAAAACTATTTTTTAAAGCTCTGAAGTATATGTGTTATGCCATAATAAAATACTGAAAAGCAGATTTAAAATTATTATTCAGTCATATTGATTTCAATAATACTATAATAGTTTCTCTGGGAAAAGATTGCTTTTGTGCCCTTAAACAAAATGTCTTAAATATTTATTTCATGTTTTTTTCTTCTTTTTTTTCCTTCTTTTTCATGTAAATTTTTCATGGTTGTGTCGTTTAATACAGTAGTATAGGGGCACCTGGATGGCTCAGTTGGTTAATCATCGAACTTCAGCTTAGATCATGATCTCCCAGATGGTGAGTTCAAGGCCTGAATCAGGCTCTGTGCTGACAGCTTGGAACCTGGAGACTGCTTTAGATTCTGTCTCCCTCTCTTTCTGCCCCTTCCCCACTTGCACTCTGTCTCTCTGTTTCTCTCCCAAAAATAAATAAACATTAAAAGATACAGTAGTACATGGATATAATTCTCCAAAAAAATGCATACACATTTGTTAGAATGCATATTCAAGTCTCTAAGTGATAAAAATACATGTTGAAAATGTTTGGAGACCCACACATGGATTGTCCTACCCCATGTTTACCACAGGTACATGGATCTCTAAAGCAGCAAGAAGTCAGTTCACAAGATTATTCCTGGGACAATGATAGATTGAGAAAAACTATAGCAGGCATCTACCAGACAAATTGAAACAGCAGCTTGACATTTTTCTGTTATCCTCTCTGTGTGCAAATATTTATGTCTTTCCAAACACAAATGTCACATGTTTTTAACCAGTATTTGATGAGATAAAGCAAAAGTTAGGATTCTAATACAGAAAATATGACTCCAGAGCCAGTATTTTAATGACTAATTTTTCTTCCTTGTTTCCAGCACTCATAACTTATACTTCACAGTCTTGTCAAAGTTTGTGGTTGAAATGTCAAGAACCATATTAAATAATATGGAGTTAGAGCATTATATTCCTATTCTTGTTTTGCTGTAAATTTTTTCGGTGTTTCTTACTGAGCATGATGTTGACTGTTAAATCGAATTTATATTGATATGCAGTATCAATATACATACTACATATAGTTAGTATACATATATACAGTAAAACCTTGGATTGTGAGTAACTTGTTCTGGGAGTGTTTTGCAAGATAAGCAAAATTTTCTAATAAATTATAACTTGAAAAACAAGCCATATCTTGTAATACGAATAGTACACGATGCTGAATGTCACATGATCACAATTGAGCCAAGCCAAGGGTTCTTGAAATTTGCTATGATGTACAAATGGTTTGGATTACAAGCAATGTTTTAGGAATGAATTACGCTCACAATTCAAGATTTACTCTCGATAGATAGAGAAAAACTATAGCAGGCATATATATATATATATATAGTAAGTATATATAAATATATATATACCTATAGACAGAGAGAAAGAGAGAGAAACAATCATAGTAACACATATTTCTTGTTTTCTTAGATTTAGAGAAGATTTATAAAAAATTAAGGTTGTTATTTATGTCACTTAGTATTTTATTAATAGATTATAAACTTACTCCCCCACAGATTTATTGGATTTATTAATTTGCCAAAAATACTATGGACCTATCCTTGTATCTTCAGTGTAAAACCTATTTGGTCATGGTATATTCTTAATATACATATAGAACAAATTCAATAAAACTTTATAATTTGTCACAATGGTCATAAATGAGTTTGTGTGTGCTTATTGTATATTCATCATCTTTTTTATTTTGCTTTGTTTGTTTTGCTTATTTTCCTTGTCTATGTAGTAAAACACTTTGAAGAGCATATATATTTATTCCTTTTTCAATCTGAAAGAATTGGCCTGTGAAACAATTCTGCACAGTGTTTTTAAGTGAGGTGAAATTTTTAACAATATGCTCATTTTATTTAGATGTTATTGGACTCTTCAGGTTTCCTAAATCTTCTGAAGGTAATTTTGGAGGCTCCCATATTTTTAGAAAACTAGTGTTGCATCTAAATATACAAATTTATTTTATAATAGTCTACGAAGTATCTGTCTGAGTTCTTTTATTTCCTCTCTGTGGATTTGTATTTTAATCTTTAACAGCTTGACTGAGGTATAATTACCATACCATACAATTCCTCGATTTACAGTATCTCATTCAGTGGTTTTTAGTATATTTGCAGTGTTGTACAATTGCCACCACAGTCAATCTGAGAACATTTTCATTACTTGAGAAGAAAATCCAACAGAAATTAGCAGTCACTCTCCATTTCTTTCACTCCTAGGCCTAGTGAACCGCTCATCTATGGTTGCATAGATTTTCTTCTTCTGGATATTGCATGTAAGTGAAATAATATTATTTGTGGTCTTCTGCATCTGTTTGTTTTTTTTTACATTAGTATCATACTTCCAAGGTTCATCTTTGTTGTAGCATGCATCTTTATGTCTTTTATTTTTGTCTGAATAATATTCAACTATATGGATATACCAAGTTTTAACAACTATTCAACCATTGATGGACATTTGAGTTGTTTCCAATTTTTGGTTATTACAAATATTTATGTACAAGTTTTGCATGGATGTATGTTTTGATTTCTCTTATATAGATACCTAGGAGGGAAATTGTTGAATCAGATGTAATTTTATAAGACCAGAACAATACTATTACTTTAGAAACTCAGCAGAAATAGATCTCAGAATGTTTATTAACTTCTTTATTCCTTTAAAAAATAAATAAATTCCTTCTGTTTTTCATGGACAATGCTGAAATTAGAAGACTAAATGGACATTAATGCAGACTTCAGGGAAACATTTTAAATTTTACTCATCTGTGAGAGACCAGTAGGGAAATGAGCTATTGATTTTTTTTTTTCAAAAAGATGCCATGCAAGATATGAATTGGAGCGTTGCAAGAAATTAAGAGATGAAACATGGGGAATTGATAAGATCTTTATGGGAAGGTATACAGTATCAAACAAAAATTAATTATCACTGTGCACATACACACACATTTACTTGTACAAAAGGTTTTATATATGTATGTATCAACATATTAATCTCTAAAACTCAAGATGGCCAAAAAACAAATTATTTTTGCCTCTCTCCACAATGTCTTTCTTCATCTTTCTTGGCAGTGTTATTCAAAGCAATTAAAATGTTTAAAATTTTACGACAGAGTTCTCTGAATCATCTTAATTCTTTCCTTTCCTACAGGACACTTCTGGTCAAGATTCTGCTTATGATTCCAGAATCACTCCATTTTACTTCACAAACACCAGCTCTCTGTGATCAATCCATACTGGCCTTTCCTCCAATCCTAGAGTAACATTCTTCTGTTGCCTGGAACACTTGATTGGCCTCTTCTTTTTTTCAGGAATCTAGTAGATTCTGTACTTCATCAGTAGGATTTCAAAGATAGAAACCTCATTCTCAACCCCTTTTATTTTCTCCAAAGCAATCATCAGCATAAGGAATTATTTTGGTTTTCTTTTGTCTCTTTCCTACACTAAAATATAAGCTCCAATAAGGAAAAGATCATGTCTATTATATTCACCTTGCAGAATCACTGACATTATAAATTATAGAATATATATTTATGGATTGAAAACAAACCAAAATCAAGTCAATTGAAGGTTAAGTTCCTAGGAACCCATGGAAAGATTAATAAAAAAGTATGCAAACAAAAAGCAAATTATCCCCTCAGGCTCAAAATGAAATTTACTGTTGCTTTTAAAATAATGTATTCTTGTTTCTATATGTGCATATTGCCAAATAAATATGAATAAATAAATTAATAAATAAATAAATGAAATGCATCTTTGTTAGTTTCATGAAATTTACAAGGGAAAAAAATTCCTTTAAAATTTAAAATTAAATATAAATTCAGGTTGAGAAAATTTGTCTTTTCTAGGTAGTAATTGTGAAAGATGTATAATATTTGTCCTCAAGATAATTACAGAATAGTGAGGTGAGTAGTGACAATTCAAAATTATACATTTTTCCTAAATATACTGACATTGTTCTACATATTTCTGGAATTTCTCTTTGGATAGTTTTCAGAGGCCATAGTACATTCTTTTGAGTATGCTCTGTCATGGAAAATGTTTATCATTAAAAGTAGGTTCAATTTTGGGAAATCACATAACCAGTTTTGACTCATTTGGTAAATAAGAGAGTGATTAACTTGGAAGATACTGTTTAAATTTAAAAAATATATACATATATATAAATAAAGTAATAAGACTAAACATCATGGTTATCTCACAGAACTGACCTTGAACTAAATCACAAGAATGATATTTCAAAGATTACCAGAATTATAGCAATAATATTGGAAAATCTTTATTGTCCCATGAATATGACATAGAGTTCTACTAGGTCTTTATAAAAGTTAGCCTCTCTGTAGTGACAATATTCTGTTGAAATTTGGAGCTACCTTCTTAATTTGTTTAAAAGCTCTAAATTCATCACTTGTATACTTCAATATACTTTGAGTGTATTTACTGGGGTATTATAATGCATACATTTTCATAAATTACTCATGGAGAGAGAGAAAACTTGAAAAGTTTGAGAAAGGGTTTAAGAGCAACTGTAAATGTAAGTATGGCCACAAAAAATTTCTGAGTAAGGTGCTATTTTATATTTTATATTTCTTTAAAATTTTAAATTAATAAATAGCAATAAATACATGATAAAAAATAAATGCTTAATGATTTTAAGTCTCTAATTCAATTCTTTATTGCACTAAAATGTAGTGTAAATACAAATTATCATAAGGTTAAAATGACCTATAATATTTATTTTACTGAAAATTAATAATTATCAGAATTATTTAAGCTATATAGCTGAAATTATGTTTAATATAGGGATTAAAATACAGAGAGGATAAAATAAAATTCATTTCATATTCATAGATGAAACAACCATGATTTTAAGAAAAAATACTTTAAGAATATATCCTACTTAAGGAACTTAATTGCAAATACAATAAACCAATCCTTTCTAATATAATAGAAATGAGATTTATTAAAAGATAACTCAGCCCATCTCAGCAGACATCTGGTTTGAATGTTTCCTGGTGCTGACGCCAGTGAATATTGAATTCATGAGACCCCTAGAAGGATCTCAAATGCCTCTTTATTTTTTCTAGTATCAATTTCATGACCAAACTTCCTGATTGACTGAATTAGGCTATTACCTTCCAGGTTTCTAGGAGAATGAATAACTACTACCACTTCTGTAGTCTGAATCAGATCTTAGCCTTCTACCAATATCCACACAGAAATGAATGGCCAAATTTAACAACATATTTAAATGTCCAGGAATTTTAAAAAAGAAAAAGAAAAAGAAACAGCAAATTTGCACCACCATTCTTTCTAATGAAAGTATTTTAAGATGAACACATTGTGGATTATTAGTGAGTATTGACGACTATATTCTATACCTAAAAGCATATACACTAATAATGCACTACTAGTAGGATAATCCTACTTAAAGTGACCCAAAGATCCTAACATTGAATGCCTACAAAGGGAAGTGTAACCCTAAAATACTGCTTGGTATTTCTTTCTGTTACTGTTTGTTCTCGTTTCTTTTTCTTTTTATTCTTATTTTTATATGTTCTTGTTTTTGTTTTTAGCTTTGTAAAATATTACATGAAAAAAAACATAGCAAACCTAGGAATGATTAAAAGCTAAAAGAAAATAGATCCTCAAATGTAGAGAGAAAAATGGGGAGTAGTAATACTATTACTTTCATCTTGCAGAGTAGAAAGTCAGTATTACTAAAATTATGGTAAAAAGCCCAAAAGTAATAGCATTTTAAAAATTACAGATACAAACTACATGTAATATATTATCTGTATGGTATTGATAGTATTTATATTATATTATGCTATATTATATTACATGAATTATATATTAATAACTAATAGATTACAATAATTGCAATATGATACAATAAAACATTATAATATATATTATATAGTGTATCATATATTATCATATTATATTATAATTAACAATTATCTTTATTATATTGTATGTTAATTAGAATTATACTAACATGTAGATAACATGAATACATATGACTATATATCACCATATATTTATATCTAATTGATTAATATATTAGAAAGTATATTGGTAATGGATATTATAATATAATACAATATAATGTAATTGTTATAGGTAATATATTATGTTGTATTAGTAATTATTAACATAATTAAAATATTAATGTCATATTTGTATATGGAGCTGTAAAGAAGGAGATAGAGTGAGATCTTTTACATAAGAAATAGTCATTGCTGTGAAATAAACCATCTAAAAACTTAGTGACTTAAAACAAACATAGAGTTCTCACTCACGTGTCTGCAAGTCATCTGAGGGGTCATTGGAGCTACCCTGGGATACTCTAGGCAGTTTTGATTCAAGCTGTGCATCTATTTGGACTTGACTCATGCTGTGGGTTTGATTTATCTCTGTTCCTCATGCCTCTTATCCCCCTGCACCAGCATATTGGTTGGTGCAAATTCTTTTCATAGTGAAGATAGAAACAGAAGACATGAAGAAAATACACAAAAGCTCAAAGGTCTAAGTTTGAAAATAGTGCAAAAACCCTGATTAATACACATGTAATTGGCTAGAGCAAGTGTAATGGCAGAGCCAAAATTATAAGAAATGGAAAAGCATACATTAAATATGAGGTTGGAGGTAAGGGGTCAGTAATTCAACGTATTGCAGTGCAATCATCAGAAAAACTACAACTAGAAGCAGTGAAAGTATAACCTCTTTTGGGAGTGGCATTAGAAGAGAGAATAGAGGAGGTGGGTGATTACTCCTTTTTATCCTGACCATTATGTACCATTTAATTCATAGAACATTTGCATGCATAATTTTGTTTAACAGCAGAAAAAAGCACACAAGAACTAAACAGTGTGATTAGCTGAAAAATGAAAGAAAAATAAATGACTCTTATTTTAAATTGACATTTGCATATATTTGTTATTAGAAAATATAAATAATTCCTGAAATCAATTTTAGATTTACCACATTTTATACATGTCACTGAAACTAGAATTAATCTGTTTAATATTTTTTTTGCCAAAGATTTTTCCTAGAGAGGCACTTTGTAAAAACAATATGGAAAGGATTTTGATAAGTATATAGACTGAAAATAATATAAAAATATACAGTATTGTTTATATTTAATACAAATTTCACACATTTAGAATGATTTTTTTAATGTTTATTTATTTTTTGAGAGAGAGAGAGCAGAGAAGGGGCAGAGAGAGAGGGAGACAGAGAATACCAAGCTGTTAGCACAGAGTCTAACATGGGACTCAAACTAACGAACTGTGAGATCATGACCTGAGCCAAAACCAAGAGTCAGATGCTTAACCGATTGAGCCCCCAGGTCCCCCACATTTAGAATGATTTTTGATGAGGGTAGTGTTCTTTCATTTTACTTTTACTGATTTTATATGGTTACATTACTTTTATACTTCAATTATGCCAGTTAAATAAATATTAAATCATGTGCAATAAGCAACACAGAGACAAAAGGTTTATCATTTGTAGACAAAGAATTTATTTGGGGTGTCTTATAATGCCTCTATATTTTTACTAAACTTCTAATTTCTAAAGGGAAAATTCATTTTAGAAGCCAAAATTTCAGAAGATAGTTTTACAAAATGATACATAGTTTCATAAAATGTTATAAAAATAAGTTAAAATTCATCTGCTTTATTTTCAATACAGACATATAAAAATTTTTTACATTTCACTTTATTGTGCTACACAGATAACAGTTTTGTTTTGTTTTTTTTCTACAAATTGAATGTTTGTGACAACTCTATGTCAACAAAGCTTATTGGCACCATTTTTTTCCCCCAATGGCACCATTTTTTTTCCCACAGCATTTACTCACTTTGTGTCTCTGTGTCACATTTTGGTAATTCTTGCAATATGTCAAACTTTTTCATTATTATTATGTGTGACATGCTGAAATCTTATGATAAAACTTCAATAGATGAGGAGTTGCATCTTATGCATGAACAAAGAAAATGGCTTCTTGAGCAGGAACCTATTGCTGGTGAAGATGCTGTGAAGATTGCTGAAATGACAACAAAGGATTTAGAACATTACACACACTTAGTTATACAGCAGTGGCAGGATTTGAAATAACTGACTCTGATTTTGACAGAAGTTCTACTATGAATTGGTGCTTATCAAATGGCATTGCATGCTACAGAAAAGTCATTTGTGAAAGGAAGAGTTTGTGGAGGTGCCAAACTTCACTGTTATTTTATTTCAAGAAATTGCCACAGCTACCCCACCTTCAGCAATGACCACCCGGGTTAGTCAGCAGCCTCTGCGAACAAAGATTATGGTTATGACCTGTTGAAAACTCAGAGGATGGTTAGCATTTATGCAATAAGGTATTTTTTAATTAATGTGTGTATATACTTTTAGAGATAATGATATTACACACTTAACAGACTACAGTAAACACAACATCGGGAAACCAAAAAATTTATTTAACTTGTTTTATTATGATACTCACATTATTGTCGTGGTCTGGAACCAAACCACAATATTTCCAAGGTACATTTGTACTATGACCATGAGTTCTTTTGCTATAATATCTAATTTTTTGAGGATTTTGTATTTCCAGATACTGTATCAAATGTTCACATGCATTCGTAACTATAATCTTCACAATGGTTCTGTAAGGTAGGTGTAATGGTCTTACCATTTTATAGATGAGCAAATGTTGTAGAGCTCCTCCTTAAGGATTGTGGTGAAGGAGTACCTGGGTGGCTCAGTCGGTTGCGCTTCCGACTTCAGCTCAGGTCATGATCTCACGGTTCATGGGATCGAGCCCCGTATCAGGCTCTGTGCTGACAGCTAGCTCAGAGCCTGGAGACTGCTTCAGACTCTGTGTCTCCCTCTCTCTCTGACCCTCCCCTGCTCGTGTTGTCTCTATCTTTCTCTCTCAAAAATAAATGAAAAATATTAAAAAAAAAAAAAAAGGAACGTGGTGGAAAACCTCAAGACAAGGGAAGGCAACCTGGCTATGTGTGTATGTGATGTCCCTAATGACTCTGTAATGTAGAGCATGCCATCAGACTGTATGTCTGTATGTTACCATGTATGGGAGACAGAGAAGTAGAAATTATATAAAAGACTGCATCCCAATGCCCTTGAGGCTCAGGTTTTTGGGTACAAACCCAATAAACCTGTGCTGGCATGAATAAAGTTGCTTCCTGGAAAGAAAAGCCTCAGTGTCATGTCTCTCTGTGTGAAGCTTGGTCCTATTACAGAAATTGAGTATACCAAGGGGATTAATGAATTTTAAAAATAACACAATGAGTAAACGTTGAAGTGGCAATTACATTGAGATTTTCCTCTTCAATGTTTTGTTCCTATGTTACAAGAAGTCCTTTTTCAATGTACCTGGTGTAATCACATTACAAAGAATGTTATATAGATTGCAAAATGGAACATTTTATAGGGTGAGTAAACACATTTGTTCAAGAGAGGAGAGGAAACCCAAAGGAAAATTTATTTGAAAATTTTCTTTTAAAAATCATCTAATTTGGGGCACCTGGGTGGCTCAGTCGGTTAAGTGTCTGACTGTTGGTCTCAGTTTAGGTCTTGATCTCAGGTCGTGAGTTCAAGTGTAAAGCTGGGCTCCATGCTGGGTGTGGAGCTTACTTAAAAATAAAAAATCATCCAATTTAAGATGATATTAAAGGCAAATCAAAGTATTTCAAATAGAGAATGGAAGACTTCAGAGTGTATTACAAAATGAGTAGGTGGATAGAAGTGAAAACTTGGCAATTTTAAAATTTAAAAATTATTCTGAGCAATCAAAAACCCATGCATTGAAACAAGTCTGGAGCCCCATGTATTGATAACTTTCTTTGCAAAGTTCAGATATTTAAATGTAGCTACTTTAAGTAATTTTTATTTTTACATTTATTCTGTCATTTATCTTCTGTTCACTTTTTTAACTTAAGGCTCCATCTCTTAGCACTTTTATCAACAAGGGGATAGGACAGAAAACTCAATTAATTTGAGAAATTTTGCTTACAGATCTTGTAAGATAGTTAGTAGGGATTAAACTACTGACTTCCTCCTTGACTTCCCATGGTTGGATAGATAATAGATCTAATTAGCTATAAAAAGGAAATGCTTTATTCAAAATTATAAGTGCACAGAATGTAGCAGAAGAGGCTCAGCACAGCCCATGGCATTAAGAATCTCCCTTTTTACACCCCAAAAAACTCCCAAAGGAAAACCATAGTCATTATGAATTGGCATTAAATGTGCTTTCTACTACATAAAAAGGCTTTAAAATTTCTGTATATTTCTGTATTCTGATCTATCAGCTCACTGACCAACAATTATGAGGCTTAATTACTATTAAATATTCAAAACTTTCAGAATATCTGTATCATTGTTACAGTAGTTAAGTTTCCAGTGGGTTTCCATCCCAAATACAGATGGTCCTTAATTAAATCAAGACGCTTTTGATTTTGGTCATAGCCACAGACTCTTTCCTCAATGAAACCAACTCCTTATAGTTTCCTCACTTCACACATACAGGGCATAAGCACACACAGATTTTTTTTTTTATTATGTAAAATAGAACAATAGATACTTTGGGTTTTTTTATTACAAAGATTATATATCAATACATTAGTGATCATGATGGCCTTAATGTCCCCCTTAGCTTGACTACACTTTAGACAGGCTTATTCTTGGCTTTGGAATTCTGGCCTTCCTTTTCTTAGAGGTTTTACTTTAGAAAACTTACAGTTGAAAATTCTTCCTTTGACCCCTTTGAAATGTACATAAATCCCCTTAAAAGTCTCTTGACAGTTTTATGACCCAGGGAATGTCTTCTTCAAGGACCAGGGAACCATCCCTTTGAAATATAATCATCAAGGAAGACAGTGGTTCTATCTCCTAGTCTCTGTGGGAGGGTAGTAACGTGATTTTGGTGGGTACCTCCCTCCAACTTATAAAAATATTTTCTGTCCTGAATATATGAGAAAGTTGAATATCTTTTGGGTAAGTCCAATCAGTAAACACAGGTGGCCAACAGGTCCGCCCAACTCGGCTTTTAAAACTCTCTCAAAACCCTTTGTTTCAGGGCAGCTAAGCAGTCTCATGTCTTTTTTATTTTTATTTTTAATGTTTTTGTTTATTTATGAGATAGATAGAGACAGTGTGAACAGGGGAGGGTCAGAGAGAGAGGGAGACACAGAATACATAACAGGCTCCAGGCTCTGAGCTGTCAGCACAGAGCCTGTCGTGGGGCTCAAACCCACAAACCATGAGACCATGACCTGAGTGGAAGTCAGTCGCTTAACTGACTGAGCCACCCAGGCGCCCCTCTTGTTTTTCTTACAATCGTCTTGGATAAAGTTTTCCTTCCCTGTTTAACTGCCCCGTGCAATTTTACTTTGATATTACTCAAAATTCTTTGCTGTAGAGACCTATAATTTTCTATACATTTTAGAGGGTTTTTACACTCATATACAGAATATTAAATGTCTATGACAGTTACAAAATTAAATCCTGTGACTTCAGTTTAAATTAAGTCAGTGGCCAAAAGGACTCAATTGAAGGCAGTTGAAAAACAGCATAGGCTCATCAAAATTTAAATTCTATAATTCAGGAATTGAATGACTAGCCTATAAACTATTGTATATATATATAATACATATGTTATATATATATTAAATGCCTTGTTACTACTTCACTTTAAATATGGCTTTATCTTTTTTTTCTTCCTTAGTTTATTGCCAAGTTGGTTTACATATAACACCCAGTGCTCATCCCAACAAGTGCCCTCCTCCATGCCCATCACCCCCCTTCCCCTCTCCCCCCCACCCCTCTCAGCCCTCAGTTTGTTCTCAGCATTCAAGAATCTCTCATGGTTTGCCTCCCTCCCTCTCCCCCACTATTTTTCCCCTTCTTCTCTCCCATGGTTCTCTGTTAAGTTCCTCCTAATCCACCTATATTTGCAAACATATGGTATTTGTTCTTCTCTGCCTGACTTATTTCGTTCGGCATAACACTCTTGAGTTCCATCCATGTTGCTACACATGGCCAGATTTCATTCTTTCTCATTGCCATGTAGTATCCATTGTATAAATATACCACATCTTCTTGATCTATTCATCAGTTGATGAACACTTAGGCTCTTTCCATGTTTTGGCTATTGTTGAGAGTGCTGCTATGAACATTGGGGTCCATGTGCCCCTATGCATCAGCACTCCTGTATCCCTTGCGCAAATTCCTAGCAGTGTTATTGCTGAGTCATAGGGGAGTTCTATTGTCAATTTTTTGAGGAACATCCACATTGTTTTCCAGAGGAGTTGCACCAGCTTACATTCCTACCAACAGTGTAGGAGGGTGCCCATTTCTCCACATTCTCACCAGCATCTATAGTCTCCTGATTTGTTCATTTTAGCCACTCTGACTCGGTGTGAGGTGGTATCTCAGTGTGGTTTTGATCTGCATTTTCCTGATGATGAGGGATGCTGAGCATCGTTTCATGTGTCTGCTGGCCATCTGGATGTCCTCTGTGGAGAAGTGTCTGTTCATGTCTTCTGCCCATTTCTTCACTGGATTATTTGTTTTTCAGGTGTGGAGTTTGATGAGTTGCTAATAGATATTGGATACTAGCCCTTTATCTGATATGTCATTTGCAACTATCTTTTCCCATTCTGTCAGTTGCCTATTAGTTTTATTGATTGTTTCCTTTGCTGTGCAGAAGCTTTATATCTTGATGATGTCCCAGTAGTTCATTTTTGCTCTTGATTCCCTTGCCTTTGGGGATGTGTCATGTAAGAAATTGCTGCAGTTGAGGTCAAGGAGGGTTTTTTCTGCTTTCTCCTCTAGGGTTTTGATGGTTTCCTATCTCACGTTCATGTCCTTTATCCATTTTGAATTTATTTTTGTGTATGGTGTGAGAAAATGATCTGGTTTCATTCTTCTGCAAAACATGCCTTTATCTTTTAATATTAATATGTAAACTGCTTTATATTACAGCTCTAAGTTATTTATACCATGAGAACCATAGCAAATAGAGGAGAGTTTTATATTGTGAAAACAAAGAGTGCAGGAATGGGTTGGTTTGCATTAGACACTCACTATAGCCTTTAAGAATTATTGGAGGACATCTAGGTAGTTCAGTTCATTGAGTGTCTGACTTTTGATTTCAGCTCAAGTAGTGATCCTGAGGTCATGGGATGGAGCCCTACATTGGGCTCTGTGCTGTACATGGAGCTTGCTTAAGATTATCTGTCTCACCCCGCTCTTCTCTTCCACTTCCTCTTTCTCTCTTTCTCTCTAAAAAAAAAAGGCATTTGTCTTATTACTAATACCATTATTTCCCAGACCAGAACATTGGTCAGGGGTGGGCTGCTAGAATGTAATTTTTCTGTTTCAAGAATGTTGAGGTTCAGAAAGGAATTTTTTAAATTTTTTTTTTAATGTTTTATTTATTTTTAGGAGAGAGAGAGAGAGACAGCGTGAGCAGGGGAGGGTCAGAGAGAGAGGGGGTCACAGACTGAAACAGGCTCCAGTCTCTGAGCTGGCAGTCAGCACAGAGCCCGACGCGGGGCTCGAACCCACGAACCGCGAGATCATGACCTAAGCGAAAGTCGGACGCTTAACCGACTAAGCCACCCAGGCGCCCCCAGAAAGGAATTTTAAAGAGTTCAGATACACTTTGAGGTAGGCTTTTATACTTTTAGATATGTTGAAAACAGAAAACAAGTAAAACCCACCACAGCCCAAAGACTAAATGTAACTTTCTTCCTACAAAAATGTTAAATAAAATATACATCCCTTTTTTGACAACAATGCAAGTGTCCCTAATGAATCTGTTTTTTTGTTTTATTTTGTTTTTTAGATGGAGAATAGAAACCACCTATCCCTCATTTTCCATTCCTTTGCATTCCTCCTTACTCCTTCCCAACATTTTCTTTTGGTTTGGTTGAAGAGATGTGGAGGTACATCAGCAACATGTATGGTTTCAGCATTTATTGAGACTTGGGGATAAATGGCAGATAAATCATCCAAACACATTTGGCCTCAGTACTAGATATTTTCTTTCCCAGTTTTTTTTTGTTAGCTACTATTTCATATATGGCAGGGTTAAGAGCATGACGTGGACTGAGACTCCCCAAGTTCAAACCCTGATTTTTTTTTTGCTTTTAAAAAAGGGAATTATAGGACCCAGCAATTAGAAGTGTTGAAAAGAACAAATGATGTAATCTTCTAAAGCATTTAACACAGTGCCTGCTGCTATTAAATTTTAGTTATTGTTGTATTTATCAGTTATTGTGTAACAAATTCTTATAAAATTTAACAACTTAGACTAAGCATTTATATTGTTCATGATTTTGTGAGTTAGGAGTTTTAGAAAGTCCTGGGCAGGTGGGATGACCTCATTTCACATGGCATCAGCTGGAGCCAGATAATTCCCTGTTTCCTTCTTCATTCACATGTCTGACATCTTGGCACTCTTTGACATCCTTTTATTCTCTTTCCATGTGGCATCTCATCCCTTGGCCCTTTCTTTGGAGCTTTTTCTCAGAGGTTGGTAATCTCAAGGTGGCCTCACTTATAACATGGTTGTTAGCTTCCAAGAAATAAAAAGCAGGCCTTTCAGGCTAGTTTAAGGGCTAAGCCTATGCCTAACAAAGCAATCACAACATTCAACCAGATTAACTTCAGTAGGATTGAGAAATGGATTCAGCTTCTTGATGAGGGAGTGGCAGGGGGAGCATGGAGGAAGGGAAATTTTGTCACCACCATCTTTAGAAAATATAGTCTTTCACAGTTATTCTATGTACTATTATCACTACTTTAGTAACCTTTTCCACACTTACAAATGAGTTCATTTCATTTTGCCTAAGTTGTGTTCTTCTTTGTTCATTCATTCATTCATTCATCTTTTAACTAAATATTTACTAAATACCTGTTGTATGTGAAACACTGTTCAAGGAACTGAGACTTAGAAATCAACATTACAGGCAAGCTTCTTGTTCATGTTATCATTAAAAGAAAATACCCAGGGTGGGTGTCTGGGTGGCTCAGTCAGTTAAATGTCTGACTTCAGCTCACATCATGATCTCACCTTCACGAGTCTGAGCCCTGCATCAGGCTCTGTGCTGACAGCTCAGAGCTTGGAGCCTACTTTGGATTCTGTGTCTCCCTCTCTCTCTTCCTCTACCTCACTCACACTCTATTTCTCTGTTTCTCTCTCTCTCTTAAAAACAAATAAAAATATTAAAAACTTAACCAAGAAGAAAAGAAAAGAAAAGAAAAAGAAAACCTCCAGGATATGATAGAAAGTGACTGCATGGTAGATGGGAGAAATAAAGACCTAATATTTATTGGAGATGATGACACCCTTGAAGGGTAACAGTTGACCTATGATCGAATTAGCAAGAAGCCCTATGAAAATCTTGGAGAAGA
Organism: Proteles cristata cristata; assembly: GCA_017311185.1. Lineage (NCBI taxonomy): Eukaryota > Metazoa > Chordata > Mammalia > Carnivora > Hyaenidae > Proteles > Proteles cristata. Next base: position 543,692 of record JAESUZ010003242.1, read on the forward strand.
TTATTATAGGTGGAAGGAATGATAAATATCAAAGCCCTAAGGCTTTGATTATATCAGTCACAGAAACTTATGTTTCAAAGGGGGCATTAAGGCTGTGACTAAAGTTAGGGAAGAGATTTACCTGATTTACCTGTCTCAATAAGTCTTTTCTATATGCAGTTGTTCCCAATTGGAAGAATCCTCTCTGGCACTTATGGGAGAGGGAAGTCTATAAATATAATACATACATTTCTACCATTAACTCAGATGTAGAAGAAACAACATCAGTATATTTACTTGATCCAAAGGGCCCTGCCTACAAGACGAGATTAACTGCCCGAAACGCATTTGCTAAAACCAGCACTTTTTTCTTCCACAGGTCTGCACAGGACAGTGGTTTGGACATCTTTACCAACAGAATGATGGATTTCAATTTCTTCCTTCTTCAAAGTTCCCTGATATATTCAGATGGATATGGACTCGAGTTTCCCTTCAAAGGAGCTGTGATGGGAGAGAGCCGTTGGGATTAGAAGGTATGGGGGTTGGGTGGAGAGAGTGGTTCCATGCACGTAAGCAAGGTCTCACCCTTACATTCTATTACAAGTGCCATGGCAATGTCTTAGGACTCAATCAAATAAGCCTCTAATATTTTCAGCCTATCTAATGTTCTACATCATGTCTGATATCATCTATTTCATCTTTGGGAGTCCCTTGGCTTAGCAGTCACAGTCACTTTGTTTTCTTGGAAGGATTCTAGGGGTTAAGCCCTCTGTCTGACTCAGGCTTGGCTTGTTCAGGAGTCCACTTTATTTGGGAGCATCTGCTGCTTTTTGGCCTGGTTTCAATGTAAGTACCAAGGGAATTTTCTGGGGCATGGGGGGTAAAGCCTGACCTAAATATTTATATAGATCTTGTTTAGTCACTTTCTCCATCAGTTACCTGCATTAAAGCTAGAAAACCGATATGGGAAATAAGAACCCAAATTCAACTTAAGGCTTTATGTTTGGTCTATCATAGGACCTTATCTTTCTCAGGGAAATTTCCCCTGGAGAGCCCAAATCCCCTTGTAGCAGTCAGGAACCACTGTAAAAACCTAAAAACAAAACAAAAAAATAAGAAGACTTTTACTATCATGTCCAAGTGTTCTAATATTGGCATAATAGACCATAGGAATGGCTGAGCTGTTAGACTGTCCAATGATTGACATTCTTTCTTAAGAAGCCTCTAACATCTTGTCAGCTACTTTTCCAAATGAACCAGTGTTCTAATGATTCTCCTATTTCCTGCCTATAGCACTTGTGAATTTCCCTCCTTTTACATGCAGTGTAGGAACACATCTCTGTTATCTGGAAAAGGTCAGAATCTTGTGCCAACTGGGGACAGATCTCAGTACCTGTGATGCCAGCAGAGTAGACCAAAATTGACTGCTGGGTTGATGAGGAAGACCCTTGACCAGAGGAGAGTGATCAACAACCACAGAACTACTTTTGAACCTATCCTGAGACAGAATACAAAGCAGATTCCAGCCTCTGAGTTGTCAGCACAGAGCCTACGTGGGGCTCGAATGCATGAAGGGTGAGATCACGACCTGAGCCTAAGTTGGACATACCCAACTGACTGAGCCACCCAGGCACCCCTGGTCATCATTTTCAATGCTGAGTAGATAGACTTCTTTCAAATCTTGCCAATTGGTTTCTGAGGCCTTCATCTATTCTCTTTTAGAAAGTCATGTATGTCACATCCCATCCTTATTACTAATACTGTCAAGAAATGTGCAAAGATTGACATTTTATCTTACTTGCAAGCTAATAAGTTATCCAGTCACAGTTTTATACACCTGAATATACAAATGTATATCATTTATATAAATATATAATATATAATGCATACATATACAAATGTATATATAATATATATAAATGTGTGTGTAAATATATAGCCCTTACTTTACACAATAGCTTAGAATTATAAAAATGATTGTACAAGCTAAAATTGTACTAAGCATACTTCATATTCATTGGGAAAATTACATTGTTTAATCTTTAAAATTTTTTGTCAAAAACCTAAAACTCTTTTATTGTTGGTTATATACATGTAGGAAAAGGAAGACATAATAAAACTAGTATTTATGTCGTAAACTGTAATTTAGAGATTGGAAACATTAGAAACACAATAGTGTTTTTTATTTCACCAAGGAGTTAAACACCACTTGCCTTCTTCTGATCCTGTAACAGTGATATGTCATCATAATATGCAATACAATATGGAGGGAGCATTTTTATTGTCTCAGGAAATTTCATGCTCTTTTTCTAAGTGTGGACTGGCTTCCAACATCTGTCCTTTGTATTTTTGATGTTGTGAAGTATTTCTAAGAAGTACTTTAATGTGATCGTATTTGTTGGCGTCAGTTTCTCAGAACATTGACATCCTTTTAGACACAATCACTTTCTTCATTTGTGTTGTTACATTTGTCTTCCTGACGTGCCTCTGGCTGCCTGGGGATTCTCTTCAACAGTCGCCTTGTCAACATCCCCATAGGCACTTGTCTTCAGATCACGGCCAACTTTGTATGCAGCACTTTCACTGTTTAGCTCTTTTTGCTGGCCTTTCATCTTTGTAAGCCAGGTCCTTCTTTTGATTACCCATCTTTGAAAATGTCATGCTGGTTTATTACCAGTAGGCCAGGAGGCAACACAATCACATGTTCCCCTGTCTGTGTATGAGCTATATAAAAGCCACTGGCTTATCATCAGCAGACATTGAGAGGAGTGACATAATTGGCTGCTGACTATAATATGTATTTGTTATTTATACAGGGATTATTGAATGAAGGCTTAGGAGTAAAATTTGTACTTTATGTGATGACTAACAGTTAATATTTCATGGCAACTGAAATCTTAATCAACCTGTCTTAGTCAGTTAAGACTGCTATCACAAACACCAAAAACTGGATGGCTTAAACAGATTTAATTCTCACAGCTATGGAGGCTGGGAAGACCAAGACCAAGGAGCCAGTGAACTTGGGATCAGGTTAAGGCCGTTTTCCTGTCTGCAAACAGCTGGCTTCTTCCCTTTTTGCCTGTCTTTCTTTCTTTCTTTCTTTCTTTCTTTCTTTCTTTCTTTCTTTCTTTCTTTCTTTCTTTCTTTCTTTCTTTCTTTCCTTCATTCATTTTAAGTACAGTATAGTAAACATACAGTGTTATATTAGTTTCAGGTGTATGTTATAGTGATTAAACAATTCTATACATTACTCAGTGCTCATCATGATACATGTACTCTTAATCCCCTTTGCCTATTTCACCCATTCCCCCAACCACCTCCCCTCTGGTAACCATCTGTTTGTTCTCTATATTTAAAAGTCTTTTTGTTTGTTTCTGTGTCTCTTTTTTCTTTGTCTGTTTTGTTTCTTAATTTCCACATGAGTGAAATCATATGGTATTTGTCTTTCTCTGATTTACTTATTTTGCTTAGCATTATACTCTCTGGATCCACCCATGTTGTTGCAAATGGCAAGATTTCATACTTTTTAATGGCTCAGTAACTTTCCATTGTATACAAATACCATTTCTTCTTTACCCATTTATCTATTGGCAGACTCTTGGGCTGTTTCCATAATTTGACTATTGTAAATAATGCTGCAATAAAGATAGTGGAGCATCTATCTTTTCAAATTAGTGTTTTCATATTCTTTGAGTAAATACTCAGTAGTAGAATTGCTGGATCATTTAGTATTTCTATTTTTAATTTTCTTTGGAACTTCCATACTGTTTTTAATAGTCATTCTTTCTTGATTTTTGCAGTGAGAAGAATGTTACTTATGAATGTTTGTGTTCTGTCTTGACTGTTACTGACCACTTGAGGATTTCTTGGGAAGCTAGAGGTTACTCAAAGCCTACCAACCTTCCTCGTCTTCTTATAATGGATGCCATATTATCTCAGTTCTGGATCATTTTTCACACCTGTTTAGAAGAGTTGTGCAAAAAAGAATATGTGTTCACCTTAATCCCAGCTGACAGCTTTGAGAAACTCTGTCAAAGTATTTATTTCTCTGGGGGAAATTCAGAAATAATTTCTGCTGCAACAAATTTGCAAAATAAAGTCAATACAGAGTTGTCATCTATAAATGACATACCATATGTTTGCTGGTATACTTATGAGAAATTATTTATTTACCAGTTGGAAACAATCACATAGAATTTTAGTGTGTCGATAACTTTAAAATGACATTTTAGCAATTTTAAAATAATTATTTAAATTTGTAAGATTGTTTCCATCATAGTTTTACTCTTTGTGTCATTTTTACTAACAATGATTCCTGCAATGTGGTCAATTATAGAAAACTGTTTATCTATAATATACTTTATTGCAAGATTAATATTTAAAATAGGAAAATTATAGTATAGCAGACAAAACTGAAAATAGTTAAGGCTTGATTTTTGGCCTTCTAACAACTGAGTATTTTCAATGGAACAAACAGTATACATTTCATGACTTAACACAGGATTACTCCATATCATTGGTCATGATCTAATGAGGACAAATAATGGTAGCTGTTGTTTTAAAAAGAATACCAGGAATACGGTCACAGCATTTCCTGTGATATTTTCATCAGTGAAACAAGTAAAGGAAGTTTCTTATGTTTTGTTTTTATAAAAGATGGGTTTTTTTTCCCATAAGTAAGCATTTGAAAAAATCTATTATTCCACCTCTGATATGTTTTTTCAAAATAAATTACTTTACAATATATGAAAGACTTTAAAAGGGTCTCTGAATAATGATGGTAACAGTAGAAATTAAATAAACTTGATAGCTTTTATTTGTTTTATTGCTAACATATTTTATGACTCAACAGCATTGCAGTGTTTTCCTAATTTTTGCTACAAAAGAGAAGTAAAAGAACAGTTTATTGTGGCAATACTTCATCCTGGCCTACTTCTGTAAATTGTCTTTAAGCTCTAGGGTAAAGAGAAGAACATTCTTGGTTTTAAATTGGATACAAAAGCAGTTTTAATCCTGTAGTTTTTGTAGCATAAATTGTCAAATAGAAACTATTAGATATGTCTAAACATATTGCTGCTCAGCAAATTATAAACAGCTCTTTTGGTGTTCTTTACCTGGGGTGAGCTTATTTAGATTTTTAGTGAATATTTTAAAGATACTATGTAAGTTATTAGACATTTCCAGTTTTCAGTAACGTGGTTCTTGAGGATGGATGCAAGCTTAATGCTGTTTCTTTAACCAATAAAGCATTTAAAAAAAGATCTTTTTAAAAAGATGAAATATGATACTCAGTGTTTCTGGAAAAAGAAAGAAAGAAGAAAATGAAGGAAGGATGGAAGGAAGGAAGGAAGGAAGGAAGGAAAGAAGGAAAGAAAGAAAGAAAGAAAGAAAGAAAGAAAGAAAGAAAGAAAGAAAGAAAGAAAGAAAGAAAGAAAGAAAGAAAGAAAGAAAGAAAGAAAGAAAGAAAGAAAAGAAAGAAAGAAATGAAGAAAGAGAGAGAAAGAAAAGGAAGAAAGGAAGAAAGAAAGAACGAAAGAGAGGAAGGAAGAGAGAGAGAAGAGAGAAAGAAAGAAAGGGAGAGAGAGAAGAGAGAAAGAGGAAAAAAGAGAAGAAAAAGAAAGAATGCCAGAACAAGGAAGGAAAGGTTATAAGAACTAAGCAATCATGAACAATGATATTGAGGATAAGTGGAAATGTAGGCAGACACTTCAAACATTAAAATAATGCTACTAACCTTCATACTTAAATACCTTAAGATCTGTGATGCAGGGTGTGTATAGGCAGCCAAAAGGTTAATTTTGACACATATTCTTTCCACTCTTTTTACACTTTTTTCTACACTACAATTTTTACTGCCTTAGCTATAATCCAGTTTTTGGATAAATATTTAGTGAAATGGGACAAATACCCATAATGTCCCTCTCTATATTACTATTTAAGGGTTTACATATTTTATGAAACTTTAAGAAAAAGTATGTTTATTTTTGAGGTGCTTATTTTAATGTTCATAACTTGGGAGTTAAGAGGATGGGAAATTATAGGTGTTTAAAAATCTTCCTCTCTATATTTTCACTTTTATACTGAAGTTACAATAAGTAAAAATGATGAGTTTATTATATTGGTCAATTCAGATTAAAAGAAAAAGAATAATCAAGGGGTTCTTGACATGATTTTCAGTAGAATGATTAGCATTACACTTCCATGTCTAGGTTCAAATGTGAATTTCTGTGTAGCTATACTTACACAAAGTCATTGCATTCCATTCTATGTGAAGTAATTTCTCCATTTTTTATTGCAATTGTGAGATTATCTAGACTAATTTTAACATTGTGTATATTTATTTACCTAGTCTAAATTGTCAATATCACTTATGAGTTATGACCCACCTCATGATTGGAAAACATAATGAGAATACTGTTGGTTTCATCATCTAATTCAGCATAACTAAACTTTCAACTCTGAGAAGAATGTTTACTCTATCTACCAGTAATAAAAATATTCCTGAAGAAAGAGTTTCTCTGTATTGGTTTTTGTCTTTTTTTTTTTTTTTTACAAATAGTTTATTGTCAAATTAGTTTCCACATAACACCCAGTGCTCATTCCCACAAGTGTCCTCCTCCATGCCCATCCCTCCTCCCCCCCCACATCCATCAGTCCTCAGTTTTTGTCAGTATTCAAGAGTCTCTCATGGTTTGCCTCTCTCCCTTT